>WBMW01004283.1:714986-860574 GCA_013396635.1 Penelope pileata
CCCCATAGCTGCATCCTGTACTTATTTTCTGGCTCACTAAACACATGTTATTCACTCCAATTTCATTTGAAGATGGGCAAAAAAAGGCCAACGAGTCATTTTGATTTCTCTGAGGGGTTCTGAATAAATGAATAAATTTAGATGCCATTGAATACAGATTTTGCATACTAACAGGTAGATAAAACACACGGTTACAACTGGGTGCTATCCTCCTTAAAATTTGTTTTGACATATGTCAGGGTGGTAATAAATTTGCAGATCATATTCATGGCACAGTGTGTGACCCTGCTGAGATAACTTTGTTTACTCAAAATGGCAGCGCTTTGTTGGAAATTTAATGGGGTCCTCTCCATTGTGTATATTCATAAAAGAGCCTTCAGAACTGATTTCTGTTGAAATATTGCTTTTTGGGTAAATCTGTCCAATGGAATGAGAAATAAATGATTACCAAATGAAATGTGCTTTCTTTTCAAAATGAAGCAAATTGTAAGTGATGTTTTTAAAAATAAAATAGAATAAAATCTTTGAATTTAACACTCTGTTAAGACCATTGCATTTTTGGGCACTAAATATTGTAAAGCAATGTCCATTCATGTATGAGCAGAATACTGAGCCTTCAGCTTGAACTATTGTAAACCTGATGTTTAGTCTTGATGTTTTCCCCTCTATTTAAATAGACTTCTTCCTTTAGGGAAAGTCTTTATTTTAGATGAAAATCGATATTAATTCATTATTGGACACATCCTGGTAGCTGCATAGCATATGTAGAGTCCAGCTGAATTTTGTGCTTATAGAATTCATTTGTATGTTTTGGTTCTTTACTTAGACAAACTCCTTTGTTTAGTTACAGTGGAGTGGGTTTTTGGTTAGAAGGGTTTCAATGCACAGTTTTTCATTTAAAAAAAAAAAAAAGTAGTGGGAGCAGCTGTGAATATTGAGGCTTTGAAGGTAATATTCTTGCACTGACAAAATTCTTGAGCCAGATTTTAAGAAAGATCAATTTTAGTTGTTGCATCAGGGTAAGATTTTGCATATTACCTAATGCAGATTTCAGTGCCTGGACAGAGATCTGCTGGCCAATTGCTTGGACTTAAGTGAAAATGAGTCTGATTGTTTATAAAGGGAATGCAATCTCAAAATCTCTTCTTTTTTCCATGGTATTGTAGATCTTTTCAAGGCAGCCTTATTCTGTTCTGTGTAATTTGCATTAGCTGTTGTGCTGCTTGTCTCTGGTGCAATAGTTATTTCACCCGTTGCTTTTTGATTTTCATTCTTTTACCTATCCTCCTTATCTTCTCATCAGAATACTTTCTGTGCAGACAAATATTAGAAAAGAAAGAAGATGGTTAAATATATAACGGTTTTTGGAAATACTTTTGTTTGGGTTAACCTCAGTGGAGAACAAAGCATGAGTGCATGCTTGGAAGTTTTGGCTATGACTTTTTCACGTACTCTGAACTACTAGTCCTAAAATCTAAAGAGAAATAAGGTACAGTGTATCATTCTGCTTGCAGTAGTAGCCTGGAAGAGACACCCATGGTCCAAGAGGAGAGCTTTTGTGACAAAGCACAAAGTGAGAGTATGGTTATTAAGCAGCTAAGACTTTGAATAAATGGCAGAAATCAGAGACTGTGAAAAGATGCAGAATTCTCATGATGTCATTTGCAAAGAAAATCAAAGTGAGAATTGTCCTTTCCTGTGGTCATAGCGTACCAGCATGAACCGGTGTGGAAACTGGATCGTGCTACCAAGAGCAGTCAGTGAACAGGTAAATGTATTCATCTTTTCCACAAAAGAAAGTTGGTTTGTAAAATCTTCAGCCATCTTATAAGAAGGCAGGAGTAGACTGTAAATGCACTGTAAATCCTCTAGAATTTCTTAATAGGAATGTATTTCTGCTGCTGAGATCTTATATAAGCAAATGGAGCCAGATTTTTAATTCCTGCATAATTCATTTTATTAACTATGACCAAGTAGAACATCTGTTAAAATTCCATAATGTTCAGTTCATGGGAAAAAGACAGAAACCCCTGAGATCCCTTTGGAGTTTTTCCATCTCCATTAATGCTACAGGACTCTAGCAGATGTCTTAAAGGATATTATTATGAATGGGAAGACGACACGAGAGAAAACAAAGTGCCTTCTCCAGTTTCCCTGTGTGCAGTAGCTCACTGGACAGTGAGTCCCTTTACTCTTTGCATATCTGTACGCAGGGTTCAGCTCCACACCAGCAGTGCCACAGTGAAATGTAGAGTCCTTTCTGCTGTGGGTTACTGTGGAAGTGTTTGGAAGAACTGAGTGGGTGCTGAGTGGGTGTTTTGTGTGGTTTTAATTTAATTTCTCACTTCCAAAAGTATTGCAAGTGGGCTGGGCCCTAGCCCAGAAGTAGGCTGGAAAGGAGCTAAAATAGCTATTAAACTCTTTGTTAAAGACAAAGGAGGTGGAGGACTGGATCTTTACAATGCACAGCTGACTTGAAAGGAGGAACTAGCAGAAAAAATACCAACCAAAAAAATCGCTTCAATGACTTAACTACTTGGGAAAAAGGGAGAGGCACTCTGAAACAAATGGAAGCAAAATGTGCTGTGAAGACACACCTTCATCTTCCTATCTTGAAAGGTTTGACGAACAAAGGATACTGAGGAGGGTATATATAAAAATATGGAACCCAGCTATGTTAAAACATTGTTGACCAAGTAAGGGAGGGGATCACTGGGGGCTGAGCTCGATAGAGAACAGTCTGCAACTAGGGAGCCTAGTTTGTTTATCCGCTAGAGGTAGTTTTGCATGCTTTCCTTTTGTTAGGACATCTTTATATAAATATCCTGTTCTCCTAGCTGTTAGGTTGTTGGTTGTTTTTTGTTTTTTTTAAAAAAAGTTTATCTCTATCGCTGTAGTACAGAAAGAATGTTATTAAGACATTCTTTTTGTTGCACAATTAAATCTTTGATCTTCTCTCCTTCTATGTCTTACAGAGCAGATGTCGATAGAAACAGGACGCTATCTTAATACAATATTTGGGAAAATAAACATCCTCTAATGAAATATGTGCAGTATCTGTCTTTTGTTACCTTCTGGAAAACTGAGCTGGCTTCACTTCATTTTGGAATTCTAGAGAGGTTAGGTTTAACTAAGAATTTGCCAGACAGGATCCATAGCCTTTTGACTTCTACTGAGCAACCAGCGTTTCTTAGGCTTGGGTGTTTCCATGTAGAACAACAGTAGTATCATGGAAGGGATGGAAACTATAAAATGGATTAACTAGCTAGTCCCTGCCACGTGGAAAATTATGCATAGGTTGTGTGACATGATTAATAGGAGGAAAGCTGGAAAAAAAAAAATAATAAAAAAAACCTCTGCGTCCCCCCAGCCCTTAACGCCACTGTTTTTTGGAAAGCATATCACTGGAGTTGTGTCAGATATCTGGTAGAACAGTTGTATCTTTCTAGCTATTTATATTCAATGGTTTTTCATTCTGGAAGGTAAATAAGGATTAAAAGTGGTTCTTGTGAGGTAGGAGCTGGAGATAACTCCATGCTCTGGTGTAAGAGCTCAAGCATGTCCTTGCTCGTGACCTGGAGCACCAGTAAAAGTACCAAAAGAAAGAACTGTCCTTTTGTTTTTGTGGGTTATTCATTACTTTCTTCCCTACATATGCTAGAGTAGTATATGGAAATGAAAATGAAGATCTAAAAAGATACTTATAAAAGACTTTTACAGCCCACAAAATAACCCTGCTTTTTGCTGATTTGCTGCTTTTGGGAATTGAGTTTTGTGGCTTGTCAGAACGATAAATAAACTGGCCTAGATGGGCAGAGGTGGAGAGCCAGTTCCTTTTGGGGAGTTTGTTTATTTGCCAACCATGTGCAGCAATCTCAGATTTTTCCAGTTTAATGCCCTCTCTTCTTCAGGCTGCTGCAACATCTGTATCTACTGGTTAGAAGCAGAGTGCAACCATCATTGGTGCCACTGATTTACCTGACAAAGGAGCAGGAAGTGGTTGCAGATCCCTCATGAAGGAGAACACGTAGAAAGAAACCCTTTCCCTGGTGAGAATGAGAGATTTTATTAGGAGGAAGGACAGGCAACAGGGTACAAAGGAGGAGAAAAGGCTTAAAGAGATGCAAGTCGTAGGTAGCAAATGGAATTAATTAAAGGAATACTTTAAAAAAAATAAAACAAAGAATGCTAGCTGGTCATGTTATTGAATAAATAACACTGAAGCTTACCAAAGCAAACTAAGGAAACTAGAGTTAAAGGAATAACTCTGTCTTCAGTCATTGTAGCCTGGTAGCATGACTCTGAAGTTGTGTCATGTCTAGTAGGATTAGCTAGTTGTGCCTACGTCTGTATAGTCTGGCTGGCCATAACATTTGTGACTGCTTAAAGGCAAAAAGGAAGAATCAAAAATTTGTGGAATTTTTGGCCAAGTGGTTGATTTTGATTTCAATTCCACAACTACTTTCCAGCATGGGCAACTGTATTTTGTCTGTCTCAATTCTTTCTGCAGTTCTCAGTGGGAGACAAGGTTTCCTGCTTCACTAAGTTGTACAGTTATCCTGCAGATGGCTGAAGGGTTGCCAGGCTGTATCTGGTGAAGACTGCATTTCACTTGTGGGTGAAGCAATCTCTGTTTGTCTGTGCTGAAGCAAGTTGTTATCTAACCATACAAAGATAGGAGCGTGTGTGTGGTATAACTGTTTATATAAAATCTGTACAAAGAAACGTAAGCATGCATAAACATGTAAAATATGGTATTGTTTTTAATAATACCTCGTCAAGGGTCTTGCACTTTCTAAGGCAAATAGTCCTGTGTGTATATGTGATTGGTCTGGAACAAGAAGCAGTTCAACAATACAGAACTGGCTTTCAAGGATGAAATTCTTGCCTGAAGTAGACCAGAAATGACTTTTACAGTAGAAGATTTCCATGCAGAGTTATACTGCTGTCAGTATTAACAGCAGTTATCTGTTTCTTGTACTTCTGGCTGCTATTACCTGATTTCTCTACATCTGCTAAAGAAGAGAAAAATCACCAATCCAAGATCAAAAGCTTTTTTCCAAAATTCTTTGCATAATGTTACCTCAGCCAGCAGCTCTGCTTTGACACAGAGCCCTCAGTGTCTGCTCTGGTCAAGAGATGTGCTTTAGGACCCGAGGGTGCAGCAAGAGTCCTGGGGAGCAGGCTTGACACGGCAGCAGGAGCCTGAGCTGCCTGCGTTCTGCTTGGCTGGAGCTCGGCACTGGCTTAGAGCCTTTAGCACTTGCCAGCCTCCAGCCACAAGCTGAGTGGGGACTGTTGTCTGGCTCTGTTTTTTTTAAAACAGAAAAATGATGTTTTCAAATTCTCTAGCATGTTGAAATAGTTCAACAAGAGGGAGGTCTGAGCGTATTGAGACATGAGCTCTACTGATTTGTTTGGGAGAGTCCCCTCCTTTCTGCTAGGAGGTTAGCACCTCGGTGCTGGCTTTGGTGGAAGCCTTAGCACTTGAACTGCCATTTATGGCGATTATTGAAGGCAATAGTGATCACGATTTTTCATCTGTAGGTAGAACAGAATTGGAGGGATGTAGCTAAAGCCTGTAGAAGAGAGGAAATAGATTAAAATCTAGGCTGCTGCTGCTCAAACCATGCTTCATTTAACTATAAATAATTCCACCCAACCCTGACATGCTGCTAGATTTTATATATATACCCACACACATACATACGTGTGTGTATATATATGCATGTATGTATATAATACGTTGCTAGTTGTTACGTGATATATACACACATGTAAGTAGGCACCAACTATGGAACACAAAACTGAAAAGTTGAAACCGAAACCCGAAGATTATAGGTGAAGATGTGGAGAAAAAAAAAGACCTGCAACAGAGCTTATGTAATTTATGACAGTTAAGGTAATGTTGTGGAATCGTGGTTAGAGAGGCATTTGTGATGGCTGGCTGCAAAAATAGTTCTTTACAGTACTTGACACTTCAGTTTTTTCTTTTTCTCCTTTTATTTTTCTGAAAGTCTGGCTTACTATCTTGAAGGAACTGGGACTTGATCTCACTGTTGTGAATGCAGGAGAGATGACCCCCTCAAAAAAAGAAAATGCTGCAAGTCGTACGTAGCTTCAGACCCTTTTAAAGGCTAAATTCAGCTACTTGTAGCTGACTGAATAGAACAAACCAACTTGCTCAGCTTTTTTAAGGGGACATCTTGGGAGTGCACTCAGCAATCAATCCTTATAATAAACATTTTGTCTGGTTAATGGAAAAGAAGTTAATTTTGGGCATGGGAACTTCTGCTTCTATTTAAAATAAATAAATAAATAAAAAATGGAGCCCAATGACCTTTCTACTGTTTCTTCCTCGCTACAGACATGCTGACTGCAGCACTACGTGCAGTCACTCGCTAGAGGGCACACAGGGCCTGCGGTTGCAGCAGTGCCTATCGCGAGGGATCTCATCTTGGGATGACCCGTGGATCTTGGAATTGACTTTGCTTTAATCCTGCCTCTCAACCCAGTTGCAAAGGAAATGTGAAATTTGTAATGCTATTCATTTCGTTTGACTCAGGGGAGTAGTCCCACTGAATTGCCTGGGTCTAACTTGTGTGAGTAAATGGAGTGAGATGTAGTTTGGGAGCAATTTTATGGATTCACACATATATTTTCTTACTTTGTTTAGGTTTTCATTTGATAAGAATTGATTGAATAAGGTCCTTGGATCTGTAGCATTCCTCCCTGTATTCTTGCCCTGTGAAATGAAGCCTACGTGGTTATGAAGACAAGGGAAGTTCTGTGATCATGGCATATTGCAGTGCCCATGTCAAGGCTTCACAGGCTGCGGAGAAAGCTGTCCTAAGTTTTGTTTTAACATAAGTTTTTGCCAAGACTGCATTTCTTCAGCTTATTTTTTGTTTTGTTTTGTTTTTAAATAATCCTCATGTGGTATGTACCTTGATTTAAGAATCCCACTGGAAAACCAACAGTTCTAAGAAGAATCTTTTTAAGGACAGACAGGGACCTTTATGGCAAATTAGAGGCTGATACTTCTTGTTTGATTGACTGGGCTTTGCCTTTGTGGGGTTTGTTTTGGTACTGTGTGGCTATTTGTAATTGTGCAGGCACATGGGATCTCCTGTGAGACCAGAGGAGGATGGCATGTGTTGGTCGGAGTTGGGCATGAGCGAAGCTCACTTATAAGCTGAGTCGGTGTTGCATATAGGATGCTTCCACTCAGGTGTCTCTAGTTCTGAAGAGCAGCGTGGCTGTGGTCTCCCTGCTGGGAGGAAGGACCCTGCATGGGCTGAAGAGCTGGAGCTGTAGTGGGAGAGCTTGCAGCCACTGTGTGTGGAGCTGGAAGTGCTTGTGGGGGGTGGAGCAGGAGGGACGGATGGTTGCATGACTTTCATTATTTTTATAGAAACGTAGGCAAAGCAGGCCGAGTTGTATACTGCAAATGGAAATAGTGTTATTAAAACAGGCTCTTATCTTGCTTTTATTTTTCTGTTAATTTTATAGAAGCTAATAAAGTGTAAGCTCTACAAATTTTCTTTTTATGCGAGTTGAATAAGTGAAAATTATATTCTTGCTTTTCAAAGCCAGCAGGCCTAGCTACAATAAAGTAGAGCTTGGCCTGAGTGCTTTGGCTTCACGCTGCAGATAGAGCAACCAGCAGGTCACTGCCAGATCTGGCTGTCCCAGGCTCGGATCTTTACCAGTTAAAGGCTGCTGGCAGTGCACATGGATGAATTTCTGTTGCGAGTAAACTGAGGCCTCTGGATGCTCTCTCAGACAAAACAACCCCCCCTCCAAAATAAATAAAAATAACTCAGGGTAGTACCCCTGCATTGCAAGGAAGAACAGCTAGTACATAGTATGATAGACATCATACTGTCTCTTAACTTTAAAAGAGAAGAGCCAATAAACAAGTATCCGTACGTATCTGAATAAGTAATAAACTCATACCTCAGTGGGGGGTTATCTCCTCCATTCTTGCTTTTGCTGATATGAAATCCTGAAGTACAGGAAAGCATTGTAGGAGCGTCATAAAATACAAGACCATGAAGCACTTAACCAAATCTTGTCTTGCTGATTTTAATATTTTAAATGCCAATTAAAGCAAAATTTGGCCCACTATAATTTTGCCACTGGCTACATACCTCACAAGTTTGGGGTGGATTTTTTTTTTTTTTTTTTCCTTTTTCTCCAACCCTCCCAGCATTTTGCCTTCTGGCCTGTACAGCTGTGCTGCTAGTATGCTTTCTATTTCTGGAAGTGACCCATGTGGTTAGGTCAGTTTGTTTTAGCCTTGCTCCTTGTTGCTGAAGTAGAATAGCACATTTCCCCTAACTGCATGAAAGTCAGGGTAGACAATCTTGATAACTATGATTAATGGGCCTCTGTGCTTTGCTCTGCAGCTGAAGGCTTCTTGAGATTCTGGGCTACAGTTCCCCAAACCAACTTTTACATGGAAATTATACCTCAGATTTGACTATGCTGTTAAAAAAAATTTTTATTTGTAGCTTTCACTATAGGAAAGTCTTTGCAATTTAAATATGGTAATGGAGTTTAGAGAGGTAGCAATGGCAAAAAAAGCAGTTAACTTTTGCCCCTATCTTGTTACCTGGCTGTTTGATGATGATGTTTTCTGTGGCTGAAGCTAACTCTGGGGTTAGCGTGCTGTTCACAAATCTTGCCCTGCTCAGTAACTCTGTTAGTAGATGGTGGCACGTGCTGGTAGCTTCAGTTGTAGTTGATTCAGTACACTGAGTATGTTTGTAGGTTACATTTTGAGTTTAGTTCTAGTAATATGACCTAATTTTTATCAAGTTGTATGAATACCATATTTGTTCTTCGTGTTGTCACTGTGGTCAGAAGGAAAAGCAAATGAAGTGTCACGTAATCTTGGTGAAAAATGCTGTCCAGAGACTCCAGCAGCTGTGTGTGACTGCTTCTTAAGAAATGAGATTAAAGAATACAGGGGAGGTGCAGGGGGACATTGATGTAAGTGATAATAAAGTGTGATTGGCATCAAAGAACATTCAGCTTGCACCTGTTTATTAGCAAGCACCATATGAGTGAGAATACTCTGCAAATTGTCCTTAAAAATCAGAGGCTGAATGTCCATCCTGCATGTGGGAAAAGCTGGCTGCAGCACAGGCTGAATCCATCCCCGCTTTCCTGGAGACTGCTGTGCAATTGTAATTGCAGGCCTCCTGAAAGGAGCCCATCAGCTTTCCCAATAATTGAGTACAAGTCTTAATAGCAAATAATCCTCTTGAAGTTGTGTTTTTTTCCCCCTACTGCAATCAAAGGAGAGCTTTGTTAAGGCATTAACTAACAAATTAGCTGCTAAATACTGGTAATAACCTATTTCCCATAGATTGCTTTTTAATTATACCCTAAGCTGTGTGATTCCTGAAATAACTTCTTTGGCAAACCAATGTTTGTGGACATTTCAAACCACTGTAACTAATTGGCAAAAAACTTGCTTCTAAAAGTTGTTACTGGTATCAGAACACACTTTGCTGATACATTCCGGTCTGCAGAGGAAATACAAACTCAGTGTCTTTTTCCCCCTTGTTAGCACTTTAGTTTAAATATATTAGGCTGTGCTGTGAAATTGTTGTTTTAGTTTTATTTCAATGTACAAAAATTGCCGTCACTAGATTTTAGGTAGTATCAATATTTTCCATTTAACTATTAAAAAACATTTTTTGTGAGGGAGGAGGAATTAACCACTCTATTTTTATATGTATTGGTTAATCCAAACTGTATTCTGCTAATTTATATCTCAGCAATCATTTAGAAAACTCAATTAATTTTGGCTTAGGCAGGGAGGAGCATTTTTTGTATATTCCTTGCTTTTCCTCCCCCAATTGCAATAAAGGCTGTACCTCTCCCAATATATCATTCTGCTTCCCCTCAAACCTGACTCTTCTATAAAGGAGCTGAGCCATCACAACTGGCAAGCGTTAAGCTTGATAATTAGTTCAGTATAGTGACCAATACTGTGAATTACGAGTTCAAAGCAACATATGGACATGGATGAAATCAGATTTTGGCATTTCTCACTTAGATTGTTTCAGGACACTGCTGGAGCTTCTTTGATCTGTAAATAACAACTGCAGTTCAGTGCCTTACTTAAAATACATCAAACGCATTCATGACTTCTGCTTTTAGATATAGACCTCACTTCTAGTTATAGTTCTGAATCAGATTAATATGGCTATTCACGTCTTGAGATTTCGTAGCGAAAGCTACCAAAGAGAGCTCTTTTCATTCTTTGTGTTTTAAGAGAAGCAGCAAACGTTTCTGTCTTAATCTGTACCCCAGACTAGATCAATAGATGCTTTATGAGATGAAAAGCAATCATCTCCTGTATTGCAATTCCTCTACAGTCTGGCAATTGGTGTCCTCCTCTTACAATATTTAAAAAAAAAACAACAACGAAGCAAAGGTTTATTTTCACTGCACCATTCAGTTACCTACTTCAATAACTCCTTTCCCTGCTGTAGCTTGCACATTGCAGCCTTTTCCCCAGTTCTCAACTTTGCCATGCTTTCACCACGATGTGCCACCAGCAGACAGTAGCTGGAGATAACCAGCCAGGCTCTTTGTTGCTCCCCAGAGGTATACACAGGTGCTGACCTGGTTCAACCTTTCAATAGTTAGTTAAATGCACCACCTCTGGGCTTATCAGGCAGCTGTGAAAGGGCTGCATGACTTCTTGGTAGCAAAGGAATGTGGGAATTATGGATACTCAGTGTTTTACCACCAGCTTTCCAGCTGGGTAACTCCATTGCTTCTAATTTAACTCCCACTGTTTTGCTTAGAAAAGTACAGCATTCAGCTGGAGTGCCGTGGATTTTTTTCTGCCACGTAGTTAGCTGTGTAATTACCCGAGTTCTACACAAATGATTAAGAGTTGTTTTCATAGTCCTTTGGGGTCTACTTAGATCAGGTTCTTATCCTATACAAACCTTAATCTACAACTTTGTACCCAGTGAAAATTCACTGCATCCCCCTCCCTCCCCGTAAGCTTGAAACGGAGCAGAAAGACAATCTTCTCTGCTAAGGAACCCCGTCCCTTTTCTGTTTATAGTCCCTTGATAAGATGCCAGATACCTCTCACTTGGTGGAGCATTTATTTTTGTGGGCAGCAGATGAGAACACCCAAGGAGGAAAGTTAGACTCGCCTGATGGGATCAGACCCGTGTTCTGTCCAGTATCTTGTCTCTCCTTGGGGCCAGATGGAAAATCCTCAGGGAAGTTGGGAGTAGGAAAAGTCCCCTGCTGGGTTTTAGGCTCACATCTGGCAGCTGTTAAAAGGCAAGCATTCACTCTCCCTTCAAGTGAGTCCTTGTTACTACAAGCACCCCCAACACAAATGGCTGTAGAAGTAGTTACTACAAATCCCAAACTTTTACATCAGCCTTTTTAAATGGATGCAGCTGGCTCAGAGATTTCTTACACCAATGATTGATTTTTGAGGGGCAGCTTATATTTTTTTGGGAGGAAAATTAATGATCCTTCCACTTATTCCCCATGTATGTTTCCCTTCAAGTCTCCCCTCCGAAACCCCTTTATCTATTTCTGTATCTGCCCTTGCAAAGCATCATACTACTCAGATACCCACCAAAAGCGTGCATCTCCTAGAGCCACGTGGCAGAGGGTTCCTCGGGGTGCTTTGAAAGCTGCAGTTCATTGTCTGAGAAGTAATGGCCAGGAGAAGAGCTAACAAAGCTGTGGGCAGAGAGCATATTTCAGGAAGGTGTCTCACCATGAAAGTTCTTGGCAGCTTCAGAACAACTTCATCTCCCACCTGCTGTGCTTGGCAACACATCTGTGTCATGGAGAAAAAAGAAAAAAAAAAGCTCTGCGCATCCAAAGAACACTGAGATCTGCAGATAGCATGATACAACAGAAAGACCTGACATCAAAATTCAGCTGGAGCGGTCACAGAAACAACAGCAGAGGGCAAGGGGAACCTGAGGTGCAACAGCAGGCAGAACATGGAGGTGATCTTAGTGTAAAGAAAGATAATGTTGTGTGATTATAGAGAAAAACTTGATTTGAGGAAGAGTTCTCTACTTGTTTTGTGCTTTCTTACCTCCCCTGACTTCCCTCTGGAAGCAGTGTGCTCAGTCATGGGCACTTGCATGTCCTTGCCACGTGCTCTGGCTGCCTGTCGTGTGTTGCAGAGGGAGCACCCTGCATTAAATTACTACATAACTCATGTACTTTGCAAGGTAAGACATGTTTGTTACTTTAAGCGTGGTGGTTTTCATTGCCAGTTGTAAAGGCCTTTGGTTTCTGTACAGACTTCTAAAAATGTACAGTGAAATCACACAATCTCTGTGTCTTTAATAGTTTCAGAAATTCCAATACCGTGGATTTTCTGAAATTGTCCCACAAGATTATACTTAATGCATTTTTTAGTTATTCTTTATTTTTCCTACTTAGCCTTTTTGGTGTTTTGAAATGCACAATGTTGCTTGAGTGCCCACGCTTCGTGTTAAAGTAATCAGTAGGAATTCAGTTGTGGATTCACAGCTTTGTTGCCAATGCTTTTTATTTTTTTCCACATTTGTTTTAAGCCTAGGTATGTGTTTATTCTGTTCATGTTGAATTTTACGTAGCCGAGAGATGCTTATTCTGAACATTTAATGGTAGTAGCAGTTATTTACAGAACATGTAGTTTCTGTAAGAATAAAATTAGAAACTGAGCCTAGGAATTTCTGTGGCAGGTTGGGCACTTCTGACCTGCACTGTCATTGATTCAAAGAAGAATAAAGCTCCTGGTGCCTCTACAAATCACGGCAGCATTCCCTTCCCTGATCTTATGGTACATGTCAGACACTGCAGAGAGACGCTATCAATGTGCCTGGTGCATAAGCGTTCTCTGTATAAATTTGGATGTTTTGTTGTCTTCTCACTGTGCTTTTTCTGATCCACATCTCTCTGACGGATGTGAATATATAAAATACAACCTACTTTTAAAGAATGTGACTATGGAAAAAAATGTCTGAGAAATGAACTAGATTCTATGGCGAAGTTTCGAACGCCATCCAACAAAAGAGCCCTGATATATGTGCTTTCATTCTTGTACTTATTAGAGCTTGTTCCATGATGGCTGATGTTTGATTCAGGATTTTAGGAGGGTGCTTGAATAAGACCATGTAATTTGTGCTATTTAAGAAGTTGGTGAACTTGATTGGCTTCTGTACATGGTGCCTGAGAGCAAATGTACCCTGCCTGGATGTTCCAGATGCCTGGGAGAGAAAATAAACAAGAGAAAACAGCAACAATTTGGGTAAGGAAGAAATACTTAAAAATAGATGTTTGAGATTGGCAAACTTGCAGAGAATTCTGCCTGAGATGCTAGAGAGCTGTGTCTTGTTCAAAATGTTGGAAGGCAAGATACAGCAAATCTTTAATCTTTTGTTTTACTCTGAGTCAATGTGTTGCACAGATCCATGGGTCAGGTGAGCATAAATTGTGCAGTTGGAATTTATCCGGCCAGTAACTTACCCTCTAACTGACCCCAGCGGTGGTACAGCATTACAAATGCAGTCTTTAAGGAAGGATGAACAAATTTTGTAAGCCATTGGGCACAAACAAAGCCCTGAAAATCAGTCAAGAATACCTCCCTGTGCCATTGCTCTGACACCCCTTGTGCCTGGGATGTATTTATTGTGGCCAATGCTAGGAAAATTCAGTCTGCCCATTTGTGTTTTGTGCTGAGAGTGACTAAAAGTACCTTTCCTTTTCCAGTTTTGTCCAACTCATGTTTAGTTCTGTGCCCTTTTAAGGATTTCCAGACCACCAAGCGTGATGGCTCTCAGCTCAGCATGCGAATATCCGCGGTTTGACAAACTAACCCTTTTCTTAATTCACATCAGCAGAAGGGACCATAAAGCAAAGAATGTACAAGCATGGTTTTCTTGACAGTCCCAAGCATCTGCATCAGCAGTTTAGGAATTAACTAATTCAGGCTGCAGGAATCCTGTGTATTACCAAGGGACCTAAAAAGAAAGTGTACTCTCACCTGTGATTTCATTTTACGTCCATGCCCTCCCCAAAGCTACCAGACACGCAGAGGGGATGGAGCTTAGCACTTCCAGAAACAAATAAGGCTACTGAAGTGTTTAGATTTCTTTCTTAAATTTTTTCATATATGAACTCAAATGTCTCTTTTGTTTGTTAAGAGAGCTATTCCCATCACTAGGTTTCCTTTCTTTGGAACTTGTTCAATTAAACTAGGGAAGCAGTAGTAAGGAGCAGAGCTGGGTAACACTGGTAGGAGGAATGTAGCTCAAGTATCCAATGTGAGGTTGCTCCCTTAGCACAAATCCTGCCTGTGTTACACAGCACGCTTACACTTGTTGAAATCCATGGAGTGAGATGTGGACGTGCCACCCAGGGCTGGCACTTGGCTTTGCAAGGCAGCTGGTGGTGGCTGTGGGAAGGAGATGGCTTTCAATGGTCAGAGGTTATTTTGAAGGCTCTTGTTTCAGTGGCTTTCCTGACTGTTGGAGAGCTTGTAACATAGTAAACTGAATTCCAAAGTTAATTCTTCAAAATTTTAAGCCGCAGGCCTTATAGATGAATGTTCCTTGATTTACCAGTTGCTATGATCTCCTAAACTGCAGTTTTTCTTGTTTACTTGAACGGAAGAGATAAGATTTTATTTTGTTCTGTCTTCTTCATGTGATTTTGCTGTATGTTGAGAAAGATCTGGGAATATGCCAAATCCAGGGTCTTCTCTTAGAGGCCTATTGGAGGAGGGCAAATCCCATTGCCACCTGGAATTTTGATGCCAAGGCTGTGTCTGTATTTCCAGCTCCCTGTTAAGTGACTCATCAGCTACGTACCATGCAATGCTGTGTGCAGCAGGCTGATACTAGGTGGGTACTTTTAGAGCCTTCCCCTCACTCCTTTTCTTCTAAAGGGTGTTTCTTTGCACATTCCCAGCATGAAATGACATATGGAGCCTTGGCTCCTCTCGTCATGTTTAGCTGTGGTGATGTCATGGGGACATGCTGAAACGCGGGACCACTTGTTGAGGTGAATGTTTGATCTCTCAGTCCTCTGGGAAATGCTGATCTGGAAGTGGTGGGGTCTAGGACAACTTAAAATACTCATTTTCCAGAGGCCTGTGAGTTGCCAACGCAGGGAGTGCTTCTACTGTACTGTGTCTATAAAGAGAATTCCTTTCTCCTCTCTGAGGACAAATGTGACCTTGATTAAATTATTTCTATTTTTAATCAACTTTAAGGTTCCTGGAACTTCTAAAGTTCTCAGCAGCTGTTCCTCAGATGTCTGCTGATCTGCCAGTCTCACAAATTTCCCCATCTCCTTGGGAGGAGGAGGAAGGACTCTGAACACATATTAAACAGCCTGCTGTCCCATTTTGTGGCCAGGAAAGACCAGGTGGTGCCCCGAGCATGGAAAAGGGCTCAGTGAATGATTTATCTACAGAGAATGTGTGTTAGAGAACCCTGTTAAAGAGCACTTCAGCTTTGATAGTTGCATGCTGATCCCCAACCACTGGATCTTCTTGCTGCTGCCAGTCGTTCTTTTATGCAACAAGTTTCCTTTGAGGGCAGAATAGGGGCAGAATCTCTTAGGCTCTTGCTTTACTCTGTAATCCAGCACCACAAACCAGAAACCCTTAGAATTTAAGCAGCTTCGCCATATATTTACACAGATCTGTAGTCACTTTTTGTTTGCTTTGTTGTTTCATTTGTTGCTCCCCCCTCCCCTGCCATTATTGTGGATGGTTCTGTTTTCTGTAGGAAATTCTGAACAACTGCATGCATACTGGCTTCCCTGCACGTTCAGCCAGTCCTCTCTGCACATGGTGTGATACGTGTAGTACTGAGTTACTATAAGCAGCAGAAACAAGCTCTCCTAAAAATGAACCTCTGTGCAGTCAGATACAATAAGATTCAATATGATATTAACATATTGTTTCATTGCTTACTGGTACATCAGTTAAATGAAACTATGTATTAAATAAATTAAGTTTGTTGAGCCAGATTGTAAGGATATGGTAGAGGGGGAAACCTTAGTACCAATTAAGTGTTGTTATCCAGGTGATCAGCTAAAATCTTACCACCCAGACATCGTGCAGTTGGAGCCAGTGGAAGGCAAAACTCGACAGCAATAGTGAAATTTGAATCAGGACCATGCTATGGTATTAATAATTGACAGAAGCATTGAATTTTACTCTAATAACCAAATATTGCATCTTGGGTATCCACTGAAAATGCATGAGCTGCAGTCCAAATACCTGTGGAAATTAATAAATTGAAGGTGTATTATGGGATCTCTTGCAGCCCCTCAGGGATTACAAAGGAGGAATAATTCTTGGTACAAAATGTCCTTAAGCTTCATCAGCACAGATGTCCTTTCAGTACTTGTTACGGGTCGCCTGCTAGCAACAAAATCATGATGCAGCTCTGAGCTACCCCTCCTTTTCCTGGTAGATATAAGAGCACTTAATTGAAGATTTAGTTTTGGAATTTTCTCTCAACAAGAAGAATTCCATAGTTTATTATAGTGAAATTCCTGAAATAGCAAGAAAAAAAAAACGTATAAAAGAGGATCAGGCAACTTAAAGCAAAGATAACAGTATTGCAAGCTGTCTATGTGCACTGAGTTGTAATGGCCTGTTGGAAACCAGACTTACAAATCCAATATATTTGCAGAGGTGGAGTTTTACTGTTGTTGGGTTATTTTCAATTAATTGTATCCATACCAGTTAAGTGTTATAATTGCTTGAATGGCCTTAGAAATCTTTTTCTTGTTTTAGTCCTTGCTTCTTTGGTCTTAGGCGTTAGCACTAGTAGTCAGGTTTTATGTAAATCTATCAGTCTTATTTCTGCCATTGGTGATGTTATTTCTGACTAGAAGCACTGCTATATAATTCTGTCAAAGGTGTTTCTGTAATTAAATTTATATTGCAGCTTAACAACAGTTCAGAGAGTGTAGAGCTCTCAGTGTGTTTTAGTTCCATTTGAAAATGGATACCCAGGCTACAGCTTGGATCAGAGACAGTAAAATTTTGTGACCGTAAAGCTTTTCTGTTCAATCACATCTTGATATTCTACATTACTGAAATGGAAAGGGTTTCTCTACAAGCATGTTTTGAATATTTTACTATAGTGAAGAAAAATCACAATAAAATAGAGCTGTCAGCCTTTTCTGTGTATTAAGAGCTATTCTGCTCTCCAGACCCCTGTTAACATCAGTGTGAAGTGCTTGAATGGGATGTTTGCAGGATCAGACTGCTTCCAGGCATATAGATGGAAGATATCCTGGGCTTCTTTACTTGATGAAGCATGTTGAGTGAACAGGAAATTACTAGTACCCTTTCTCTCTTGTATTTTTCCATGAGAATAACCAGTAGCTATAAGCCGTTTGTTGCCCAGTGAGTTGTCCTCTAACAGTAAAGAAGTAACCAAAAGTATTTTGCAGATTTTGAAAACTTAAATATCATAAATGTGGGCACAGTCCAGGTGATACAGCTTGAGTAAACTCCCTGATGAAGCATACAGGAGTATCTTTGGATGAAAGAAAGCAGAATTTAGCATTGCTCGCTTCTTAGTGGGAGCCTTACCCCAATATATCCTTTAATGGCTGTGCTTACACCGACAGAAAACCTTTTGATTACCAGTGCCTGTAAAGAGCAGATGGTATCTTCTGCACGTGTTTTAATATGAGAAGGTATTGACTACAGATTGAGACCATGCATATTTTAAATCAGATGTGTCTGTAAACTCAATTTCAGCGTTACCTGTGCTTTGAAGAACTTAGGATATTTAATATGTCTACAGACATCCCATAAATTCTTACCAACCCCACCTGCCTCCCTGTGCTAAGTTCCTGCTGTTACAAGTAGAGCTTTGATGGATATTTAGATTGCACTATAATGTTCTTTCCTTCTAAGGTATGGGTTTTCCTCATGGAAAAAGCTTTGTTTCTGGTCATAAACGCACAGGAGAAAAGGGTTGTGTTATGTATCGCAAGTGGAACAGGAACAAATAGTTCTTCCTGGAGCAGTGAGTACAGTTTCCTGATACCCCAAAAGCTTGGTCAAAAAACAAGTTTAGTACATAGAATTTTTGGTACTAAATCTGTCTCTTTCACCAGTTCCAAAATGATGCAATAATCATCTTCTTAATGGATATTGTTCTGTTTCTCATATACCTGTTACTCTCGTGACCTTCCAGCCACCCCCTCCCTCCACCTTTTCTGCCATCCATCGTAAGTATCAGAGGTCGCAGTCATTGGAACCTGGCAGGGCTTTCTTTGTTTTCCCTTTCAGGAATTACCTATTACATATGCACTTGAGTTTTACATACGCAGCTGTCTGAAACTACAGCTCCCTTTTCTGAAAAGAGATGTTCACTACCTCATTAATACCTGTTAGAAGTCCAACTATACATTGTTGCATTAATGGGAGCCAGGAAAAAGCATCCGTGAAAGGCTGAGGTCTGAGATTTCATCAGTGCTTTTCAGTGTTATTGCTGTCCTTGGAAAGCCACGTGTTATCCAGTGGTTTTGTGAGAAGTGTGTGCCACTTATCTGACCAGAGGGCTTATATAGCTTAGGTTTATCATTTATCATCTTCCGTGCCTGTCATGAGAAACAACCTCTTTGTGAAGCTTTGCAGTAGACAACCATTTGATCAGAGCTGACTTTGAGAGGTGTCCCCTAGAACTTTCTGGAAGATCTCATCATTTAATAGCTTAATTTATTCTTGAAATATTTGGCTTCTGTAGAAAATTTCTTGTACATGTGTACGTACACCCCTGTAGGAGGAGAACTGAGATCTTGCAGCTACTGGAAATGTTTGTGTTACAGTAGCATGGTCTGACCTTTCACAGTCCTGATAGAGGGCTCAACAAGAAACCTGGGACATGTACATGCTGCTTTGGGCTTTGAAGCAAACCTGGAGATCTGTAGACACAATGAGAATTTCCCTTGTGTTGCCAGAGAATAAGATCCACAGGTGAGATGTATTGTTGTGGGAAATGCTCACCCAGAAGTTTTTCTCTTCAGAGTATTTTTGCTTCTTAATGCAACAGTAATTACAAATCAAAAAGAGGTTCTGTTTCCAGGTAGACTCCATGTGTGTTATCATTGCACATCTGGCTGGCACATTGTTGGTTCCTTCAGCCACTGCTGTAGTATGAATAATCTATAAAAATGTGATCAAAACCACAGCCTTGCTGTTGTACTGACCTCACAGCAGAAGGTTGGCTGTGAGCTGAAGAGCTTCTAGTCCAATGGATAAGACAAAGGGAAACCATATTATCCAGATGTCAGGTCCAGAAAGATGGAGGGCTTTGCCCAGGGTTATGCTACTAACTTCCAGTGCAGATGGGGAGTTCTCTTGATTGCCAGGCCAGTTGCATAAATGGGAGACTATCCTGCTGCCTCACTTAAGGATTTTTGTTGTGAACTAACAGTTGAGCCACATACCTGGTATTTTGCAAGGCACTGAGGGTTTCAGAAGTCATGCTGCCTGATTTTGCTAATGATCTACTCAGAGATTCAGTGTACATATATGGTGACTTCTCTCCTGTTCACTTTTGAGCCCCAGAATAACACAGGCCTGTAGCTCAAGCTTCTGCACAACAGCATGCTTGGGACTACACAGACTTGCACAGACTCAGGGTTATACTCGTTTCCCACAATTTTCTGCGTGTTTGTCTCTAAACGAACCATGAAATGATTCAGTGCCCACATGTGGTTTTAATAACAAGCGTATGTGGGCAATGAGCAAATACAGAATGTTCGACTGGAAGTTTCCAGCATGCAATATGGGTTAAAATTGAAGTAGACTGTGTAGTAGGGTGTTTTTCGGAGTTGGTTAATTGCTTTTGAGTTATATGACATTTCAGTTGAGGCTTCTATCTATAACCTTGTAACAACAACAGCAGTGGAAAGCTCCGTGCTTAATCAGGGGCAGATTTGGAGCAAGAAGCTCCAGCTTGATCTTCACTGTGAGCTGATTGTTTTTCTGGAAAGTTTGCGTGTTGTTGATGTTTGTTTTGTTTTGTTGTTGGATTATTTTATTTATTTATTTTGTGAGAGAAAGTGCAGCAAGAAGCTTTCCGATCTTGTTCTAGCGGAAGTTATGTCAGGGGCTTCTATTTGTTGAATGGAAGATCACACTGGACATCTGCATCTTGAAAACAACTGCTGTGGATATATTGTGGTTTCACACAGTTTTTTGAGAGTCTGGAGCACTCCTTCCCTTCATGTGTCCTCACCTATGCAAAATGCTTCTGAAGACTGTGTCTGTCTTTGTTATTAGAGATGAGTATGTCCTCAGATTTTCAAAATCTCGTTTTCTCATCTTTTCTCCCACCTCAGAAATGTTCTTCAGTGGGTACTGAAATGCAATTGTGGCATCCCACTTACCCAAAATCAGATCAAGAAATTTCTTGCTGTCAAATGAGAGAATCTCACGTAGTCTGCTCTGACTTGTATTTTCCTTTGCTCCCAGATGTGAAGGTTTTGCTTTTGCTGGCAATCTGGCCTAAGCTTGTTGATGAAACACATGGTGAGAAGTGCCTTTGTCAGTCTTTGAGACTGATGCCCTTGTGTGTGAAAGGGAGGAAAAACATTGGAAAAGCCACAGGGAAGAAAAAAATGATAAATACAGGCAAGCGTACTTGAAAAATTTCTACAAAGGAGAAAAGAAAAATCTGTTCCTATGCTTATGATGAGAAGGTGAAGAAGTAATGACCTAAATGACTCTGGGGAGCTCTCCAGCAATGCAGCACCTGAGCTGATCATCTGTGCAGTCCATCCATCACGAGAGGCCATAAAAATAGGTTAGACAAACATGCTGGGAACAGGCCCTGCCCTTGGCCAGGGGAATGAAGGGCCTTCAAATCCTCTTTTCTCCATAATAATGTAACTTCAGGGAAAGGCAAGTGTAATTGTAAGAGGAAACGAACAAGAACTGCAAGGAAGCAGAACTGTTCCTGTGAATGCAGTGCTGCACAGCAGTTCTTCAGGGTATTGTGCACAATAAGAAACTTCAGTAAAACAGGTGGATGAAGTCTATTTAATATTTTTAAACTGAGTTGCTGCACCTGTGTTTCTGGAAGAGTTGTTTCTCTATGGAGATTTGTTCAAAATCTAAATGATGTGTCCAAGTGACTGCTGGTGTATGGCTGTGTATATGGGCCATGCTGGTCTGCATTGGTTTGTTCTCACTGTGAGCTTTGGGCATTGAGCTTGTTTGCAAGAAGGAGTTCCCTTACACGTGTGTAGGTCTTCTTGCTGCGCTGTGAGGAGCTTAGGTCTGCTGGAAACTCTGGTCAGCGTAGAGGTGTGAAATGGCAGCAAGGTAAATCTGCTATAAATCCTGCCTCCTCTGATGCAGAGGTGTCTTCATTGCCTCGAGAATTAATATAAAAATGAATATAGAAAGGAGAGTAAAATCTATACCTGACATATGTAAAACTTAATAAAAATTGGTTTTGTCTCAGAAGACTTAAAACAATTGTATGTCATCTGGGCACATAAGCTGGAGAAGGCCAAGCGGTCTGTGCTTTGGGAGCGCAGGTGGCCCCAGGAGCGCTCTGAGGGTGAGGGACGAGATGTGTCCCCGTGGCTCTCTGTGCTTTCTGCCTACCTGTGCTTGTGGGCCCAACCCCAGGTAGCTGATGAGACTTCTCACAAGCACAGATTACGGCATCGAGTCAAATATTTGTGTGTTCTAGAGGGGAAACACTTCTCTGAAGCACAAACATCCCAAGGTACTGTGGCTAACACCTGTATGCAGATATTTTATCTCTGGGCTCATCGGGCTTTAGGAGCGGAGCCATATCTTAGAGGAGCTGTCACAGCAATCCCTGTTTGCCTCCAAGGTGTCTCCTGAAGTGCTCCTGAAGGTAATTAATCACCTAATAAAATACACTCTTTGACAGCAGGTGGAATTTGGAAATTAATTTGCACCCCTTAAATGGAGCTTCTAAAACTATAATTATCATGAAAGGAAGAAATGAGCTGTGTCAGGTGTATGGATGATTTATCTGTCAAGAATAAGCTGTCACCAAAGTGGCACTTAAGCTTGCAGTGTCTGTGCTGCATTTCTTTTAAGTGAATTGAGCAATGACATTTACCTTCCCTCCCATATTCTTGCAAGTCCCGGGGCAAATCTTCAGCTGTTTGTGAAGTGTTTGGTACGAAAGTGATCTGCAACAAAATTATAGCTACCTTTTCTTTCTGCAAAATGGTGATTGTTTCTTCCTGCTTCCCCATCACTTCCTGTATAATTCTTTATCTCCAGAAAAGCCTTTGGGCCTTTCAGAGGACATCACAAACCTTGTGCAGCCTGGTTGGCTATTGGATTTCTCCTCCTCTATCCAAATGCTTTATTTTGTGAAGTGGATGTTGGTAGCATCAGGAAATAGTAAGGGGAGGGGGAAGAATCCAGAGAAATGTGAGAATAGTCACCTTTTAAAACTGAATCATTTACAAAAATTCTTACCTCCAAAACTGAGCAAATTCCTGTTAAAAAGTTGTCACAAAATGTCTGGCCTGTGCATAGAGCCTGTGAAGGTCTAGTGCAGTTGTGTAGGTACAGACTGCTCTGTTGCAACCTTCGCTGTGAGATTGCCACTAAAGACTGTTCTTGTTGCAACATCTGAAACGTATTTATTGCTGACAATGTAATTTGCTGGCTTCAAAGTGTGTGTGGTGGGCTGAAATAATATATGTAGTTTATGTGACACGGGAAAGAAATACTCTCATTATTACATAT
The DNA here is from genome assembly GCA_013396635.1 of Penelope pileata. Lineage (NCBI taxonomy): Eukaryota > Metazoa > Chordata > Aves > Galliformes > Cracidae > Penelope > Penelope pileata. The sequence continues at coordinate 737,776 of WBMW01004283.1, forward strand.
TAATCTTGCATTATTGGTGCTTTAATTTCGGAGAAAGCCCAAGAGGATTTCTATTCATTTGTGTCATTCTGACTTCTCTAATGCACACATTAGCTCTCTAGGAGGGACTGTGCCTGATTGATTTCCCCTGTACTTGCTTGCCTGAAATGAAGTTGACTTGAAAAAGGCACGAGGGTGCTCAGTGCCACTGGCTTGATTCAAAATTTTTACTCGCAGTGAAGATATTTCTTGAATTAAAATGCCTTGAGAAAAATCTGTGTAAGAGTGAAATTATTTACAATGCCCTTTCTGTTGAAGTTTTCATAATGTTGTCTCCAACAGCCAGAAATGATTTTTTTGATGCATCACTAACACAAACAAAATAGTCATTCAAAAACCCCCAATTTGATGCTGTTGGGTTACGAGTGCTGTATTTTAGTTTATGGGTACTGACAGATTGCAGACAATTTATTTTTGATTCTTACTTTTTACTTAGGAGTGCAGGTTTGAATAATGCTATGCAAAATCCTTTCTATATAAACTAATCCCGTTCTTCTCTTTCCTCCTCTGCAGTTTTACCACAAACTATTTTTACTGGCTTGCTGAATTTTTTGAAAGTGTGCTGGAAATATTTTTCATGAAACCAAGTGGCAAAAATTAAACACTCAGGAATGCAGCTGAAGGGGCAGTCCAACTACCCCGAGCATGTCCTGGTTTGCTTGAAATATGGTCGCCCTTTAGAGGCACCCAATTCATCTTGAGGCCAATTTGAGCAGTGCGCAGTGCAGAAATGACTAACTGTTATGACATGCCCTGAACCAGCTCCAGTTCAGCTTGTGTAAATTCTACATGTGGGGTGCTTTTGGAGCTGACAGGTGGAATTTTATTGTGATTGTAATTAACTATTCTGCCACAGTAAAGGTTTTTGTAATTTATCTTACTGAGTTGCTGTGTGTTGCACGCAAAGGCACAAGTTCTTTGCTTTTCAATTATGAATCAACATGTTTCATGAAGGCTCTGTCTCAGTGTATGGACATGTGGATAGGATCCTCCCAGTGTGCAGCTCTACTGTCCAAATGGATCCTTACCAGCTCGTCCATAGGCATTGTGTGGAGGTCTTTTTCTGGGATGGCCACTGCTCATTGCACTGTGGCAATGGGGAATAGCTCATCCCTGTGTTGAGCCTGAGAACAGAATCCACCAATATCATCTGTTCTTTGGGCTGTGCTCTGAGGTCCTTGTTGGGCTGCACAGCTGGCAGAAGGGGTTCCAGCCCCCAGGTGCCTCTCAGCCTTTAACCTGGCTTCTTTGGCTTGAAATGGCAATGGAACAGTGACATAAGGAGCCAAACTTTCACTTGAGAGGACAGAGACTGCAGTGAGTGGCAGGGGTTTTGCTAAGCACTTGGGAGCAGGATGGAGATGGTGACCACTTTGTCTATGCAAATGTACAGTAGAGGTATCACTTTGTTTCAGATTCTTTTTCTTAGTCTACTGGAAATTCAGCACAACAGGCCGTTCTCACCATGTTTATTAGCATTTCAGCATGAATTTTGGAACCTCTTTTCCTCTTCAGGTTAATCCAAGGTCTAAAACACTGATAACGCTCACTGCAGGACTTCCGAAGTCAGGTTTACTGGCATCATGGTGGCTGAGCATTTAAAACTGTGTGTGTGTGACCGTAGAATCAGCACTCTCTTCTGCAGGTTTCTTGACTCGTTTCGTGATCCTGGAGTGCATTACTAGCATTTGGTGGTACTGTTTAGACAAGGATGTTAATAGTATTACAGCTTTTGATTGAAACTTGTTTTTGCTCTCATATGACTTCCACAGATTTTGGTTATTTTGTCCTAAATATTCTATTAGTGCTTGCTCTGAGATAAAAATTGTGTTTTAAATGAAGAGAACATTCTGAAGATCTCAAAGAAGACAAATGAGAGCTGTAATTAAAATTTGTTGAGCTTGAGACGTTATGGGAATTGTAATGTATAGCTTCCTGAACACATTAGAAAAAATCTTGTTCTATGTCACCTGCCAACAGCAGTTTGTTCTTTTTCAGCTGAACAGGTTTCAACATTACACTGGAAAAGGCATTTGTCTTGAGATTAGGTGAAAGCATTGCTTTCTGTCCTTTTCTCTTTGGTCCTTGGTTTGCTTGTTAATCTTTACCACATCGCCTGTTGCCCTGTTCTCTGAGCCCAGGTATGTATAGTTCCACTGCAGGGATACCACATCTCTAATTGGGATCAGTGTTCTTCTTCTTCATCTGCTGCCTGACAGATCTGTGGAGCTGATTTGGACAGATCCATCCAGTGTCAGGGTGAGAGCGGCATCGTGCTGCACTGCTGGGCCTGGGGCTGGCACCTGCAGCAGGGCATCCAGCTGCTGCAGTTCTGGAGACACACCTAGGGGCAGCTTTCTTGGGCAGGTATTCAAAGACTTGCCATTAAAAAGGTAAAATTTCTGGAGATTCCTTATGGTTAAGGAATGTCTGGCTATTTGCCTAACCAGCATTTTTGTGTTTGATTTTCCTTCCCCTCAAGTAATGACCGTTACCATGAAAATTACTTCATTGCTGCTCTTCTATTCCCCAGCTGGAAAACAACTGTGAGGATCGGGGTTCAGATCCCGGACGTGAGTCCCAGCCACTGCTGCTTGTCGCAGGCAGAGCCCCTAACAGGCAGCACGGCTCCAGCCCTGTGTTATGGATGTACCTGTGTCAGCAGGGAGCTGGCAGATCGGGGCTGCGATGGGCATTTGACATGGCTGCAAAACCAATGAGGGAGAGAAGTCGTCTCAGTGGAACCTTCTGGATGCACAATGGCCTTAAAATGAATTAAAGCTGTGAGAACAGTGTTTCCCATCCCCTTCCCTCTGGAGGCCGTGCTGCAGTGGGCGTGCAGTTTGGCTTTCTCCTTTTGGTGTCAATGTTTTCCGCAGAAGTTGTTTCTTAAAGGGACCATCGGTGCAGCAGATGCTGCGTGAGGAGGGACGTGCTGGAGCGGTGGGATCCCATCCCATCGCGGGGCCGTGGTGCTTCCACCCACTGCTGGGATCTGTCTGCTCCCAGCTGTGGTGTGAAGACCTCTCGGTGTGTCATTACCTTCCCTTATCCTGTGTTTGTTGTGCAAGGTCACTCAGTTCTTCGTTGTATATCCAAAGTAACCCTCAAAAACGTTTAGGCTATTTTCTTTGGCTTTTCTCCTCACTCACCACGTTGGTTACAGCACCAAATTAGTAGAAAACTTTGTTTAGGCATCAGTTCAACAAAACACTTTGGCCCAGCTCCAGCTCAGGAGGAGCTTTTAGATTAATGGGAAGTTGGGAGCGTCAAGAAGAGCGAGGAGTCTGAAACCTTGTTTGGTCTTTAATGTTTTTAAAGTGTAATGTTGTTCCTATTCAGCAATAGTTAACGTTAAGCATGTGCTTAAGTGCTTTGCCAAGCTTGGAGGGGATGATTTATACTGGTGAAGTGGAATCTTAATAGTGTCTGCTTTGCTGATCACAGCTATTACAGCGTTTCGTAGGACAAGAGTTAGCTGCTGTCGTGCTCTGCAGTGCAGTTCCCATCGGCTCTGGAGACAGCCTCGGTCTGTAGCTGGGGTGAGCAAATGGAGAAAACAAGGGCTTGTGCGTGTCTGAGGGCGTGCAGATGTTGCAGTCGTTCAGTTCTCGCTCCCCAAAGCACCCTCGTTCCTGCAGATGCTGTTCCCATGCTCACAGCCTGGCACGCTGTCCTCGCACCCTGTGTGCGAAGCGGCTTTGGTTTGGTTGTGTGACTTAACGTCGTGGTTAGGGGGGTCCTTGAGGCAGACGCACAGAAGGTGGCTGTGTAAAGACGAGCAAAGGAATTCAAGGGCTTATACTGAAAGCAGCCTCTCCATAAATGAAATAAACCATTGAGAGCGATGCTTGGGAGTGGTGTTTTATTCCCACTGCCTTGCAGTGGCTGTGCTGAGCTGTGCAAGATGCTTTTGAGGAAGCTGGGAGAGCTGCTTCAAAGGAAACCCTCCCAGCACACAGGATTCAGACTCTTCCCAAGTCCTTTCCCAGCTCACCAGGCAGGAAGCTGGGGGCTTCCTGGGGGCCTGGTGCTGTGCACTGTGCCAGCCCACACTTGGGAGGGAGCACACGGTCCCTGCGGCCGTGCAGCTGCCGAGCACTGGGGCAGGCAGCACTCTGCTCAGAGCTCAGCAGTGTCAGCACGGAGCTCTGCGTCCGGGGCTGCCTGCCTGAGTGGCTGTGGGTCTGCAGAACTGGTTAAACTGTCCAAAAAATTTATAGAGGGTAAAAAAATTCATAGTAAGGGAGCCGTCCTTCCTGTGTCTGTACGTGCATCGTCTCACTGGTCATTTGGGTTTGCTCAAGTGCCTGTTGTGATTTTTCAATTCACTTTAATGGATTTTAGATTAGTTTTTGGTAATGTAGAATCAGGCTGAAGTTTGTGGGGCTGCTGCTGCAGCTCAGGAAAGCTCATGCCTTTATGCATAAAGGCTGGAAGAGACTGGTGTAAGCTAGTGGGTCTCGCAGTGCAACGTTGCGTAACACAGGCAAGCATCTCACTCAGTAATTTCTGCAGGACCCTATCTTATGGTGGGGCTAAAGCAACCTATTTATTAAAGAAAAATAAAAAGAAAAGAATGGAAAAAAGATGGCAGGAGGAGGCAGACAAGGGAGAGAAAACAGAAAACAGTGCGGTCTTGATTTCAGGCACACAGAATAGTCTGACTGCTCAGTGCAGGGTTTAAGGACGTATCTAACTGCTTCCTTGTAACAGGTTGGGATATCAGACGTGTTTCAGTGCTTTGCTGAAACAACTCCTGGTTAGCTGACACCAGCAGAGAATACATGTGGTGAGCTCTTCCAAGGAGTTGGGGAAAATCAGGTGTCTAACCCTGCAGACTGCCAAAGCTTCCTGCTTCCTCTCCTTTTTGGGATGCTGCAAGCTCTGCAGGATGAGGCTGTTCCTGCTTTCAGCAGTGTGCAGTGCAGGTATGGCTCTTCATAAATAGCCACAGGATGAGGCTTAGCTGTGCCCCATTTGGAATATATGTACACACAGATGTGCATGCTTGCCTAAAATTACTATCATTAGATGAGTAGCGTTTCCTAAATTGAATATTAATCTGCATTTTTTCTGTCTACCACACGATGGAGATAATGGTGTGAGATACATAAGCAGTGCTGCTGGCTCAGGCGCTTCAAGGAGGGAAGTTGTTCCTCTCTGGTGGCTGTTCCTTAGCGTTGGTTGTGCACTAGCCTTGATGGAATAACTTTCTCACAGCACCTACAGGGTGTTTTGTTTATAGCAACATTTTGTTGTTAGTTTTGTTCTATTCTTTATTTTTTTTCTTTTTCCCCTACAAAAGTCAAATATGTAGGAGGACTGTGAACAGGTCGTCGGGGCTATGGACACAGCAAAACACCAGTTTGCATTTGGTTGAACATTCAGCAGCGTATGCTTGGCTTACATTGGTTTCATTGGAAATTTAAGTTGTACGTAAATGTGCAGTTTGGGCTCAAGTATAGTATGTTAGGGCTGTTGTTGATTTTTGTAAAAGTAGCTAATTTTCAGCAGTTCCTGCTTACCAAGTTAGAAAAAGTTATGTCCCTGGCTCCTGCTGGCACCATGACCCCATGCATGGGGCACCTGTGTTTGTTGCTCCTCTTGCTGTGCACCAGAACCCTTGGAGCAGCCCTTTCCTCTGATCTCCGTGTTGAGCACAGAGCCTGACCAAAGCCTATCGAAGCGCCACGTACAAATCTCCCAGCGATTTCGATGAACTTTGGATCAGGCTCGTATCTGGAGAAAGAGATGGATTTTGTTTTTAGTTACGTTCTGACGTCTCCTGGTGAGGGATGTATTTAATTTTTAATAAGAAAAAAAAAGAGAGCTACTGTGTTATATCTGTAATCGTAACGCAGTAACAAGACGTCTGTAACAACTCCTATAGGCTGAGATAGGTCCAGGAAGGGAGAAATACATTTCTTTCCAGCCTGTTGATTTTTTGTAGCTGTTACTCTGAGGACAAGAGTTCCTATGCTGATGTCAGTGCAATTACAGCTGTACTGTTGTCAAGTTTATTTGATGGAATATTTGCTGGATGAAGCAATGCTCTCCCCCCTCTCCACAGATCCACCTGCCTTATGAATCAGACATGCTGCTGGTTTAATCCCTGGTCCTTGTTTCTCACTCAAAATTCTCACTTCAGAATGTGATACTGAAAATCTGGCAGACAGATTTCCTCCTGTAATTATTATTATTTTTAATTAGATTTTTGTATGTTTGTACTTGGAGAGTCTCACTTGATAGCTGCCTTTTATAAGGCACTTTTCTAATGGTATTTACCTTAAAAATATTACATGCATGTAAAATGTACATTAAAATAAAATAGTTACAGAACTGACGTGCTTCTCTGACATCAGTAACCACACGTGTGTGTGCACCCCTGCTTTTATGTAATAGTCTCTCCAAATGTTAGGCTTTTTCCTCAGAAGACTTTTGCAGAAATGCTGTGCCCCATGCTCTAGGGTTCTGGTCGTTCTTTTTTTTTCATGAGAACAAAGATCAGTCCTTCATGGTCCTAAACTCAATGCATGTGCATGACTTAAAGGCATTACCTACCAATAAATAGGAGATTAGCTGCGGCTTGTATATTTCCTGATCAGTTCAGGTTTTTTCAGATGGCTCATTGTTATCCCGTTTCCTTTAACGATGGGACACTTTAATGAGTTTGCCATCTGACATACATCTGCTTCCTGTTAAACAATACCTTCATTCTTCTAGAGCTGCTAAACTCATCTTTTATCCTACAGATTTTTATCTGTGCCTTGAAAACAGCATGTACAAATTGATGCTAGCATGTTCATTTTCTTGTTGAGGATTTTTTTGTGTGCCGTTTTCAAGAAGGAATAGCAAAATGAGTGTCTCTGTTAGCGCGTGTTTGTTGGAGGGTGGAAGAGCATGGATATTATTTGCCTATTTAGAGCCTCGTCGGTCCAGCTCTTGTTTGAAGTCCAATAAGATCAACTTACATGCCCTGCATTATACAATTTCTGATAGTTATTCTGTCTTCCCAGCAAAGTGAGGGGCTGGGAAAGGGATTTTGAAGGCTGTTAATATTGTTTCTTTGAGGAAGGAGCCTTCAATAGCTAGCTGATGGTCTGTCTCACGCGTGTGAAAAGTTAGTGCTCTGTGATCATCAGGCTCTCTTAAATCAATCCATCTTGCATTGAGTTTGTGCATCTGCCTCAGTGCTTCTCTTTTTCCCATGTGCTGGGAACATGCAGTTATGCCAGATCCCTGGCTGTGTCTTTCTCCTTCGCTAATCAACGCTGCCCCTCCAGAAAACCTTTTTTTTTTTTGTATCATCACATTTTTTTTTCTAGTGGAGGGAAAAGAGGTTAGAATTTTCCTTTTATAAAGCTTTATGTACTTTCCTGTCTCTGCAGAATGCCCTTTTTTGTGTTGCTCTTATAACAAGTGTGCAGTGCTGCTTAAAAGAAAATCCCGTTGTATGGGAAGCTCTGTCATATGGGTCCAAAAGACATCACTGATAATAGCTTGTAACCATGGAAAGAGGCCTTGTGGGACTCATCATGTTTTGTCTCAGAAAGAATTCACTTTCAAACATTCACATAGGCCGGGTACGAGTGGAACTGCTTTGGTTTTAGAACTGGAGAGCCAGAGGGAGCAAGGTGCATTACATCTTTATTTGGGGGCTAGTGGGTGGTTGAATCAAAGTTATGATTACAAATAAAGGAATTTTGTGTTTCTTTCCATGTGGAAGCTCACAGTTGTCTCTCAACTGAATCAGAGTTAATGTTATTTGCTTGAAAATGAGAGAATTGCAGATGACCTTAGGTTGCTGCTAGTGCATGGGCTGAAGCCTTTGCTTTAAAGACACTCTTGGCACTGCTAGGATGGGAGTTTCTGAGTGCTGTTCCTTTGCCCATGCAGTGCTGCAGAGTGCTGAGCCACATGTGCAGCCTGAGGAGCTGTGAAAAGTCCTTGCAGGTGGAGCTTGAGAGTTTCACCTGTGATTTCCCCCAGGGCCCTACCTCTCTTTGGTTTGTGCAGCTTCATAGGAAGGTGCTGTATGTGGAACTGGTGTTTCCCTGTGTCCCTTTGAGGAATGCAGGCGAGAGAAGAACTTCTGTGGTCATTGCTGTACCAGTGGTGTCATTTGCTCGAAGGCTTTATTTCTATTTGCATCAGTGTTTATTAACAGAGCCATTTATTTAGCAGATAAACTTGTCCATTCTTTGTCATGCTCTCTCCTTTCATCTCTCAGAGCTGCAGGAGCACGGCTGATGGCTTTGACAGCCTTTCATTCATGTTGGGATTACAAATTACCTTCATTAGGTTCCTTGCAGAGTCTGCAATTTATCAAGAAGGATTTGGGAGGCAGTATTCACTGAAGCTTTGCAAGAAAATAAGTTGACTTTATCAGCTTCAGGGTACCCCTGAGGATGGCTACGCTGAGCTCCTCTGCATCCTCACCTTTGGGCAGCCCTGCAGAAAGCTGCAGGTCCTTGTGCCACACTGTGTAACTGTGCCTTCGACATGACCATGGGGTGCTTATCTCACTTTGTGCTATCGTTTCAAATCCCATTATGGGGAAAGTATATTTCTAGTTGGAACATCAGTGTATCGCAATCCAGATGCGTGTGAAGAATTGCAAGAGAGGACAAGACCCAGAAGTTCATTTGCTGCAATTATTAGCTGAAATGTTTTGATGTTAACCTCTGTGAGCAGACAGGGTTGTTCTACTCTACTGCAACTTGAACCTGTTTTAAAAGAACCAGTTTTAAAGAAGAAACTGATTTAAAGAAAAAAGTAGAAAAGATGTTGAAAGGAATGAGGAAAGGACTTAAGTAAATGAAAGATTGATCTGAAATTTGTAGTTTTTGTATCCTTAGAAAATATTTTTTCATACTCAGAGTGGGTTATTAGATTTTTCTTTGTAATTACAATGGGGAAGCCACAGTCTGGCACGTGCAGCTCAGACACTGTGGTGGAGTGCTCCTAATAAATGCAGGGCTCAACACGGATAGCATCTCTATGAGCCTCATAAAAGTGCTCACAAGTGACAGATTAGGTGCAAGTCTGAGAACTTGTCAGTGGCGACTGCAGAACACCCTCCCTGAAACGAGCAGATGTGCTTGCCATTGCCTTTGTGATATCAGCACTGTCCAAATCCCCTTCATAACCGCTGGCTTTTCTCCCCTTGCTGTTAATACAGGGAACAGTGCAGGTATTGGCGAGAGCAGTTTCTGTGACGGAGGTGCAGTTTCAGGGACTTTGAGAAAGCTCTTACAAGGTGAGCCTGTTTCCTCCTCTGGCTGTTTATGCCAATCTCCATCAGTATTTACTCTTAACATTTGTAAAAACAGATAGCTCTTCTGGAGAGCAAGGCTCTGCTGAACTGGAGGCAGAGAAAGCCTGAATAAACAAACATGTGCCACAGATTAGGAAGAACATCTGTAGGTTTTATGTTGTTTTGAGAACACATACCACATAGTTTTTCATTTCTTGTGCTTTTCTCGTTTCTCCCTTTCTTTCTGTCTCTGTTTTCTTCTTCTTTTTAGATATATTGTTAATAAAGGTTGGAGGTAGAAAGCACAGCTGGACTCTGCATGACATGCCACTGTTTAATTTCTAGCTCGGAGGATGAGAAGAAGAGTAGTTTTATTGTATCCTAGAAGAGAATAAAGCCACATGCAAATTCCAGCCATGGACATCTGTTTCCTCTTTATGTGAAAGAATTCTCATATTTTGCAGGGAATCCCAGTTTTGAAGGAGCTGATGAGGTTTTTTTTTTTTTTCTTTTCATTCCTTCCCCCTTCCACCCCCAGCTTTCTTTTCATTGCCCATCCTTCAGCAAACTCTCAGTGCTCTCTGGCTGCTGTGTTTCCTTCTGGTCGATGTCAGCTTGCAGTTTAGCGCTGGATATTGAGTGGGGAAATTTTGAATGATATAAAACGTTGTATTTTAGTTACGAAGAGTATTACCACTGCCAGTTCTCTGTATTTATGCATTTCTATGGTGCTAGTTTTAAACTCCTCCTTAAATGTCTCTCATTTAATTAAGCAGTATTTTTTAGTGGGATTTCTCTTGCTGTGTGATAAATCTCCAGTACTTGCAGGCTGATATTTTTTTAGAAGTGGAGATCTGTCTATCTGCTACTCTGGCTGTGAAATGTAACTGTTTCTAGAAGTAACTTATTAAAAATAATTTTTCAAAACCCTTCTGTATCATCAGAAGCATTAAGTGGATCCACAGAAATAAGGATCTGCAGCATGAATTGTGTTAAGCTAACTGTCAAGTGCTAAGGAACGCAGGGACCAGAGTAACTGACAATTTCACTAACCTATAAAACTTCTCAGAATAATAATTTACAGCTGTTTGGGAGCTTTAAACATTTTTATTTTTCTGGTGTAAGGTTTGACTCTGCTGAACAAACAGCACAGTTATATAACATTAGGCCAGACATGAGAACTGGTACTCTCTGTCTATTTTATATTAACGTCAAATGAGAGGTTGGTGGAACTCGCCAGGGTTTCATGTTTGCTGGCAGAAAGCTACCCACATGTGTGGACCACATTTTTATTGTTGCCTTAGCCTATTTCAGGGATAAATTCAGGCCTGGCAGGGTGTGATTCTGTTCATTGCTGAAGAGATTTTCTTTTTAAAAGCAGAATGTGAAAAGGAATCGAATGTCAAACGCTCAAACGTTCACATTAAGAAGTGTCTCAAAAGGAGAGATTTTGTCACATCCATCATGGTAGAGGAATAAAAGCTAAAAGGCATCTGAAGGCTTCTTCATTGTTGGATTAGTTATCCTCGTAGAGATGTTTCTTTTTGCATATATTAATGCTACTTTTGGGTGTGGGCTGTTTAGTCTGGTTTCTTAGAGAAACGGGGCTTGTGCAAGCAGGGTGTATGCGTGCACCAACACCCTGCGGCGCGCACAGCCCCTGCCCTCCTTCCTGCCCAGTAGGACGTGTTGGCCACAGAGACGTGGCTGAGAGGCATGTGAATTTAAGTTCCTTGGAGTTTCTTGAAAATAGATGTGTGAGGGGAGAATGGAGGTGATGATGAGTCTGGGGGAAGGCTGGCAATATGAACCGAACTTTCAATGGTGTGGTGGAATAGATGTTGAGAGGGAAGTGATGGAGGTCTCAGTCTTGGGAAGTTCACTGAACCCAGCTTGTAAATTATTTGGCTTCAGAGAACCTGATGACAAAAAACAAAGCTGCAGGAAGCCAGGCTCCCTTTAGTTCCACTCCCCATGAAATTGCTTGTGTGTGTTTTGTTTTTAAAGGAGGATGTTGTTAGATGGGCTGGAATGGAGACTTTGACTGCAAGAAACGGAGAACGTTTCTTGCTGGGATGGTCTTGATGCAGGCAGAAGTGCTTCTTTCTTTGCTTGTGGTGCTCTTTGTTGCTTATTTTTGCAAGTTTTCAAATCCTACTTATGTATGATTTATGAATGTTGAGGCACTTATCCTGCAGGCAGCTTAGGAGGGTGCCCTGTGTCTATCTGGATCCCGCTGACCCGCATCCAAAACCTTCCCAGACGTTCTGGAAGCCTGCATGTCGCAGCAGCTCGTGGGGCACACAGAGAAGGGAAACCAATAATCCCCGTTCAGGTCTGATTCCCACTGGAAGGCAAACACCACTAACGCCGAAAGTCAAACAGCAGTCGTGAACAACTTCCCTCTGGGTGAAATGCTTCTAGCCTGGAGATGGAGATAAAAAGGGCCTCCTGTCAAAAGCTTCCCTTGTCCTATTAACAGCTGTGTAATTTTACCACTCATTCTCAAGCATGAAAAAGCAAAACTTTGAGACAGTATTTGAAAGCTTGTTTTGTTTGGAGTACAACTGGATATAGAGCATTTCCTTTTCTCTTTTTTAACAAATTTGAAGCAAATGTAGTGGGTATTGTTTCTCCTTTTTCTATTTTTTGGCCCAGTTAATAGAATATTCTGTTGCTTTTCATTTTACCTTGCAAAGAAATCATGCCATTTAACTCCAGTTCAACAATGATGCAGCAGCATGTGGGTATACATGTATCTTCTCATAAATATGTTACCACACATTACTGTCAAATAGCTGGACTTTTTCACCCAGTACTAAGAATGAAATTTAATTGCTACAGTTGAGTTTCGAGGCTCTGATAAATAAGAGCCATGCCTGACCTTTCTTGTGGGGCTTTGAGATGCCACCAGGGATATTGCTCATTGTCCAAGATGACAAACTTCCTCTGAGATTTCAGTTTGTCAGCTCAGTGTACAGCAATGACATTGATTTCTTCTCGCTGCCGTTTCCTGCCTGAGTAGATAACAAATATTCTGTGGCAGGTGTCTGTCAAGCTTAGTTTTGCCTGGCAGATTAACCTAATAGACTCATTTATTAATCATTAGTTGCAACAAAGTAGAGGAGACAACACTTTAACTCTTGTGATGTTGAATAGATGTACCATTTCAGATTCCTTTGTGTAGCTTGAACTTAGATTCAATAAGCTGCTCATATCTCTGTAGTGAGTGTTTTTAACCTGATATTACTTATGTTAAAAGACCATCAGTTATGTATTAACTGAGTCCGACCCATTTTGACTGTCTGCTGCTTTTGATGGCAAAAGGCACATCAGTGCTTTCTGAGACTAATAAAATGGTGCAGAAATGACAAAACCTAGGGGAGAAAGCTAACTCAGCGTGCATGGTATCTGGGGATGGGAGATACATGTAGGTACCTCACAGAGCCTGCAGAACTGAGGGAGAAGTATGTTGGCTTTTGTCCTGTGTGTTGAGTTAGTCACGATGCATTTGTCAGGGCAAAAGCTGTGGGTGCACAGGCACTGCTGGGGACACCTTGCAGAAGCAATGAGTGTAGGTAGAGGTGCAGGCTGCTGGGCGGAAGAACCTCTTATTGCAGCTGATGAGAAGTGAAACCTCGAGCTTCTCCTTTGGGTTTTGATTTGGTTTGGTAGCTCTTCACTACCTGCTTTTAATTCTCAAGGGAGCTTGTACATGTGAGATGCTCCGAAGTGCTTCTCTCTGCAGCTAGGACCCGACCTGCAAAGCCCAGGTCAGAGCACAGCTGCTTGCAGCTCAGCGTTTGTGGGTGCGTATCACTGGAGATGCCTTTCTGACAGGCCGTGTTCCTGGCCTTGGCAGCGTGTTGCTTGAAGCATCCTTCTGGCTTTCTTGGCTGAGCATCAAACTGAGAGTGTCCCTGCACTAGATCATACTGCTTATTGCTCTTCGAGGCCACCCTGGTAACAATACATTAACCTCTCAGCGAGGAATGTGATAAACAAAGCAGAACTGCTTTAGTGAAACCAGTCGCTTAATGGCAGCGCACATAAAGTGTCCTTAAAGATTTGTAAATGTAATAAGCTGCAGCTCACTGAGTGAACAATAACTGTTCCTAATTTAGTCAGTCAAGGAACATGCCAGCCTAATTTGCTTTTGTAACATTATGTTGTTGTTTTTCTCTATTCCCACCTCACCAGATTCCCTTCTCTCTGGTACAGTTTCCCCTCTGGGAGTTCTTAAAGGTAAGTCCTCTTTAATTATGGAAATGTAAGTTATACATCTCACAAAGGCTTTCCATGGTAACTTATCTAACTTGATTATCACAATTATGGGCACATCCAAGAATCAATAAGTATCAATAAGTAATCCCAACCTACCTGTGCATGTGAAGATCATTTGCCTGGATATTTGAAGAACAGGGAATATCTAACCACTGATATGTGGCATGCAGTCTAAATTTCACTCCCCAGCATGCCAGAAATCTTATCTTCTGCTCTGACCTTATTGATTGAAACAGAGTGGAAACTATCTGTGCTGTGTGATTTATTTTATTTTATTCTGGTTTATTTTTTATTTTGTTTCAACTTCTGTAGCGTTTCACTTTTCGTGGTAACAGGAAATTGCAAATGATACAGAGGAGACTGATTGAACCTGGTTTTGTGGACAGGGAGAGACTCAGTACATAGCTGGTGTGCTGTTTTGGTTGGCTGTGTGTACATCATTTCAAAGGTCATTTAAAGAAGGTGTCGGTTGGATGGTAGCTTAATAGTGCAGTCTTTCAGAATGATGCACTGTTCTCCCCCCAGCTGGTTGCTTTGTTTATCGTGGATAGAGTCATGGTCTATTTTTCTGAGCACAGAGCTGAATTTGAAGTGTAATTTCTTTGCCCCTCTGTTTTTCCTTTAAATGGTGATGGTAGTATGGTCCTCACTGCTGGAGGATGGAGGAAAGTCAGAGTTTTTCAAGTGCTTTGAGATCCTGGGCTGGAAGCACAGAAAATTACTGCAGATCATTAAAAGCAATGTGGCAAAATATAATATTTATAAGAGGGGAACTGGAAAGAGAATAATTTTCTTCTTAAGTGTGCTGTGCCTGGCACTGAGACCCACCCTGGGAAGAAGTACTGGGGAGGATGGGAACTGGTGATGATGTTCCTTGCCCCTTGGTGCTTCTATGAAGGAAGGAGGGCTTATATTCTTTAAAGTCCCCTCTAACCTAAGGCATTCTGTGATTCTCCTCAGTCTTTGTGTGCTTGTTTGGGAGCACAGCTTATCCTACTCCATGTCAGTAGCTTGGGTTTTTCTTGCGGCAAAGCCCAAGGTGGGAACATCTGCATCTCAGGGCTTCCAGGAGGCAAACACAGAGGGGAATCCACAGGCAGAAGGAGCACAGAAGGCATCAGGAGCTTTCCTGTAGCTGAGCTGTAGCTTGCAGGTAGCTCTGCAGGTGCTTGGTGAGCTTGGCCTGATGCGGTGTCTGGAATCATCCCCTCATGCAGATGCTGCATTATTGGCTGCCTTATTAGGAAGCTGTTTCCCTGCCAGTGTCTTGGAACCACTTTCTGTAAGCTCTTGGCAGCACTGCTGGTGTGACCGCTGGTTGTTCGTGCGGTGGCCTGGGGGCAGGAGGTGGAGGTGCTTGGAGAGAGAAAGTGCAACGTTCTCTCCAGAACCACGTAAAGCAGGGACATCGTGTAGCTGTTTTCAGAATGCAGTTGTTTTAACTAACGTCCACATAGCTGCAGCATTAAAATGTATTGTTTAAATCTCAGTTTTGAAGGAGACAGTTTGAAAATAGCTAGCTCCAGGAGTGAGTAGCTTAAAATGAGAGACATATTCAATGTAAAGGGGTCAGTGCAGGTCTGAAGAAAAACAAGACTGGGTTAGTTTGTTCTGCTGACCAGTTGCAATATGCTCTTCTGCCTATGGAACTAAGGACAGAAATGTGCAAAAGCCAATCTTACACGCTTCAGTCACTTTGGCTTAGCACGTGGAGAGAGTTCAAGGTTTGTCACATCAAAGCCAGGCAGTGAGGGCAGAACACAATTTGTTTATCTGAATTAAGCTCTTAAAGAAACTACCATGGCAGTAAAACAAAGGAGAAAAATCATTATGGCCCTATACAGCTGGCAGGATGTGGCGGGTAGCACGAATAGCTGTGTGATTCAGTGCTGGGCTTCTCATGGGTGGTAATTAAGAAGTGATGGGAGCACAAGAGATGAGCAGTGCAGAACCCGAACATGCAGGAGCTGACTGAAGGTAATGTCTGAGGAACTTCTCTGCACTGTGTCAGTGGGGTTACTGGAGAAAGTAAAGGAGCAGTTGGGTGTGATGTGCGTGGATCATCTCACAGAGAACAGAGCAAGTGCTGAGTGGTTTTAAAAGCCGTCAGAACAAAGTTACACAAGCAGATGGATGCTCACCTCAACCTTAGAATTCCCCAAACGAGCTAATTACCTTAAAAATAATGAAAAATATCTTTCTGCTGTAAAGGAAAGTTAGTGCAGCACATGGAAGAACATTTTCCTTTTCCTTCACATGTGCTGACTGCAGCCAGCAGCAGTGTTATGCTTAAAGAAGCCTAATAAAGACTGGTTGTAGGCAGCAGATCAGGTGTTCCTGTTTCCCATTTTCTATATCTGCTTTTCTCCAAGCTGCTATAGTTATTCTTTATGCTTCCAGCTGGCTTTAGCCACGTAGTTCACATGCAGGTTTCTAATGTCTGTGAATGTAGACCAGCTGTCCTATGTGAGAGTAGACTTGCATGTCATGCACGAGTATAAAGTCAGTTAGGAAAAGGAGGGATCATTGTGTGGATCACCGAACCATCAGGTTGGTTACGCTGCAGGCTCTGGCAAAGCAGAGTTGCAGAAATCAGCAAGAAATAGATGTTGCTTCGAACACCGGGTTGCTTCCAGTCTCTCAGGTGAACACACAATTTAGAAGCACCTACCAACAGCACATTTGTTTCATGTTGTATTTAAGTATATATTTTCTCTCAGTTGAGACCTAACTGAGAAAAAAGACAACTGAAATTTCTGTTGTGGGGATGTTGCAGAAATGCATATATATATATTTTTCCTAACAAAATAAGGTTAAAAAAAATGAAGTAAAACAATAAAATAGAGCACTGCTGGCTAGCTCTGAGTCCAGCAACATCTTGTCAAAAAGCCTGCTATGTATGGCTGAGTGGAAATGATCAGCTCCCTAGGAGAACAACGCTGTGTGTAAGATAAACCCTTCTCAGGTGGAACGAGACTCAGACCTCTTGGGTTTTATGTTTCTGCACATTGGCTGCACTTCAGAGCCACTAAGAATCGCTCCAACGCAGCTGTAAAGGAAAAATGCTCTCTTTATAGACCAAATGTATTATCTGAAGAAAAGGCTCTGGTCAGCGAGGAGGGAAGGAGCAGACAGGACGGGAGGACACAGGTCTCAAATGAGTAGCTTTGAAAAATAAGTTTTTATTTGTTCATTTGGTTTGTTTTTTATTTTAAGGAGAGAAAAAAGACCTAGTATCCTGGGGATCTTTTTTTTTTTTTTTTTCATCAGACACATCCAATTCTGAGATGAGACACTTGCACGTTGCTGAGACTTTGTAACATCAGGGTCAGGCTGACTTCACGCTGCCGACTGTGTGCCAGTGAACCCGGCAGCCTCGCAGGAGGGCTGTCACAGCCTGTGCTGCTTGGCTGCCCTGGGACGAGATAAAAATCATGCACTGACAGTGCTGAATGGGGCCAGGATTTCTCTTTTAGTCTCAGTGCTGGTCTGAACCCAAAGCTCTGAGAGTTTCTGCAGCTATGGTGAACCCGCGTGTTTTTTGTCACTGGCTTTCCCATAAGATAGTTTTCTCAAATCTCTAAATCTCACAAACTGACAGGTGTTTTCCAAACCGTGTATTTGGTTGCACCTTGAGAGGCAATAACTAGAGAGAGGGAGCTGCAGTGCTGGGGCAGATCTCTTTTGTGAGATTTTGTAATAGCTACGCTGGCATGTGGTAGGGAAATAAGACCCTGAACAGGCAGAGGAATGCTTTGATGGCTTCAGGCAAAGAGAACTGTTTGCAGAGCACACACAGGCACATCTCCACCCTGTGAAAAAAGCAGGACACGGCAGTAAAGAGAATGGGGAGAGTCCAGCCATTCCTCTGAGTCTGAGCAGTGGCAGCAGGGTGGTTGGGTCAGAACAGTTCTGTGTTGTTCCCAAACTGCCTTTTGCCCACATGATGGAGAAACATTTTGGGATTGAGTTTACGCTTCCTTAGGTCCCTTGTTCTCTGTGTTGAGAGTGAACAAAGCTTGGGAAAATCTGCTGGTGGACTGGACTACAGGTGCATGGAAGGCAATGGCATGTGTGCTCTTTGCTTGGTCCCCTTGGTTCCCTGCTCCAGAGAGCTCAACTTTTGGGGACTGGTTCTCAGTGCAGGGTGTGAACAGATCTGGTTACAAGGGTGGGCTCAGACCTTCTCATAGCTGTCAGTACAGACAGACCTTGAAGCAAGCTGTGCAAAGGCTGCTCGTTGGGTTTCTGTGAGGGCAAGCACTGGTTGGAACCCATTGCACCTGATTTTTAAAGTTGATAAGAATGAAAAGTTTACGGAACGCTTCTGCCCTGGCAGCTGGTAGAGTGCTTCTACCTCGGCAGTAAGACGTGTTTATAACTCCACCATTGACACAATAAACCACATGCTATTTCCCTCCTAAAATTTACAATCAAATCTGTTGCTGTTTAACAGAATCAGAAAATAGAGGAATGTAGCCAAACTGGGCCCAAAATGGCTTTCCCTGCTCTGTAGGTAGGTGACAGCTTTCCTTTATTCCTGGAGGAGCAGTCGAGTATTTCTTTTCTGCTGCGTTCAGCTGCATGTAGGTCAAGAGTAAATGAAACCCAGGCCCAGCTTTAAACCCATTTCCTTGCAGGCAGTGTAGTAAGCGTTCTACCATGCCTCACTCCCCCTTTGAGTAAGGATCGGGCTGATTTAGGGATTAAGACCTAATCGCTAAATAACGTTAACGTGTCTGCCATTTGCTTAGGTGTTGTGTCAGGAAAACAGATTTCCACAGCAGCATTTCAAGGCGTGATGTAATTTGCAGCCAATGCGGCGTGTGCATGCCATTAGCATAATGGCTGCATTTTTCTCACAAAAGAACAATGTACCCAACAGCTGTTCAGCAAACAGCCCTCGCTTTATTAGTGTCACAATAAGTGTCATTCACACAGTCCTTAAGCACAGTTGAAGGAATGCTCTATGCCATCTGCACTCAAGAGAAAGAAACAATTGCAATCCTTACTTACAGCACTGCAGACACGTTTGAGAAACTTGGATGGCCTTGGATCATCAATGCAGCATTTGAAACAGCAGAAGTAAAACAGACTCCGCAGTCTATAGATACAGAGCCAGATTGTGATGCTCTTGGTCATGCCTAGACCACAAGCAGCTCTCTAGAAGGCTCCAAGCTTGCCAATGACATTTAGTAGAATATAGAAATAATCAGTGTAGAGGTCTTGCCTTTTGACTCAGACGCTTTTTCTTGCTGAAGAGTCTTAAAAGACCCTTTTAATTCTTCCATGTAGTATATTCACACAATGTGCGTGAAACACATATTTACTAGCAGGTAGTAGCAGTGCATGTGCTCAAGGAAAGCTGGCCTGACTTTGAAGTGATTTCTTAGAATTGTGTTTTCCTTCCCAGACACATAGATGGCCCTTTGTGCCATGGAAACTGAGTGTGGCTGCCGTATTATGTTCTGCCTTGCCATGGGAACAGTGCTTCGAAGACATTTTCTTTAACCAGGCTTTTAGCACATCCATTTTGATTTACATCCAAATGGGTCACAGACATCAATGCAGTATTATATGGGGAGAAAAAGGGAATGAAACGCTTTTAACATGAAAAATATGCTGTTGCATGTAGGCCAACTTCTGTTCTCTTTCTCTCGATTTATCTGGGATTTGGGTGGGTTTAATTCTAGGGCCAAATTCGGTACTGGCCTAAGTGAGCACAACTCCATTAGCATGAAAGGCATCTCAACGTTTATGTCAACAGTTAACTTAGTTCATTGAGTTTTTCCCATGTTTGGGCTTGCATGTTTCCTGCACGATAATATACACGTGTACTGCACATATGCTGCACATATGCACATAGAAATTCACAGGCGACAACGTTTGTTTCTATGCTTTTTGACTTTACGTATAGAAATTGCAATCTGCTGATGACATTTGTGCTTCTCCTATAGCTAATGTGCCATGCATCTGTAAGGATCAGCCATGCAGAATGCCACGTTGCAAATAAGATACCTAATAGCAAAGGCAAGCATGAAAATTGCTTTACTTTCCTCAGTCTGCAAGACTGTATATACACAAAAATCAATATGATTAATTCGAAGAGGTAATTTCTCCTTCTGTTATCATGAAGCTGAACACTTCGTTGAACAGAGGGGTGCGTAGA
This sequence comes from Penelope pileata, assembly GCA_013396635.1. Taxonomy (NCBI): domain Eukaryota; kingdom Metazoa; phylum Chordata; class Aves; order Galliformes; family Cracidae; genus Penelope; species Penelope pileata. Next base: position 757,527 of record WBMW01004283.1, read on the forward strand.
AGTACCACAGGTGCTTATCATTGGAGTGAGTTGTAATATTTACTCAGCTTCAGGCCTCGAATTTGATGTCTGCCATGCGGCCTACTTGCCTGTTAGCACTGGAAGAACAGTAAGGCCAAAGCAGAGATGTCTCATTGTTTGGAATGCTCCTGGCAGTGTTTGGGATATTGTTGTAGTCATTGGATTTGAGAGAGAGATGTGAGTGTTGTACTGTCCCACTATCCCTATAACTTAGGTGTCCTGAGTACAGACCAAGACCCAACGGTGTTGTGAGCACACAGCTGAGAGATGAACTCTGCCCTGAACCTTTACCATGAACATAAGGCACACAGGTATGGAGTTCTGTGAACGAGTAAAAAGTTATTGGCCATCTTGAGGCCAGGTGTCTTCAACACGTGAGCAGTGCCGCGCATTTGTGGGCACCATATAATTATTGCTGTATTTAAAGGAGACTGTAAACTTTTCTTTCTTTTTTCTTCTTCTTTNTTGATATATCCTAAAAGGGACTTCTCCAATGCACCTTCTGCCCAGCAAAATGAGGTGTCCAGGTGCTCTTATATTCCTGGTACCAAAAGAGCTAAATAATGCTTGAGGTGAGAAGTAGAGGACACTGGCCTCTGGGACAGTATGAAATGGGATCATTAGGAAGTAAGGCACTGCTCACAAGTAAAACTGGACCCTTCTCTGCAAACATTATCCCTGTGAATAATTGGAGATCTGCATTCAGAGCTTCCCAGTGAGCCCAGTCCCTGGAGAACACAGCCGCTGTATTGCTTTACATGGTGCAGCAATGCACAGTGAGATTTACATATATATCACATAAAAGTGTTTACAAAAAAATTAGCATGTGATTGAGCTGGGAAGCTGCAGAGGGCCCCAACTGTATGAGTTTCCATGCGCTTCAGCCAGAAGATTTATTTCCAATTTGTTATTCATAAGGGAAGAGCGAGAGATTGGGATGGGGTCCTTTGAAGTGGAAAACAAAGTCTTCTATTCAGCCTTCAGCTTAATAGAATACACATGACACAGGCTTGGCATGGCGGCCTGCTTTCATGTAATGTGCTCGTTGTCATTTTGCTTTCCTAGGCTGTGAATGCTAGTGGGAATGGGTGCTGCCCTGGAAAGTCTCATCATCTCCTGCTGCCTTCTGCAGGAGAAGTGCAGTGTGGGCAGGTAGGAGCTGGGTGGTGGTGGTGAGACCAGGCTGATCAAATCGTTGCAGTTGTGTTGCTAACAGTGCCCAGTTTGGATTTCTTATTGAAAGAGCATGTGTAGAAAAAGCAGAATAATTGCAAGGCTTACACAGGCACTTCTGCCCAGGCTTGGCCTCGTCAGAGGCTCTGAGCAGGGAGCTCCAAGCCCGCCTCTGACACTGGTCTTGTGTGTGACCTGAGGCTGTCACCTCACCTCACGCCGTCACCCCAAGGGGATGGACTGAAGGAAAACTGTTCTGGGTTTGTGCACCATCTAGGGTGGTGCAGCCAGGCTCTGTATTGTCACGAGGAATGAGCAATCCCATCAGTGTTTTGGGAGAGGTGAATATGTCGTGTATTTATTTTCCAGAACAAGGCCCTGTTTTTCCAGTGATGTTGTTACTACCTTTATCCGCAACCTGACATAGCTTCTGTGCACTGCCCCGTATTAGTAATATTAAAACCACGCTTAGTGCAGCACATGGGCAAGTGTTGTTGAAGATGTTGCCAGCCCAACTTACTGTAAAGCCCTGTCAGTGAGTGGGTCTGTGGGCTGTGAGAGAAAACATGCATGACCTTCAGCACATCAGCCCGGCCCGCGGTGCGAGCGTGGTTAGACGGAATTTGGAGCGGAGGCCTGCCAGGCCTCTTGGCCCCGCGACACTTGTTCCTCTCGGCTTCCCTCTCTCTCCCCACTTCTGTCTTACTCTTTTGCATATTCAGGTTTGGAGCTCTGGGTGAATCACCGAAATCAGAGATGGAAAGAAATGCATGAAGTCATCTCATCCTGCCCCTGCCAATGCAGGATTATTCCCCACAGTACAGTGTTGAGTGCCTCCTCCAATCTATTTTTAAATGACTCAAAGGAGAGGGCTTTCCTCTCCTCCCCAGGGAGGCTGGCTCTGCTGTTCGGTAGACCTCACTGTTGGGGAATTTTCTTCCTGTTCTCCAGCCTCAATTCTCCTTTACCCTAATTTAATTGAACTGTTCCTGACTCCACCCTTCTAAATAATTCTCCATATTGCATGACGCTTGCAAATACCTGTTGTCAATTTGCAGGATGGGAATTCATCACAGTGTGCCTTGCTTGGCAAAGGCTCTTTGTACAGACCTGTACTAGGAGGCCAGGCTTTGTCAGAAACTAGATTTCAGGCGTAGATGCCAACTAGTAAGAATGACATTTTACAATGCTTGAACAACATTGTTGATGCAAAACCCGTCATGACTGAGAACAGGCTGAGCTTCTGAATGTCTGTATCAATGTGCTCATTTTCCTGTTAGTCCTCCAGCAGATCTTGCATATTTTTTTGTGTGTGTAACAGAAGTAACTGTTCTGAGTTCTCACGTTGAGTTGTAGATGTATATGCATTGTGAGAACATTTAATTAAAAAATACAGTAGTTCTGTTTTTGTCAAGAGACTACAGCAGTTAAATTTCTAAACCTTGACTTTCAATGTGAGGTTTCTTAAGCACCTTAACTGTTATGAGAAGGCTTTGAAGATAGGATTTGTGCTTTGACAATACCTAGATGTTTTGGAGCTTAGCACTCTTTGTCTTCTGGAGCATGTGTCCTTCATCCAGTAGGACCCACTTGCAAGAAAGCTGCGTGTCCAAAGAGTATAAGTTATCCAGAAAAGCATCTTAGGGGTTTAAGGAATTATGATTCCCTGTTTATTTATTTATAAGATGAAAATCAGTTTCTGCTGCGGGTGACAGCAGAAAAGAAACACATACTGAAAACACCAGGAAAAAGAATGGCTAGCATTAAAGACACTGAAATCACTTTATTGCTTTCGTAAAGCAGAGCTGCAGCTATTTAGCTGTGGCAGAATACCAAACAACATTGTGGCTGGCCATTGTTGCTTGAACAGTTTGATTTTTAAAACATTCAACTGAAATACAACCACTGGCCAAGTTGGAAGAAGCGAGTCACGAGGACAGCGTGTTAAATGAAGAGTCAGCAAATGAGGGAAATGAGTTCTTGTTCCCCAGTGGAGTGTGGCTGTATTGCAGACCAGGAGCCTGAGAGCAATATCTGAGCCTAGCGTAGCTATTGGGTTGCTTTCACCAGAATTTTATAGTATAGAAGTAGCACAGCTTTAAAGAGAGTGAGATAGTGCCATAGCTATAAAATAAAATACTGATTTATCTGCAGTAGGCCTCAGAAGGGCCACAGATCCTTCCCTTTTTGTTAAGCGGTGTTCCTGACTACATAAAACAAATCTCTCCTCCAAAGAACATCCAATGTTAAGTGTTAAGAGATGGAAAAGGAGTGGTGAGGGGGGTGGAGGAGGACAGAACAGTGACTGTGGCTGGCAGAATAAAAACCCACCCCAGCAAGCTTTGACCTTTGCTGCTGATACCAGTCAGACTCATCAAACTCTGACCTGATTCTTAATACTTGTTTTTCAGAAGACACTGTTCTTGTTGGTGTTTTTGAATGTGCATGTTTGTGTGAGTGTGCTGGGCTGGAGCGTGGTGTGTGGGAGCAGTGGCAAGGAGAAGGGTGTGTGGTCCCTAGTGACGCCAAGTGAAAAACAGACACACCTGCTTCTGAATATAATGGGAGTGATAAGAGTAATTTCTTAATGATGGTTTCTTTTGGGAGCGCAAGGGGAGGGGTTGGTTTAAGAAGTGTAGGGGAGCAAACAGGATTCATATCTCACTGGGCTGGGGACTGCTCATTTTACACGGGGTGTTGGGTGCATCTGGGCTGAACTGGTACTGCTGCTTGCATGCTGCCCTCTTCACGCAGCGTTTTGCTTTGCACGTTTTTATCTGCCTAAAAGAAAATAAATTCACAAAATATTTGCAAGGTTGCATGCCCACAGGCTTAAATACATACATATGAAATCCTTGAAAGCAATTTGCTTCAAGCTGTCCTCTGTTCCAGACATCTTTCTCACTCCATCTGCTCGTTCAAATACACAAGTTCCTTGGGAAAAATCACTTATTACATCACTGAAAAATGCCACAAAAATAGCTTTTCACTTAAGTTCCCATCCTCGGAGTTAACTCACATGGGGATCAGATAGATTCAAACATTTAATAACTTTTTATTTTCCTTTCTCTTTAAACACAGGATCTCTGGTCATGGAAGCAGGGTCACGTGGTGGATTCTTGGCAGTCAGCAGTCTGTGGAGCTTTTGCAGGTGCAAAGGATTATATGTTATACTGGGAAAGACTAAAGAAGAAAGGGAAAAATGTGCAAATCTATTAAGTATAGCAGAACAACATTCCTTTGTAATTCAAGTTTGTTTAGAAGAAAACAGATCCAGTTGTTGTTTGAAAGTAGGAAAGTCAGCAAAAGAAAGAAGGAAAAAAAAAAAAGACCGACTCAAACAGGGTGTCTGTTTGAAAGACAACCAATTTGTTTTTGACAAATTTCTGTTCTTTAAAAACCAGGGGCCTGTCAGTCAGGCTTTGCGATTATTTCAAAGTTGATTTGTAAAATCCTCATCCAGGAGAAACTTTGCTTGGGTGCGGGTTTGTGCAGCTGTCTGCTCTGAGCACTTCCCCAGGGCTTCAAGTGATTGCAGCGAGAGGCCATGATTCACCATTCATGTGACAGCTCTGACAGCCATGTAGATTAACTAGAGTCAGGAGAGCAGAGGCTAGCACTGCACAGCCTGGAGGCAAAAGCCTTCCGCAGCAGAAAAAAAAAAAAAAACCGGTGGACGAAACATCTGGGCAATCTCCAGACACTAGAACAAGAATAAAGAGTGGCAGAGTACAATACTGCACTATTTATTACCAAACAAGCCAGAAGTTAATTGAATTCTTCAGTATGCTTCTTGCTTGATTTTAGCCTACTGTAGTAGTTTCAAAAAAAAAGGGGGAGAAAAATCAATTAATGACTCATCAGTATAGCTGACAAGTTAGAGGGAGGAGAGGCTTAGCTGTCTTAATAGAAAAAACAGATTAGTAGTTAAGAGATGGATAGCCAGAGCTTTTCCCCAAGGAATTAAAATACATTTTGAGATTCCAAACCAGTAACAGAATATGTGGAAAAAATAAATCCTGTTTAAACAGAAATTATAGCATTTCTTGAAATAGAGATTATCAAAAGCAAAGCTTTGATGACTTGTAAAATCAGAACCATTACATTGTATGTAATTTTTTAAAATAAGCTCTCTTAGGGGAATTGAAGTATTAATAGCAACAGAATTCCAGCAGAGGCTGAGGCTTGCTTTTGATAGGCACTGCAACGACACAGCTGAGAGAGGGTTTGGGGCTGTGACTGCACTCGATTTAGAGGATCAGGCATGTCAGCAGTGAGGGGAATGGTTTAGGCAGAAGCGATTCCATTTGGGGCCAGAGGGGATATTTGAGGTGATCTGTTGTGCGCCCAACTGTATTTTTTATGTTTGTTTGCTCTGAAAGGAGTTTTTATTCTGCTTAAAATTTGATCTACTTTTGGATTTTACACTGAGTCAAATCAGTGCAAACAAAATGAGAGCAGCTGAAGCCGATCATTCATTTTTGTTTTGAAACAAAACAAGCTATGAGGCTAAAAATGCTTTAAAATGCAATCAGTATGTCTGCAGGTGTGATAGGGGATCATTAATTTAGCTCTGCTGATTTCTTTACAGTCAGATTGATACAAAAATTGTGTTCAGGCATGTTCAGAGAGCTGGAAAGGTTATCTGATTTACCCAAGGCCTTGTGGAGTAATTTCCTGAAGTCCAATCTGGTGCCTCAGTTAGAAACCTAGGCCAGTGCTTCTGTTTCCTTCCATCTATGTCTTGATTCTGACCAGTTGTGCTTGAACTTGCTTCTGTTTGATGGATGTTTGGTAGCATCTGCTCTCTTTCCAGTAGAAATAGTGCAGAAGGATCTTCCAGAGGTGCAGTCACCCACAAGCACTTTGCTGCCCTTGGCGAGTGCCAGGAGACCTGGTACTTGATGCTCAAGGAGACACCGGGTCCTAAAGCAGCACAGAGACTTCCAGTTTCATGTTCAGATGAGACAGTTCAGCCTAGCTGACTTCATAAGCTCCATTCCTAAAGCAGGAGTCTTTGCAGAACTGGAGTCCCATTTTGTAGATCTTGATGCAATTGGTGATATATTCTGTGGGTTGACCTTCCAGCCTCACTTCCTCCAGCCTGGTTTTCCTTCTTTGTTCTTTCTTTCCCCATTCTTTTCACCAGCAACATTTTAAACTTCCTGTCTGATGTGTCCTTTGAGGGCCTCCTTCAAAACTCACGAGATCAAACTGTTTCTGGGGCAGAACCTTACCTTTCATTCCCTCCCTCTGCAGATACGTAACAGGCAGGGCCTGTATTGGTCTAATCCAGCACTGCATCCGTTCCGTTTTACTGAAAATATTTAATCCCATTGCTGAATGGTGGAGGTGGAAAAATAATTTCCTGCTTTCTGAAGTTTGGGTTCCACACTTAAAAACGATTAACTACCTACTTAGAGCTTCAAATGAGGGAAGAAAAAACAGACCAAACACTTTATCCGTTTTTTTCCACCTCAAAACAAAAATCAAAATGCCACCGGTACCCTGTGAGGAAAATAGGCTGTACTTGTGCATCTGAATGATTTTAGATCATCACATTATAAACCTCAAACGGAGAAGATTATCCAAAATTCAGCTTTTGAACGCAGAGATGCTATCAAATACCACCATGGTAGTTGTGGGATGGAGAAATCACACAGAAATGCTTTTCTCCTGTGTTCCTTGCTTGAATTCAATACTTTCTAAAAATACGTTAGAGGTCCTGAGGGGCAGAGTAATAAGCTGAAACAAACTGAATGAAAAGTCCTGTTTGGCTTCCCTTTATGGCGCTCACACGCATATCTGTATGTCTGAGTGCGGTGGTTAGTTCCTAGCTACATCATAATTGATTATTTGGCAAAGACGGAACAAAGAGTAACAATATATTGAATTCCATCCCCAGTGCCTGCGAAATAACAGCGATTTCAACCAAAGTGCTGTGAGAGGCCTGACTCTTCCTTGTTGAGCGCACATGTGTAAGACGTATGTATGTGATCCGTGGGCTTTTTATAGAAATGTAATAGGCATGAACATAAATATCAGAGATTTGGAATCCTCTCTGTCTCATCTGTTAATAATCTGATCCCCAGAGGCCTTGTCCAGCTTTCTCATCTTCTCCAGTGTCTTAACTAGAGGAGATGCTTGGAGCAATCATGGAGTGAGAGAAGGAGATATTTGAGCAGGCAGTGGGGAGGAACCCAAGGGTAGATCTATACTGTGTTTAAAGCCTGAGGTTGCCTTTGAAGCAAAACTTGTCTCTTGTTCAAGCTGTTTGGGTGCCAGCCCAGATCTGGGCACAGGATTTGGTGGGCTGGAGATAGGTGAGGGAAGCATGTCCCCACGCTGGGGACAGGCCAGGTTGTGGTCACGCTCAATGCTCAAGATGGCTTTGAGCCTAGATTGCCTGGGTGAGCTGTGCCAGGGCAGGTGTCCCATGAGAGACCTGGGTGGGTTTCTGATGCCCTCCATAGAATTGGGCTGGTGGCAAGGAAATTCTGTCCATGGGTATTGGCCTTTGTTGGGAAAGCAAAGCACTGCCCTGCAGCAGTGAGGCAGCTTCTGTTTGCCAAAAGACCTCTGTGTCCGTTTAACGTGACTGGAAACTGCCTCTGTTAAAGATGCCTGATTTTTTTCCTTACTGAAAAAAAAAAAGAAAGTGTGGCTTAGCATTAATAATGTATGCTCTGTTTTGACAAAGTCACAGAGAATGGAGGTGCAAGCCTAGTGAATAATAAAGCACTAACGAGAGCTTTTTGCACATTAGCAGGGGAGACTTCCCATCACTTTTGTTTTGATCTAATTGGCTCTGACAAGATTGCACACTGTGTCTGAAGGCCTCTTTAACTCTATAGTTCTGAATACATTTCTGAGTGGTCCTCAAAATCTCCCTTCAGTGTCTGCTTGGACCATGGCTCTAAAGCCAAACCAGTTCAGTCGCTGGCAGAGCAGTGCTTCTCCTCTCCTGCTGAAACCTGGAGAGGTTCTTCTTGGGTCACTGTGCTCTGCCATTGGCAGGTGTTATTCCCACAGTAATAAAGGACCAGAATCAACTTCTTAAAAATTAACCTAATAAGAATAAAATACAGCTTCAAATAAGGACTGATTGATTGAAGAATTCTGAAAAAAAAAAAAAAAAAACCTGAAAAAGTTCAGAAAAAGTTAATTTGGAAGGCAATATCAGAAGATGTTTTGAGATGTAGTGAGTAGTGTTAGACCTGTGCTGTGCAGATTTTCCACCTGAGTTTGGGAATCAGTCCTAAATCAGCAGTGAAGACAGGCAGTAATACAGCTCAGCCTGTATTTTTTTCTTCTCCAAAGGTGGGATGATTCAAACAAAATCATTTTAATTCTGAAATTAACTTGTCAAATTAATTGTCCTATCTCTTGAAACAAGCTTGTCATCCAGAACAGGACTGGTGTTCCTGAAGGGGATGCCAGGAGTGTGGCAAGATGACAGAAATCCAGAATCTGGAAAGCATCTGTGAGGCCTGGCCAGAAGTGTTCCTTAATCCCTTTAGAAAGGGCAAGGAAAAGTGAAAATGATATAGGACAAAAAAATATAGAGGATCTGAAGAACTTGTCTTCCTCTCTTCCTAGGATCTTATTTGACAAGTCTTAAGGAACCAGTGGTACATTTTCCTATGGTAGCAGCATGTTCAGCAGGCAGCCACATTCCCACTAGGACCTGTTATTTCTTCTTCTCACATGAAGTACTTCATTCTGTTCTGATGCTTCTCAATTTTTATTTGCACACGACAGCTAAAAAGGATAGGAAATGCCAGCAGAAGCCTAGGGGAATATCTTAAAGTCTTCAAGACTTTTTGTTCCTATTGCCAAATAAAGGTAAATTGCTCTCTTTGCTTGGCCTCAGTACAGCAGATGTCTGTCTCTAGCACTTCCGTCAAGAACTGGTCAATGGGAAAGTGTGAGTAGCAGGGGGATTTTCTGTTTAACGCCCTGCACTTGGTCAATTTTAGGCTGTTCAGCTGACATGTGTGAATATACAGTGTCCATTGTAATTTCTTGGGAGACAGGTGATGAATTTTCCAGTGGTATGAAGTTTTACTTTCCCAACAGAGGAGTTTGTCACTCTGCTAGAAGTATTAGCAAGCCAAGAGCCTTTTCCTGTGTGCAAATCCATCTTTATGCCTACTTGCTGAGCCCAAGCCACCAGCAGATCCTTCTAGGGCAAGGGATAAAAGGAGCCTTCTCTACAAGTGAGTTGTGAGTCAGTCCTGTCTGGAGGCAGGCTGCTCTGGAGGTGCCTTTTGCTCTTTGTCAGCTCTGTAGCCAGAATGATCAGCAGCATGAGGTTGGATGTGTTTGAGCCTTTCTTGTCTCGCTCATAATTTGCTACCAATTTTTTTCTGGTTGTCGAGCAGACCTCAGCCATGTGTGGCAACTCGTGGAGAATTTGGTGGCAAAATCAGTGAGAGGGCATATAAAGATCTTTTGGCCCTTCCTGTGTATTGCACAGGCCAGTGCACAGCCATCCTGTTTTGAATGAGTAGACTCTGGCTGTACTACTTTGTATCTGTTTTATTAATTTGATAATTGGAAACAGTCATGTTGTAAGTTCCATTACCTGGTTAGAGTAGATGGGACTGAAGAGGACCTCGGTAGTGCTGTAGCCTGTTCTGGGATATCTGTGCAGTGCTGTTGAAGAGGTCACTCTAAAATTACCTTGGGTGTTTAGGGTTAAGGCTGGAGCAAATTAATTTTGTCAGACTCGTTGCCCACAATAAAATGTCATTCCAAGCAAATGCTAGCTTTAATCTTGTGTTTTTGTCAAGCATATGCAAACTTGCATTTAATTTGGCTGCTCTCCTGCTGCTTGTTGTGCTTATGAAGCATTTTATTGTTGCTGTTGTCTTTCTAAATTGATTGGTAAATTTGTACCAAATACTTCCCAGCGATGGAAAAAGAAACACTGAAATGTTAAGAAGAAGTCTGGAAGATCCAGATGTTGGCTGGTTGGCTGGTAAAAAATGAAAACCAATCAGTCTCGATTAAGCCATTTAAATAAGAGTGTTTTGGAGCATTGTATCAGAATGAATTGTGTTTGTTCTGAACACTATGTCAACCAAGATCGAAGCTTCTGCCAATAAGAAACTGTTAGGAATGAGTGCTTAAAAAAATTATCAGGGTCCAGTGAGGGAAAGAAGTTAATCTACAGTGTTACCACCACCTCTACAGCTGAGTGCTGTGCTGAGGTCTTTGCTTGATACAGGCCTAACAGCCCTGGGATTCACTGTTTAATTGTATCTTAGTTTGTGGGCAAAGGAAGAACCTCTACATCCAGACTTGTAAATCCACCATTTGCCATGGAGATTATTTTCATTACTCTAAAAATACATCGCTGACATGAGTACCAAGTTTCTAACCCGATCATTCTCTCAAAGCCTTTGGGTCGTTTAGTCAAAAACTGGCTCACAATGAAAAGATTTTTGACCTTAAAGAAAGTCCAAGAATGGGCTGGAATTTACTTTAACTTGCTCATAGTTTCTGCTTTGGCTTCTTGAGTACAACCCATTTTTCTGCTTTTTAGTGAGGAATCACTGCTAGAAAGCTTCCGGCAGAGCGAAGCTGATGGGCTGACCTTATGTGAGCAGAAGCTGCTGCTCTAAACTGGGCGTTCAGTAAGTCAGCTTCCCTGCTATTCTTGTTTGAGATCCAAGGCATTGCACATTTGCCTTACTGCACGCCCTGAATTATCAAGGGACATTTCTTAATTAGCTGTGAGAAGTCATCGCAGGGTGCCAGCTGGCCAGCCCCTGTCTGACACAAAGCAGGGCTTCAGTGTGTCACAGCTACGGTGACTGAGAGAGAGGTGCAGGTAGAATCACCAGCCAGTTGGCAAAATGGATTTTTTTCATTACTTGACAGATTTTAGAAGAAATGGTTTCTCTCTTTCCATCCTAAGAGAAGAGAGATCAATTTTTCTACATTCCAGAAAACTTGGAGCAAAAATTAGGTTATTTTTAGCATATTCCCTGGGTACTGTGTAGGCTTCAGCCTTTGGAGTCACTGTTCTCTGCTGTAGCAGATAGAGTTTATCCAAGCTCCAGAGGAGAGGGGGGAAAAAAAGGGAACACGAGGGACAGATTTCAGAACAAGTCTTTCTTTCTTTTCTTCCCTCCTTTCTTCCCTTTTCTTTCTTCACTTACCACTGTGCTGCTCCTGCATTTTAAAAGTTTCCTTCGCTTTGGCTCTTCCTCAGCATGAATTACTTGCTTAGAATAGTGTGAACAGAGGAGGGAGGAGGGAGAGAGATCAGAGTTAATTTTAGGATGGTGAAATAAGGCAAAGGGAATAAGAGCCTGGGAGAAAAAGCAGCAAAGTTGGTCCCTAGGTAGCATAAGAGGCCAGACTGTAGCCAGAGGGTTAAAATATGGAGAAATAGACACACACATTTGTGGGTGAGACATGCACATGGATAAGCTTAAGATTTCTGGCTTTTGGAAGGAAAGCCACAGCTGAGCTGGCTGCTCTGAGTGAAAGTAATGAGCTCCAAGGGTGAAGTTTGGGAGTGATTAGGGAGAATAAAAATGCCTCTGAAGAGAAGATGGCACTTGTGGCAGCAGACTTCTGACAGTTTCCAAGACCTCTGGGCAGCTTCACGTTGTTGTTTTCCAAAGTGGAGCTGATCTTCTTCATTGGAGATGAACTCCATCCCAAACTCTGGCTTGTCTTCTTTTCCTTGAAGCAGAATCTAACAGTTAAGTTCAGGTCTGTCTGTGTGCTTCAGATGCAGAGCATCTCTCTATTTTTCTAAAATATTAATGGTCAGACTTCAATGCTTGAGGCAGAGTACAACACGATGAGTTTATTTTGCCTTCTCTGCAAATGAGTAAGCAGGCTCTTCCTTTCAAACTTGCCTGTAGTTGTTGAAAGTGGAATCTGTTATTGTTAAGACATTCATATGTACAGAGCCCAAAGCAAGAGGACACTGTTATCAGTGGGGATGTTTGAACGTGAATAGCACAGACATGTTTTTCCTTAAGTCAACATACAGGAATAAAACACTCTGTGTGCAGACCTTCGACAAGTGTACCTGGGCTCTAGCACGCTGCAGGCATTAATAATGAAGCAGTGTTGACCACAGCCATGGGAATTATAGGTAGTGTGGCATTCATATTCAACCAACAATGTCTCACTTGTGTTTGGTATTTTAATTTGCTCAGGTGGATTTGCAGCTGCAGTCACCACACCTCTCGATGTAGCGAAGACGAGAATTATGTTGGCAAAGGTAAGAGTGGGGAATACCAGCAGACGGGCAGGTGAATGGTGGGGGCAGTTTCAGTTTTTTTGTGTGATCATTACAGAATGAAATCCAGCACATTTGTAATGACTTCTGCTCTTGTCCTCAAAGACAGGATTAGATGTGAACAAATACTGCAGGCAGAAATAATGAAATTGTGTTATTTTCCTTGAGTTGCTCTTCTGGTCCTTTCCCAGAGGAGATGCCTGAGCAGGTCCCGCAGTTGTGCTGGACTCTAGACTTGCAGAATCTAATGCAGTGATGCCCAAAGTTAAACATCCAATCAGGGATTTATTTCTCTGTTGTTTTGATAATGGTTTTCTATGTGTGTGTGTGGTTTTTGAGGAGGGCTTGGCACTAGATTTTCTGTCCTAAAATTTTAAACCACAGTGATCATGATGGCTTAGTTCTGCCATCCAAGGCAGAAGAAAAATTGCTTGTAAGATTAGTATGTTTAGTGAGCGGTTAAATTGCTAATAAATCTACTATTGCCATCATTCTCACCGACCCAGAGCAGAGCTAAGCAACCACATAGCTAAAAGCCTTCAGTGAGATGATGTTCCCAAAGCCTTTCCCTGCCCTGAAAAGAGCTGTTGTGTTGGCAAAGGTCAGGCATCCTGGAGTTTCCGTGGATGGTTTTTACTCTATGGCTCACATCTTTCAGTGAAGGGATGTTTATTCTTGATGACATGCACCTCCTCAGCTGAGTCACACGCATCTGTGCTCACCATGCAGCGTTATCGTGTCTCTCACTGCTGGGTGTAGTTCCTGGTGCAGCTTCTTTGCCTTCAGAGAGCATTAGTGATAAAGCTGTAAGAACTGGCTTTCATTTGTCTGCTGCTGTCCTCAGCAACCAGGTCAGCATTGGCAAGGGAATGATGGTGCTTTGAGATTTCTGGGACCATTCCAACAGCATCTTTCTATTAGTCATCTCACACTAACTAGATCACACGTGGAATTTAATTGTCTGTAGTCCTGGTGTTTGTCCTCTGTTTTTCACTCAAGGTAATTTTCCCATGCAAAACACTACTCATGTTTTTTAAACATCGTTGGTAATTTGTGTTTTTAAGTTACTCTGAAGGCTGCTATCATTTGAGTTTGAAGTCAGCGAGTAGCAAAGTCACTTGTTGATTTAAAAGTGTATTTTTGTTAGTGTTGTAGTCCAGTGTCAGCTGCTGGATGTAGAGCAAAGTGTAGTGCAGAAGGGACTGGAGCCCCAGTTCTGTAATTAGCCAGCTCTGTGACCTTGGAGTGATTGTTTTGTTCTTTGGTGCCTACATTTTCCCCTTCTGCCCTTTGGCTCATTCGTGGAGACAATGAGCTTTTTCCTTGGCCAGGATGAGGAGGTCGTTAGGACTTCTGCAAGTGCTGTAAGGTAGCGCTAACCAGGGACTGGTTAACTAAACCTCTCTGGCAACAGTTTTCAGTCTCTCTTCTGTTGCAGGCTGGGTCCACCACTGCTAGCGGGAATGTTCTGGCTGCCCTTTGTGGCATCTGGAGGACACAAGGACTGTCGGGGTAAGGACGTGCTGAAGAAGCACATCTCAGGTGTATCTCTGTGCGTGGGGAGGGGACGGGGTGATCTGCCTATGTTTGAATGATGTCATACAGACAAGATTCTTAATTGCTTTGCACGTGGCCAGGGAGCAGCTCTCAGGTAGGTGAGAACAACTATCCTGGGTCAGACTGAAGGTCTCTCCAGTCTAGTGTTCTGTCTTTAGCACTGGCTGGGAGCAGTGTCCAGGGAAAAGAACAGAAATGGTGTTATTGGGTATAGTTCCCTGGTACAATCTCTTAGGTTAGCTCCAGACTTCTGAGCCAGAAGTGGCTTTGTGTTTAATAACCTGTGATGGACTTACCTCCATGGATGTCTGTGTTTGTGTTATGTACCCATTTGAACTTCAGGCATGCACACAGCCTAGTGTCATTGAGTGCCACAGTTTAATCTCCAAGGGTGTGAATCACCTCCTAGGACATCAGGGGAGGCCAACACAGGAGCTGTGTGCCTGTTACGGGCAGTCTTTTCCTCCTGGCAATTTCCTACTGACATTCAAAAGACCAGCAAGGTATCCTCTGTTCCTCTGTATTTGCTGATCTTTCTAAGAAGCATGATGGAAGCACTCATTGCAAAACTGCAGGTTTTCTGAAACAGGCTTCAGCTCAAAGAATCAGTCTGAGCAGCTCCAGAGCAGCTCTCCAGCTGCTTTCCTGCTGTCACCAGGGCGTAGAAATGTTGTTCTGGGCTTTCTTCTAACCAATATGGGAAGTCTGGGCTGATGTCGATCCAATCTCTTTAACTTCCTCACTTTACTCATTCCTGAGAAGGAGAATTGCATTTCTGGCCCTGAAGCGGTGCTGTAAAAAACCAGTCCTTTGCTAGCATTCGTAGAACATTCTGAGAGCTTTTGAAGAAGGTGTCACAGGCTTATAAATGATTATTAGATTTTACAGGCACCTGCTTCGTTGATGTTCCCCTGCCCTCTTTGAGTTCAAGTCACACTGGTTATTGGTCTCTCATAGTATACAGAGTGTTCATCTTAAGTGCAGCCAGCGGTCCATGAGGTCTGGCCCATGCTTCCTCTGGTGGGGCCTGTGTCCCACCTGCCCTTTAGCTGGAAGAGAAATGAAGGTTTTTTGGAAGCTTTACTCGGGGCTTTTCACTGTAATTTTTCATAGGCTTTTAATCCTCTTGATGTGGCCGATACTTTCGGGGTGCTGCTGTGACATTTGTAAACTGTCGCTTGAAGCAGCATGTACATTTCAGCTTTGCAGGAGATGATAGTTTTCTCTTAACATCCAATCTCTGCACACACAGCTAATAAAAGCTCAGTCCTCTTTCTACACATGTGGGAAATAATTCGAAACAAATTGCAGGAAGTCCTGGACACTCACTCCAGGAAGCTGTCCAGCTGCGTGCCCCCACCAGGCAGCGCGGGGAGTTGTGCTGCCTTGGGTTTGCTCTTTGAGGTGAGGAAACCCTGAGGATGAGTTTCAGGTCCTCCACTGCTTGTTTCTAGAGGACTGGGAGAAGTGAGGCCACTTCTGCTGCCGATGGGAGCTGAGCATCGGGGGGCACAAAGAGGCAGGGATTTGGGAAAGCTTCCCCTTTCCCCAGCCAAGAGCAGAGAAAATAAAAATGTATGTTTGTGTTCTTTTCACGGTGTTTCAGCAGTGCCCTTTTCTAAACAACCCCAAATTAAACTCTGCCTAAAGATAGTACCCGTGGACTAGGACCAAAGGGAACGCGATTCAATTGAAATCAAAACAATAAGTGATCTGGAGAAAAAGTAAAATGTGAAGTAGGCCAAGCTGTGTCAGCTGCAAGGAAAAGGAAGAAAGTCTTGGGAAAAATAAACGCAGAGACTGCCATGCCTGCTGCCAATTATAAATCTATTAATCAAAAACAATAAAAATGTCGTGCTTTTTTGGCCAGTTGCAACATGAAGTGATTTATGGCTTCTCTAATAAATCTTGTATTTGAAGAGGAGGAATTCTGGGGGCAGAAAGATGCATTGCTTACTGCCACCTTATTAAAACCAGAGCGCAGGGCTCAACTTCCTGTTTTGCACCTAGTAAATCCCTCTGCTTCTTGCCAAGAAATTTAACATCCCTTTCTGTCCAGAGGGAGACAGGCCTGCAGTAGGAGATAGACTGGGGACGAGGCTAATGGATCTGTGTGCCTCTTCGGTCCCACCCATGGGGGAATGAACCATTCACATGAATGCAGATTTATCTTTTCCAACTGCTCTTCATGCAAGTGATGGTGTTTGAAAGCTATGGATGAAGCTTCACTGGTGAGAATGACAAGTGTTATTTGTCCGATGGGAGAGATTGGGCTAGCTGACCTGTGCCAGCTGGGGACAGAGCTCCACTCCTCTGCTTCACGTCCTGGCATGGTGGCATGGTGGGCACCACCACACCGTAGTGAGCTGTTGAGTTGTTACCTTTGCTGTTGGAACCATAGTACTGAGGCCTGTTTCTGGGTTAGGAATGCTGAAATGAAGAGCTGCACCCAGATGGAGGGAAGGCATGCGGTGCGGGTTGAACACACCTGCAGCCAGGCCTTCTGCTGGCATCTAAATGCGACTCCCAGATCTGTGAATCGGGTGGTCGAGGAGAGCATGGTGTATCTGTACCTGAAAGCCTGTGTCTGTTCTTTGCCAGTCACTCATGTTCTGTGCATTTATTTCTGCCGTTGATCAGATGTTGAGGCCATCCAGCTGTTGGTGCTGGATTTGATTAGTGGCTGGGAGAGGTGCTTAAGTGATGGGGAAAACCCCAGTGGGAAGGGAGCACTCTGTTACAGGAGGGGCAGGGTCACAGATGGAGTCTGTACAAACAGAAATCTGT
This sequence comes from Penelope pileata, assembly GCA_013396635.1. Taxonomy (NCBI): domain Eukaryota; kingdom Metazoa; phylum Chordata; class Aves; order Galliformes; family Cracidae; genus Penelope; species Penelope pileata. The sequence continues at coordinate 774,334 of WBMW01004283.1, forward strand.
GCAGATACAAATAGATGGCAGAACTGTGCCCATCAGAGGGGATTCTGGTGGGGCTGCTGGATCAGCATGCAGCACAGCTCAGCTCTCCTGGCTCAGCCCCAGGGCTGCTCAGCTCTCCCTTCCCCAGGGGGAGTGTGGGTCTGGGAGAGACAGGCCTCGTGGTGGCACGTGAGAAAAGGAAATAGAGGACAGCAGGGCCAGGGTTCTTGGAAGTGATGGTTAGTAATGGATGCTGCCAGGGATGCTGCTCCTGGGTAACTCGGTTATCTGCCCCTGTCTGTGTAATAGGGGAGCATTGAACGTGCTGGTCTGTAAATGAGTGCCTGCCATTGCTCCTGTAATAAGGGCTGTCTAATCCGGCAGGAGAAGGATGGCGCGTGTTCCGAGAGCAACGCTGCACCGTAGGATTTACCCTATCGGCGCTCTGTCCATACATGCCTTGTACAAATTACTCTGTTTTAAAGCTGTCATTATGGTAATAGACCCAATTGCTGTCTAGTAAAGCCATAAAATGTTTCCATCTGCCTGTGTGCTCCAGGCTCCTTAGCAAAGCTCATTACAGCGAAAACCAGTGTTACTGCAGCCAGAGATTTCCCAAGCTCAGCGTGAGTAGCAGCGTGGGGAGAGCAGAGAGCTCCTTGGTCTCCTGGGGGTTTGCACGTAGTCCTGCCATGGATGGGCACCTCGGAGTGGTGCCGAGCTCGGCTGCGGAGCCGAGGGCAGCAGTGTCCCCGTGCAGCCCAGCCCGAGCTGTGCGAGGCCTCCTGCCAGGCAGCAGAGAAGCCAGATAGATTTGAGCCTAATATTTAATCCTTGCTCACAGCGAAGGAAGGCTGTAATCCTCTGGGAGGAGGCACTGGTCTGTCCTGAAGTTATTAAACCAACTATGAGCTTAGACGTGTGGAGTAATTGGCTTTGCGTGAGTTTCCTGTTAACTTCCAAGAACTGTTAGGATCAGGCACTTAGAAATCGTCATGGCTGAAGGCGCAGCCGTTCCTGCTGCCTCCCTCCTGGCCCCGTTGCATGTTATTGGGAATTGGCTGTGATGCTGTGTCTGTGTTGGGGGAGCTCCTGGCAGAGAGGGGTCCTGGTCTTGCGAGGCTGGATGGGGTGGCGGGGAGCGGGACGCTTCCCATCCGAGATGGTTTTTCTTGGCTTTGTTTCCCGAAGCTTCCGCAGCCACACAGCATCCGCTCCCCCTCTGAAGCCGCCTTTTCCTTGCCTCCAGCTTGTTCGCAGGTGTTGTCCCACGGATGGCAGCCATCAGCCTGGGAGGGTTCATCTTCCTGGGGACCTACGAGAAGACGCGCCAGCTGCTGCTCTGAGCCAGGGGCTGCTGCAGGGCCCGAAAAGCCGCCGACGCGAGGAGGAGCCCGCCCGCGAGCACAGCCCTCCTCCTCCTGCCGCCTCTTGGCTGCGCCTGCGGCAGCTGTCGAGCAGCCTGAACGCCACTTTCACTGCTAACGAAAAGTAAATCCTCAAATAATCCAATTTCCCAAACATGAAATTTTTCCTGCATGGAAAGTGAGTGAAGTCATTGTGAGAGTCGTGCCAAAAAAAAGTGATGTTTGGGGGGTAAACAGCTAATTACAGTGGCTGAGAAAGGCGTTATTAGAACTCCTGCAGGGGAAATGTTTTGCAAAGCTCCAGACCGCGGGCTGAGCGGGGAGGCTGAAATAAAGCGAGTTTTCATAATTCAGTGGCACCTGCCTCGTAACACGGGGAGGGTTTTACTGTTCGTGGAAGGGGCCGGTAGAGTTACAGCCTGCTGCCCTGACAGCACTGAAAGTATTCCAGGTTGGGAGGGCTCTTTGTAAGAGACAATAATCCATTTGTTTCTGATTTTGAGCCGTATTTGTGAAAGTTTATATTCCTGTTTATACCTACAGGTGCACAGCAAGCATTCCTGCGTGGTAAGCAGGGCAGCTTCGTTAATGAGACTCACGTTTCTCCAGTAAAAGCACGGGGTTGTATTGTTTTACAGCTGTGCCTCGGTGAGGACCCACGGTCAGGCCTCTCCTTGGTCTTCCTCCCTCAGCAGTGAAGGAGCAAGGATTTGGAAATGGTGGAGGCAGGGGGAGGACACGAGTTTGGGTGGATCCCAAGGGCTCTCGGGGGCTGCTGGCAGCAGATGCCTCTGTGCTGGTCTCGTGCTAAGGAGAAGCTGTGGTGGCCAAAATGGCGCTGGGACGTGCCTGCTGAACAGGCATAATTGAAATTACTGAGTTAAAATCAACACCAGAATCGGAGGGAAAAAATAATTGGCTGAGTTTACTTGGCTATGCAATGCTTGAAAATTTTTAGACACAGAGATGTTTGTGCAGGGAGGCCCGGGCAGGCCGAGCCGAGGTGCAGGTTCCTGGCTGCTTCAGCGCGCTGGAGGCTGTCAGGAGGCTTCTGGCTCCACACGAGGGGCCAGGCCCAGGTGGCGGTGGTTTGCATTTGGCTGTGGCCAGGCCCTGGTGTTGGAGGCCGGGGTTCCTCACTGGAGGACTCCGGTCGGGGATGGGAGCTGGGTGCTGTGGCAGCTGCCAGTCAGCGCTGGGACATGGTGTCGGGCCTGCGCGGCCACCGTGGGCACCGGGGCCTGGAACGCTGCCTCCAGTCGATCTGCTCAGCATTTCTGAGGTAACTGAAGTCTGTGATTAAATATCTCCCTGGGTGCTGTATTTAACATTTAGGTTGCTCTCCTGTTAGGAAGGCGCAGTGGGTCTGTGCCAAGTGGGAGCACACACGTGGCAAACCAGGTTAGAGCGTGGATGAGCGAAACCTCAGCCAGAGACACGCTGCCCCTGAGGCACGAGCGTGGGCCACGAGCACTGACAAGGGATGTTTTACTGCACTGTCACCCCGTGACAGGGCAATCAGGCTTTTTTGAGCCCCAAAGTTAGAAAATAATTGGCAAACAAGTCAAATTTGCAGAACAAAGACCATATTGCTAAAAATAATTGTCACTTAAAAGGGGGAATTTCAAGCAAGTCCCATCTTGGCTGGTTACTTCTACCAGTTCCCATGGCACAGCGTAGCCCTTCTAAGGTTGTCTCTTTTATGAAGTTTTATATATAGTAGACCCAATTTTAGAGGCATTGGAGGGTGGGGAAATTTATTACTCAGTCTTAAAACTAAGTTGTATTTTCTGTTAAAGCTCTTTAAACAGACGAGAGGGTTAGAACTGCTGTTGGGTATTTAACTGCTTGAGCTGCAAGTCATCACGCCTCAATCCCTGGATCCAAATGCTGTTATTTTGTTGTTGTTATTTAATATTTCCATAATCAATTTTTGTCATCACCACTTAAAAAAACAAGTAGCAGCCAAACTTTTAGCAAACTGAACAGTGCATGGAGTAGGGGGAAACTGTTGCAGTTTTGTTACATCGAGGCTGTTTGTCCATGCTTGTTTTGTAATTCCTGAGCAAACAAACAGAACAGCTTTTGCTCATGCTCCTTTGCTGAGGCTGAATGCTCAGTGGGTATGGGGAGGTTAAAATGCCTTTTGGAGGAGCTGTACACGGGGCTGTGGCAGCCTGCAGCCTTGTTCATAAAGCTGTGAAAGCAAATTTAGCCAAAAAAAGCCCCCAGTCAATCGACGTGGGCTTGCCTCACTGAGCTGTTTGCTGTGTTTTCAACAACCCCCAGGCACGGCCCCTGCCCCTGCCCCGCCGGACTGGCTGCAGGAAGCAGTGTCCCTGTGCGAGGCAGCGGGCAAGGGGGGAGAGGGGCTGGTCTGCAGGTGGTGGTGGCTGGTCCTGCTGGAAACAGCTCTTGGTTACAGGACTGGGGGGGAAAAGTCACTGAAAAATGCGCTTCAGTTTTTTTCCCCCTACTGCGTTTGCCTTGAGTTTTTAGCTACATTTTGGCAGTTATTTCAAGTTTACTGAAACTTGAAAAATTCATTTTATTCCATTACTGGGATAACATGGAACAAGAAAGCTTGAATCTCAAGGCACCAGCTTCTTAAAGGCTCTTTCTTTTCCATTTTAAAATACTTTAACTCCTGCATGTGTTAAGGGATTTATCAGAGTACTCTCAGAAAAGCTCAAAGTTATAATTTGGAGAATAATTTTTTAATATAGAGAAACTGAACTGAGACTTTAGTTAAAGCAGGAATTCATGCTTATCTCCAAAGTTGCCTCTGGAATTTCCATACAGGGTGGGGTTTGGATTTGAGAAAGCCAGAGGTGTTCACAGCTGCAGCTGGAAGTGGTGCAAGCCTGGCCCCATTTTTCATACTTACTTCCCCCCCCATCTGTTCTGTTTTCAGTGCCAAGGTAAGGTTCCTTGCCAGACACTTAAGCAGTTGATGCATTAGGATTGTTTTTTGTATGAGCTCTTTATTGTATCTTTCAATACAGCCCCCAAATCCTACCCCATCCCAAGTCAGACTGGCAGAGTCTCACACGGATCTGCAGGATCTGATGTTAAAGTTGTGGGTCTGACTTCACAAGTGGATCTTCTGGCAGCTATTCTGTATTTCTGTCAGAGAAAGACAGGAAAGGGTATAGCAATGGATTAGGATTTTATTTAATTTTCAACTGAAACTCCCAAAAGCTCACGCAACAAAAAAGCTGTAATATTATAAATGAACCTTTATTAAAGACACTTCAATGCATTTGTTAGACACTTTAATATCTTACATGTTTTTCAATGTACAACATTGTACCAAATTTTCTAATAAATAAATAACTTTGTACACAAAAGTAATACTTCCTCTTTCACATTGCCTCTTAGAAGCAGCAAATTCACATATTTAGTGGAAGTCATAACGTTAGGCAGTTAACTTTATTCAGAACATCATTTTCAAATGTTAACGTGGCAAATATGCTTCGTATCTGCAATGGTGATGACATTTCCGCCAGCAAAACGAGTCAGTTAAGTCATTCCCATCTTCCCCATGTTCCCAGTCCCACTGCTGTCACCGTGAGTTGGCTCTGAAGCGTACTTTTCCCTTGAGTAAAGGCAGAAATACGCTTGGTTTATAATTTTCTAACATCCATTTCCTTTGCTTGGAACAGACTTGGCACTCAACATAATTAGCCACCTGCCTCAAAGTGCAAACGTGTCAATAGTCAGAAACTGATACAGACAGGGACCTGGCTAAATCATGCTTTGCTTCATCAAGGTCGGGTTCAGTTGGCTGGTTACAGTGAAACTTGCCTTCAGCCGCTATGCAGAAGACAGAGATCCTTCCTTAAGGGAGATGTTGGCTTCTCAAGGTAAGGTTGGACACGACCAGCTTACAATGAAATGAACAGGCACCTTGCTGCTGCAGGGCAGCACCCAACTTCACCTGCAGTCCCACAGCTGTGGTAGGTCTCAGGCAGATGCAGAAGTAAGGGATCGGAACCCAACCTGCAGCATTTCTGCCCCTTTCTCCTGGTTGTTTTGAGCCACAGTCTTCGCAAAAGTAGATTTCCACTAGATTCTGCCTCAGTGGAACTGGCATTTGCTCCTAAGGAAAAAAGTTAACAAAACCCCCAATAAACCTTTCCCCAAAGTAGTCATCACCAGAGTTAGCAACCTTATTATTAGCAGAACTCAAATTATAAATAACTGGAAGGGAGTCCTCCATCCACAGGTACCAACACCAACAGGAAGCAGCCTTTCTGCAAGGAGAAAGCTTCATAGTCAATTTAGAAGTGACAAAGATCTGTTTAACCAATGCAGGTGTTTTTTTTTTCCCCCATTCATGGATGAACTTAAAAGACCATGTAAAAAGTATCTGAGACATTTTCCTTTTCTTGAAGAGTACTTTTAACCACAGTTTCCCTTCTCAGTGAGTATATTTCTGAGCAGCACAGAACTGCTACATGGAGCAGCACAATTAATTTGAAGCAGATATTTTCATATAGATTGTGGGTGCAGATCAGGGTAATGGCTTTGAACAAGAAAGTGGAATATGGTGTTGCAGGAAGAAAGGTAAAAGTATCACAGAATTAAAGGTCCAGCTGTCAGCTTAGGAGTGTGATTTCATTTTTGTTGTCAAAACAGCTACATGGTTTCAAACCTCCCCTGGAGAATAGATTATTTTTTGGTTAGAAAATGTGGTACACTGGCAGAGGTTATTCCTTCTTTAACGGGGACAGGCTCTATCATTACATGCACCTATTACAGGTAAAGCTGCATCCATGTGGGGGGAACGCCTGCAATTTAGCTCAGCAGGTGATGAGTGTACAAATTATTTATTTTGGTAATGCCTGTTCACTGATCACAATATCCATTCTGCCAGGTTGTTCTGGGGCTCTGCACTGTTTGTGACTTATTTAGTGCTGCTTGTGTGGTCCACTCTGACCTATCACAGTTCAAATACTAATTTTTATGCAGTTTTGAAAAATAATGGAATTTAAGTTCTTCCACAAACAGGAAAAAAATCAGGTTGCTATGTAATTTCTCATTGCTTGTTTTCTGTCCTATGAACTTCATCTGAAACAGTTGCAGATCTCTGTTTAAATGTGTTAAGTGCAATAAATTTCAAAGGGGAAGGAATTTGTGCTAAGTAACCCAATTGATGCTTGATTTAAAGGAACTTCCATTGAAAAGAGGACAATCCCTTTGGAACAGTCTGGCTTTTTGAAGTTCTGTTTATGCATTTAAGGCACCAGAATTATTTCTCTCACAAAGTTTAACAGCAACCTGATACTGAAAACAGTATTGCCAAAATTGTAAAATTTCACTCAGTTTTCCATGCACTAAAGATTAAAATAGCCTCTGTAAAAGATATATATATATTTATATATGAAAACTCTTATGTACAATTGTATCAAATACTTTTCTCTTTACACAATAACCCTTGCATTTATGTGCTTCATATGCAAGTCAACTTTTGAACGCTTCATACTTCTCAGGGAAGTTTTAAACTATGTACAAACAGACGACGCTCGAACAGGAGTTTGTTCCCCATACAAGCTTGTTTCTCATACCTCAGCTGTGTTGCCTTTGACAGGCCATCAGTTCAAGATTTGAGGTAGAAGTAAGTAGCCTATATACTCTGTGCAAAAAAAATAAGAAGAATAGCGTGTTTGTTAATTTGCACATGGCAGTCTGTCCTCTCAGTCCGTTGATCTGTTTGGTGGCTTGAAGTCATGAGCGGAGTCGCACGACTGAGGTGTGTAGCCGTTGGGCAGGAGAGCTTGCTTCACCTCTGCTTCACTCTGCAGATCCAGTAGCGTTGGGGAGATTTCAGGAAGCAGGTTCAGTTGCTTTAGTGACCCTCCTGCCGGCAAAGCTCTCACCAGGTTCAGGTTGTTAAGCTCTGAAGGCTTTGCTACCGATTGCGAAGAGTCTGCAGAAAAGCAAAGAACCAGTGTGGTTAGTTGATGTGCAGCCTGCCAGCACTCCTCCCAAACCAACCCTGCCACTGCCACTCATGCTCTTGACCCAAGTTAAAAAACAGCTGATGGGAGAAATCAGGGCTCCAGCCTAACCCAGGTGGTGGTGTACAACAGCTGGGGAGAAAGACATCCCCGAGGAAAGACGCACCGTTGTCAGCCAGCAGCGGGCTGGTTGTGCTCCCCGCTCTTATTCTGTCGTGGTTGCTGGGGTAGCGGGTTCCGTCAGCGTCCATCCTCGTGCCGCTGGCAACCCCGTTGCACTGCTGCGGATGAAGCAGGCCGGTGCCTGCACCCCTCTTCCTGCTCCGCTCCTTGTTGCTCAGTGCATTTTGGTAGGAATTATCCAGAGTCTTAAGGCTCTCAGAGTAGTACTCTGCCTCCCTGGGGTAGATGTGGATGTTCATGCTGTCCGTGCTGCCGCTGCAGTCTGTGCACACAACGGGCAGGCCATAGCCTTTCCAGGAGGAAGAGAAAATAGCAGCAAATGAAGATTTACCAGCTGGAATTTGTCAGCACACAAACACTCAGCAGGATGAGAGTCTCTCCCAGTAAGTAATATGGACATTTTTCAGTTGTTATTCAGAGCCAGTAAATACTTGTGTTTGTCAGAACTCGGTAGCTGTCCTGTCACTAAAGGCAGTTCCAATAAATAGGTTTGTTTAGCTGCTTATTATTATTATTTTACTCAAAAGGAATTTTGCCTTTTTTAAATTAATCTATACATTTATTCCCTTTTTCCACACATTCTAGTCAGGGCAGAAATAGAAACTTTCCTGTCACTGCTTTAAGATACCAAGTTACCTTTCTTGTTTCTGTGCTGCTGCTTTACAGGGATCACTGTCAAATCAGACTGTTATCTCAAGATACTTTATTACTGCTAGTGGGAATAACAGATGAGCAGAATTCAAAGTAGCAAGATGAAAGGACTTTCTAAGTTTTGAAGGCTAGTTTCCTTAGCACACTGGACAGCTTTCCATTACTCAACTTTACTGTTTCTCCTAGAGAGAAAATTTATTTCACTGACTGTTTTTCTGTGGATACTACAGTAGGGCATGAGAATGGACAACAGATCCTAAAAATAGAAAAGTGTGAGTGTAACACCCAAGAAACTGGCAAACAGGAGAATCAGGTGTAGTGCCCAAAACAACATTTAAATTTTGAAAATTAAAATTAAAAAAAGCTGAGCTTCGAAGTTGACAGCCCCTTTAAAGATCATGAAAAATTTTAACACCTTCAGTTTGGAAGTCCTCTCACGTTCAAGGAACAGCTCAAATCAGAACACCCACCAGCCAGCTGCAAGCCATGGCCATCACAAGCTTCAGTCTGCATCTTTCTGATGGTTCCTTGAATTCCAACTATCCACATTTGAGAGAGGATCAAAGCAAGCAGGAGAAAGTAAATTTACTGTGCTCACACCTGAGAATCATTCTGGGCTTTTTTTTTTTTGAAGGTAACAATTTCTTGTCTTAATGCTGTCTGACTTGGAAGGCTCTCTGATCTGTACAAACACGAAATACCTTTCTAGATTAATGAGTTTTGTACCTGTCTTATCTGGAACAAGCATTCCATCAGCCATGTCTTCGGTTTTCCAAGTGTCTTTATTATAGCCAATACACAGCTTTGGCTGTCTGCAACCTACAGTGGGAGCTTCAACATCTGGACACCTTCCAGCATCGGTCTGACACATACCTGTAACAAACGAACCATCTGGCTAAAGATTACAACCATCTGCCCTCAGCTGAATGACTTGTTAGTCACATTTCTACCCATGAAAGCTGAAAAAGGGAGAAAAGCAGCAATGGAGATAATAGATGATTTTAAGCTAATGTTTAACAGAATAAATGCTGTATAATCTTAAGAGAATCTTAGTTCAGAACACTTAACTCTTCCTTTCTAATGTGCTGTGTTTAAATACTGTAAAACCTCAGCATTTCATTTCTAAGCCTGAAGGCAGGGACAGGCAATGCTAATGTATTTTCTAGTAGAGCTCAACTATTGGTGACTCCAATGCCAAAGAACTAATGCAAAATTAGCAAAAAATACTCCTTAGTTCTGAAGCTGTCTGCTTGTATAAACTCAGTTATTGCTGGGAGAGGGGAGCTTTGTAAAGCGAATGGCAGATCCTTGTTCTGCGTAAATGCAGCAGCTGGAGAATGACACTGCAAAGATCTATCAGATAACTCATAACAAGCACAGAACTACTCTGTTACGATTTTTCCCTCCTCACATCAAGCTCAGACACAGCATTACAGAAAACTTCAACTGGTTCTCACCGTTGCTGTCTATGTGTCCGTTGGGCTGTTGGTTATCCACTCTGACGGCCGCTTCCTGCCGGTCAGAAAGAGTCCCTTGGGAGGACAGGTAGCTGGGCACATCTGGAGGCACAATGGTCTCATCTACAGCAAGGGGAGAAGAGAAATATGAATTCCTAGTAAAACATAAAGGCTTCTGTTTTCATTGCATCTAAAATCACGTTTTTAAGAGGGACATGGGACCAGATCTACACGTGGTACTTTCCGTAAGAGCACTGAATTAGAACTGAGCTGCCTAAATACCCCCTGCCCCTCAGAAGTCCCAGTCCTGATTTTTCAAAGCCTAAAAGCTGTGAGAGTTAGTGCTGAAAAAATGTTCTGGATGTTTGCATTTGGCATGGTCAGTACAAGGTGGAACTGTCTCTTCAGAACACACAAAACCTCATCACCCAAAATTCAGCATAGCTCATTTGATTCAAATCCTGTCTCCCAAAGTCATGAAGAACACAGACTTCTCGAGAGCAGGGATTTTGATACAAGCAGGCAAGCTGAAGTCCCTTGGCCTTCCCATCTTATATCAGGCAATTTTGGTTTCCCCTGCCATACAAAGACCAAGTGAAACTCAGTTACATCAGGACTGAATAAAAGGGAGAGTAAAACCCCACTTAAACATTGCACTGGTGATATGGCATCCAGCATTTCCTACTTAGCCCATGTCTCTAAAATCCCGTGTCATACTGAATTGATAGGTAACAGTAATACAGGAGGGCTGTGAAACTGAGAAGAACAGGGAAGCCTTAAGCTGGTTCTGCCATACTTCTGTACAGAGACTGTATAAAGTTAAGGGCAGGAGAGTTTTTTTTCCTCTGTGCAACATTTAATTCAGCCCATTTGAAGATCAGCAGGGCACAATAAACACTGCTGCTTCCCCCAGGAAGTGAGGGATGCCCCTCATCAGTACGATTACAACAGCTCTTAGAGGCAACATGGAAAAAGGGTTTCCAGCTTCAAAGGCTCATTCTTTTATGTTCTGAACACCAAGTCTTTGAAAATACAGATTCCCAAGAAGTAAGACAAGATCCGAGCATCATGGGCAAAATCCAGACTGTCTCAAGAGTTATCATTTATGGTCATGGAAGATCAGTAGCAAAACAATAGTTGAAACTACTTCCAATTGGAAAAGACCTTTCTGAAGAGCCTGCCAAGGAGAGAAATGCGGCTCTAAATGTGCTTCAACAAGCATGGTTCCAGCTCCTGGAGCCAAGAACCACTGAGATAAGCCAACTGCTTTTCCCGTGGGACTGTGGCCACGTGACATGCCCATTTGGCCTCAGTGGGAGACCTGACAAAGCAAAAGGTCAGGGAAAGCCTAGCAGGGGACAAGAGGTACCTGTGTTGGTGACGCTGTATTCCTCACTCTTCTTCCTGGTTTGGTAGATGATGCAGACCCAGACCAGAGAAGTCAGCACGATGCTACACACCACGGCAATGGTGATGATCCCCACAGTGGTACGGTCCTTCCTGCAGCCAAGAGACTGTAAGATGCTCACGTGGCTGTGCGCCCGCTCTGTGCCCAGGGTGTTGGACATTTCACAGGTGTATTTCCCAGCGTCTTCCAGGACAACGTTCCTAACGATGAGCAGCTGGTTGCCAGAAGTGAAGTGATGCCTTTCTGTCACAATGAGGGGCTGGTCACCTTTCAGCCAGGTAATGCGGGGAGGTGGGCTGCCTGTGGCTTTGCACTGAAGAGCCACAGTCTCACCTACAGACACTACATGGTCTTCCAGTGGATGAATTAAAGATGGTGTTTCTGCAAAGGAATAAATGCAGAAATTAATTACTAGGGATAGTGTGACAACGTATTTAACATAACTGCTGTTTCTGCAGACAAATAGTTAGCAATGCACTACATGGGCACGTGCCCAGGAGCATGGTAACTGCACCAAAGCAGATCTAACAATCATGACCAAAGCCTTCTCTTAACCAGCTGGTGTTGGTCTTCCCAGCAAATAATCACCCCAGGATATGGGGCAATGGCTGACACACATGAATAACCTGGCAAGGCCAAAGACAGGGAGCACAATTTCTTCTTGAAGTCAATTTCCCAGCTAGGAAATAGCATGGCTAGAAGGGCTTCCCTGGCACAAGAGGAAATGTGTCTCAAAGCTCCTTTTTTTTTTTAATTATCAGGGTATTTTTCATTAGTTAACTACAGTGTAAAAAGATGAAACAACATCTTTAATGCAGAGCACTGCCTCTTTGTCCGATTTCTGTATTTGCAACTACCAAAGAGCCTGAACAGCAATCTGTTCCAGCTCCTGCTTCTAGACCCGTTGGTCTTTCAGGGGCACTTGGGCACCTTACCCAGTACAGTCAGGGTGGCATTTGCAAGCACAGACCCTGCAGAGTTCTGTGCTGTGCAGCTGTAGACACCCATGTCTTCAATCTTCACATCCGTAATGAAGAAGACGTCGTCGTCAGGCATGACGTGCATGCGGCGTTCCCGGGCTGCGGGGAAGTCCGTGCCCCCATCTTTCTGCCAGGCGATTTGGGGGGTGGGGTGTCCTTCAGCTGCACACTCCAGCCGTGCCGTTGTCCCTGTCCGGCTGGTGATGTCGTGGGGAGTTTTGATAAACGAGGGCAACACTGATAAAGAAAATAAAGAAAGGATGAGCAATTCTGTGGGGAAGACACCATCCTGTGCAACCTGCTGTAGGGAACCTGCTTTGGCAGGGGGGTTGGACTCAATGATCTCTCGAGGTCCCTTCCAACCCCTACAATTCTGTGATTCTGTGATCTTCCAGGCAGTTCTAACTGCTTCCCTTCCCAGGCAGGACATATGTATAGGCAACAGGCAAGCTGATTTATATGTCTTTTATATATCTTGTATCTCTACAGCACATACCTGTCCACTCAGAATTATTAGGCAACCTGGTCTAGTGGGAGGTGTCCTTGCCAATGGCAGGGGGGGTGGAACAAGATGATCTCTAAGGTCCCTTCCAACCTGAACCATTCTATGATTCTATGATTAAAGCTGGAATCAAAGCTAGTTTTCTTATGTGATTAACCTGGAAACAAAGCCCATCATCCCTCCTGCAGAGAACTTCCAATCACTACAGCTCCTCCTCTTTCTATCCTTTTTCATTCCTACAGGCAAAGACTCCAATGGAACAGCCAAGGACAGGTGACTAAAGCCATTAAAAACGTGCTTGGCTGGATAGCAGCCATCACGGGTCTGGCATGTGCTCCTCACACAGCACTCTCAGCACCCACTGAGAGGCAAGCAGCTGTGTGCAGTGGTTAGGAGCTTTTCCTAATGGACCCTCGGGTTTACAGCTTGCCAAAAGCAGGCCCCAGAGGACTGCACCACTTCAGGCTGAGGGAGGGAAGTAGAAATCAGCTTTCTACTCACCATTAACAGTGAGTCGGGCCTTGTTGGAGTAGGTAGAGCCAAAGTGGTTGGTGATGATACACTGGTAACGGCCCTCATGGGTGAAGGTGACATGGCGGAGGTGCAGGATGGTGGTATACTCCATCACCTCACCATCCTTTGCCCGCACATGGGCAAAGTTCTCAATCTCAGCATTATGCAGCACCTCGTTGTCTTTCTTCCACGCAAACATCATGGGGGAGCTGCTGCTGCTGGCAGCCGAGCACGTGAAACGGATGTCCTTCCCAAGGACAGCCACCGTGGTCTCCGGCTGGATGATGATCTGAGGCTTGGGGAAGTCATCTAAGAGAAAAGAGAAAGCCCGGTTAGTTCTGGACTATGAGGACAGACTGGAACAAGCAGAGGTGCAACTAGAAATGAGCAGAGTCTTCGCAACCACTGTTGGCTACACCAGGAGAGCAGCTTGCTCTTGCAAAGCACTCCACCTTTGGGACAGTGCAGCTGTGCCATGCATTCCACGAGGACTCCCATTCCTCTGGCTCTGTTAACCAGTGGAGTGAGACAGTCACCTAGAGATCTGAAAGCAGGAGATGCCCAGCTCTCTTCACCGATGTCGCTGAGCCTCAGAAAGGTATTGATCTAAAGAAACTATCCTCCCCTGTGCAGCCCATGCACGAAGAACGCAATACTGAATTTACAAGTTCATCTCCAGGCCTGCACCAGCATGAAGGAAGAGGGGAGAGCAGGAGGACACTTAAAGCAAAGGGCTGCAAATGCCACCTCTAGAGGTAACACCTAGGAGCAAGGTGACTGCATCATGCACTGTCAAAGAAACAGCTGTATCTGCTTGTCACCCATCCAGGATGAAAAGCTTTGTGCACTCATGCTCTGCCCTGAAGATCGTTGGTTTTAGCAGGGTTCCAAGCAGATTCATTTATTAGATTTCTACAAACGGTGTAATTTAATATTTGACTAAGGTTTAATTAAACAGCCAGGCCTCTGGAACGAGGAGTACCAGTGCCTGGAGGCCTTGGAGAAGCAAAGCTGCCTTCATTTTGTGGTATCACTGTGGGGATGGAGCCCTCACCATCTCCCCTTCCAGATGAACCCAGCAAACGTCCCCGCCTCACCCTGATGGAGGCCACCGAGACAGCCCCGAGGGAGAGGGGACAGCAGCTGGGACAAAGCTTCTGCTTGGTTATCAATGCAACTCATGCACTCAGCTGAGTTAAATAGTGTTCTCAAAAATATTTCTTATTCATCAAACAGCCACATGCAGCTCCACCAAGGATCCACAGCTCAGGTGCAGAGCCAGCTGCAGTGAGTGGCTGGGTGGGACAACACCAGTAGGTGCCATTTGGATGAGAAAGCAGCAGAATTAAACAGAAGATTGTAATGCAGCTGCTAGCAGCCTGTTGGTTCATGTGTAATGCCTTACTGGCCCAACAACAGGAGCTGCATGGAGAGATTCTCCTCTGGTTTTTAACCCTTTGTTCTTGTTTGCAAGAGAACACGAAGCCACAAGCTCACAGTGCTGCAGGATGAAAACATGTATAGCTGCAGTCTTGGTAACATCAAGCAAAGAGAAATGTGCAGCTGTGCAGCCCCACTTGGAGCTGGAAGCGTTGGTCCCTTTTGGTTTAACGCTCAGGGAGCCCTGTAAGGAATACACTGGATGCAAGCAATGCGCTGTGTGGTTTTGGTGGGAAATAAATTGTAGCCAATGACAAATTTTTAAAATGCAGGCTTGGGCTTCCTTTGATCCCATTGAATAACAAAACAAAGCAGAAACCCTCTCATAATAACATGCTAGTAGTCAAACAAAATGTTTCCCAAGTGAGTTCTGCCCTTCTTACAACCTCAAAACACACAAGCAAGACTTACCACACACAAAACTTTCTGGCAGGACAGCAAAAATGCTCTTGCTCTTTAGTGACTCGGGATGGGCGCAGGTGGCCACCACAAAGGACTGCAGCTCCTTCTCCACCAACCACGGGGGCAACCACTTCAGCTGGCAGTCGCAGAGGAAGCTGTCGCTGTTTATGTGGCTGCAGGGAAAGAAAACCAACAGGAGCCTGCTGTGACTCCTGCATGGAGAGAGGGCTGCAAAGCTCACAGCCCTTCCATGTCAGTCACATTCCTCCCTTCCCTTCAGCATGCAAAAAAGGACTGCAGGGTTGTCCTGAAGGCGCTAAGGGAGCTAAATACATCACACATTTAAGCAGCAATTCATCTCCACGTAGAGCAACCCCTCCTGTAATGCAGTGACACTCCCTGGGGCCTTATTGCTCAGTTTTCAGAGTGGTCCCCAGCAGCACGCATCAGCATCCTAACAGTAGCTCAGCACTTTCTGATACTAAAAGAGCTGTGGAAAAGGTGCAAACAGAAGGGGAGACTCAGGATTATTACTTTTTTTTTTTTTTTTTTAAATATTCTGGGCCAAACTGTATCTCAGCATAGCTCTGAAGGCAGTGAAGAACTGCTCACACCAACAGGGAATTCAGACGTCGGCCTGGTTGGGTCCAAGATCCAAGAAAAAGCCAGTGTGGTCCCTCCCATGGAACGTGTGGGTGCCTCAGAGACCGGGGGAAAACAGAGAACTCCTGCCCTGCAGTGCTGTGCGTTGTGCAGCAGCAGGGTATCAGCAGCACGGCACAACCCAGCTCCAGCCCTGAGCTGTACTAAGATGTACATCTCCTCCTATTTTTATACTTGAAAACTTCGGGAAATCCTGAAGTCTGAAACTAGCCCAGGAAAGGGAAAATAAAGATGGACTGGAAAGAGATGAAATGAAGGATTTCCTTTTCCAAAGTTGTCCATTTTGCTGTCCTAGAAAGATGTGCTGCCCCTAAATATGTAATGGCATAAACACTGCTGGCTGGCAGGGACAGGTCAGAGAGACTTTCAGCCTTTCAGACGTAATGAAATGTATTCCGCATGTATATATCATCTCTGAAAGCCACTTTTTCTGTGACATAAAGGCTCCTTCCCAATACTTCAGATCCCACAAGCTCTCCTCTAACCAGATTGGTCCTTCTCCTCAATTCAGTGTAAAAGCTGAGGTGTTACAGGACAGTGGGCGTGCAGCCCTTATCTCACTGACTCACAGTCACTGCACTCCATGTCACTGCCAGCATTGGCGATCCGATTCCTATTTTCAAAGTCAGAAAGAAGACCCTGAACTTGTGTGAGCACCAAGTAAGTAATTTCTTGTTCCACAGACTGCACTCGTTCAGAGTGTAGCAATGCACTGACAGTGAATTAAATATTTATGGAGAAGAGGAGAAAAGGAAAGCAGGCAAGACTGGAAACAGTGTCTGATAACAGTGCAGAGCCCCAGCCTGGAGCACCAGCAGCAGCTCTGATAACACATCTGTATTTTTACACCAGCAGGCTGGATGACAAGGGGATGCAGTTCAAATGGTGCTTATCACTGCAGTGTCAGTGCTGTATGTGAACCCCAAACACAGGTACAGCAGAGGAGCAGAAGGGCCACTGGGAATTCAATCTGTGACAGCATGAGAAGGAGAGATGGCGAACAGGACCAGGGCTGGACTTCCTGAGTGGAGATGAATAATTGCACAGATGTGAACCTGCTGGAAGAACCTGTTCCGATGATCTAATTTCACTCACTATTAAATGCAAGATGTTCCCGTGACAGCTACTCATGTGTAAAAACACCCCACAGAGGAGGACAGCAGGGAGAAGGGATGAAGTGGACGGTAATGTGAATACCACCCCTCTGGAAACAACGTGCTGCTTCTCACGTCCAGGGCAAGTGGATCTACGCCTCCCTAACGGTGTGCACAGCCCTGTTACTCACAGCTGCCGCAGGCTCTTCATCTTGGCAAAAGTGTCGGCTTGGATGGAGCGGATGGCGTTATCTCCGAGGTTCCTGCAGAACACAACCAAAGGCAATTGGAACAAAAGGGATGTTATGGCCGTGACAAAACCTCTCCATATTTAAGCAGTGACTCTAGTAGCAAGTGAGATGTTAGCTCCTTGTTTAGACCGCATGCACTTGCAGCTCGTGGAAATGGCCTTCGTATTGAACAAGGATTGCCAAGCAATAGTAAACAAACAAACAATTCAGGAATAAATCACCAAGCCAGTCCATACCCCACCTTCTCACTACACTTGCTCAGTCTCAGCTACTTCCATCACCCACAGCTCAGAAATTCCTCATCCCTCTCAATAACCAAAGGCAGTTAGGAACGTTTTGTCCCAGGCCGGACCTTCAGCTAACGTAAAGAAAGCCCTGGCTGGCATCTGAGACGTTATTTGAAAGTCACCTTGAGAGGACATTATAGGGTTCAAAAAACACCGCAATGTTTCCAAAAGAATGCATTATTTAAAGCTTGTCTCTCAACTATTGCTAACTAAAAAAATTTCACTTGTCCTCTGAAAAGGACAGTGTCAGATTTCGGGCTCACTTTTAATAACGAAGTGCAGGGCAGGAATGCCAGCACTGCTTGCAGAGGAACTCTGGGAGCAGCATTAATAAGGGACCCTTTATCGGGAAGGTACCCCACAGCCCGGCAGCCCTAACCCCTCCGTACGTTCTCAGCAGCCAATGAAACCTCTACAGCAAAATCCCATACACTCTGACTTGTCTTAATTCAGACAGGAAGCTATTCATGAATCACTGCTGGAGTCATCAGCCCTGGGACACCAAAAAAATCACGTAGTGGCAGCCAAAATCTCCTTCTTGAAAATCACTCTAAGGCAGCTGTGCTGAATGGGGATGTTCGGTGCCGGTATCAGAAGCAGCCACCACGTGCCACTGCCAGCACACAGACTGAGGAAGGAGTCGGGGCAAGGGAGGAGGGCAGAGTGCTGCCTCCGAAATAGCACATTGTCACTGCCAGCAGCCTGCGAAGAAGCAATGTGCAAGTCAAGGCGATATTTATCCAAGAACAAATCAAAAAATTAAGAGCACGCAGATTTGCCATATGTTCTATAACTTTGTTCTGGCACAAAAAAAGGCCAAAGTTGAGGCGGACTTATAATGAGAAGGAAGCAGGTGGCCCCCACAAATGGACTGGCTTCTCAGTTTACAAAGCCGCTATTAAATTGCTAGCAGAGCTCTCCGGCAGCCGCTTTTGGCAGACCCCCCTTCCCCAGCTCCGAGCCATGGTGGGTTACTCACAGGTGCTCCAGGGCCTCCAATCCTGAGAACGCTTTCTTGGCCACCGACTTGATCTTGTTTCCAAACAGAGTTCTGCAGTTTCCAAACATCCAGCGCCAGATAAACAGAAAGAAAATGGGGAGAGGGAGGCAGAGAAAGAAGGAACACAATTAGCGTGGCTTTATCTGATGGACGCGCTCAGTGTCGGTCCCGGGAAATCTGAACTGCACGGAGATTAAGAGGGCTGAAGTACCCTTGCTTTCCCACTCCTGAAATTAAATCCTTTTATCTGTATTTGAATTTAATAGTGATGACAGCACAAAAGCGAATGTGCCGTATCACGGCAAGAGGCAGGTTTGCTGCAGTGCCTGGAAACCAGCTTGCTGAGTAACAGAAGGTCCCCTCTGTTCTCTGAAGGCTGCCTGCAGACAGGATCAAGTGCAGTGACAGTTTAACAAGATTTTGGTCTCTCCCTGAACACTTTTCATTCCTGACTTCTTCCCAGATAGTGCAAGAGGAGCAACCTAGTCCCTGCTGCTTGGCGGGATGGCGTCCCCACGCAGGGCTGGGGCTGTCTCCTGGCCACGTTTCTGCAGCACCTAACGCAAGCGAGTGCTGAGCCCCTGCCTCGGCCTCTTGTAAACACAACAGCAGAGCAGCAGGACACAGTAAGTAACAGCAGAGGGGTCATTTCAAGGGCCAAAGGGAAGAAGAGCAAAGGCAAAGTACAGAGAGCCCGAATTAGGAAGTTTTTTCCTTCCCCAAGCTCTCTCTGTGTGAGGTTTTATCTTCCAGGTGCATCTTTTCATCACTGCTTGCCTCACACAGCGCCCACTGCCAGTCATCGCCAGCAGACCAGCACACAGACTGGCACATCAGGTGCTGCTCTCGAGTTCTCCTTAAGATTCTTCCTTCAAACACAGGGTGTAACCTATGTGCTAATAGGCCCCAAAACTACGATCCTGGCACTGCTGGCTTCCAGCTGCGGTACACGATGGAGCACGTGCCATTATCTGAGCTCCCACATTTGCCCAATTTCTGTGCAGATGCCACACTGGGCAGTAAGGAAAAACAGGGCTCATCATGGCTCCCGACACCTGCAACCTGCCCTATAAACTGTGCTGTTCTAAACATCTCGTGGGCTTTGCTGAGCAGCCTGTTACAGCATCAAAGTCAGAGGTGCTATTTACTGCAAGAGAATGCGTAGCTTTATGTCCTGGGCAAAACACCCCAAGCACCAAGAGTGCAATCGTGGACCATCATTTGGTAAAAGGTACCTGCAATTAATGAAGGGTTTGAAAAATCCATTAAATGATTAATACAGTAAATAATTTACTGTATGCAAACTCTGGCCATATGGCTGCATCCATACATGCTGATTTCTGGAGCTGTAATTCTGAATGAGTGCTATGCTGAGCTTGGATTCGATAAATAGGAGATTTCTGTTTATTGTTTCCAGCAGATCTTGAACTTGGAAAACTGGAGATGCTGATTTTATCCATTTACCTATCTGTGCAGGGGGAAGCAGGAGCCCGGGGATGTGAATCACACATCTCTGCTCCACTTGCATAGGTGCAAACAACTTTACGGTCACATTCACGAGAAATCCATACCATGCTGGCAATTGCACCATGCCCCAGCAAACTCCTTGTACCCTTCATACTTCAAACTGACTCCTAAATGGCCTGAACCTTCCAAGGGCCGTGGCACGCAGCCCTGCAGCCAGCCCGCCCTGCCTGCTGCAGTCCCGAAGCCCCGCGCCGCTGCTGGGCGCGACCACGCTCTCCCGGTGATTGCACAACTGTAATTACACGCCAGGCAGGCGGTTCATTAGAAAGCAGCATTTTCTCCTCCAGCCAGTTTTGCACCTGCAGGAAGATCCCAGTCACTGAGTGAGCCATCAAAGAACTGGTTGCATTGAGCAGCCGGAATCATTAGGGAACTCGCTGCTCCCCAGCGATTCCACTGATGCATTTTATGCTTCGGTGCTTCTCGACTCCCTCCTTCTTGAAGAAACATTTTAATTTAGGCCTGTGTTCTCCATCCTGGAGAGCTTCATATATAATTCAGAGAAGGCTAAAGCGAGTGGCCTCCCACCTCTCGGTTTAACACCTCCACTGCAGCGCACAGCCCTCTCCCTGCTAAATCCTTTCAGAGGCTAATCTCTGCTAGATCAAAGGGAGCGGCTTTTAAGGCAATCTCCACAGAGCTGAGGTGATTATTAATTCATTGGAAGGTCTCCTCTGAAGTGCCCATTTATTTTTTGTATGCTAATGCACTTAAAGCCTATTGACGGTTTAAATACAGGCCCTAAATCAGGCGCTGAATCGCTCTCTGCAGAGGCTGTATTTTGCTTTATTTAAGAAAAAAGCCCTGCCAGCAAGAATAATACTCCCTTCAGCCTCAGATGAAATTACAAGTTTGGGATTTAAGTGCTGATGAACGAGAGCAGATCTGAGCACACCACTTCACCCCATGTTCTAAGAACGCTCTAGGATGAAATGATCTCACATTCCGAGGGCTTTTTCTGGCCTTACAGTCTGACTGACAAGGAACGATCCCAGCGAGGTACAACCAGCAGCTCCTCTGCCCCCTGGCAGCTCTGCTGTTGTGTAATCAAACCTCTCCCATCTGCCACAGAGCAGCCTGGTCCACACACACTGCCAGCCCACAGAGCTGGCTGCAGATCCAGGCTGCTTCAGACTGCACAAGCCCCTGCCACATCCCCTCCTAACAGCAGCCCAAACTGCCCACCTGTCAGAGCTGCTGCCTGTGCCAGATGATGAACATCAGGCCAGGCCGTGGCTGTTCCTCAGGCAGCGATAGCTGCTCTGCTCAGAGCTCCAAGCACACAACCTGCACAGCCCCGCAGGCTGCCTCCGCTCCTTCCTGCTCCTCCTGGCCTCTGCCTGACCCCACAGCTCAGCAGTGCTCATTCCTCCTGGTCACTGAGTCAATCCTGCTGAACTCTTTCCCCCCGATGCTCTCCCCTGTGGCTTTTTCACTTTTGTGCTGCCATTTGCACCCAACGCTTCTAACACATCCCAGTCATGTAGGACTCTTGCTCCCACGACAGCGGCCACACTGGAGGTGGAGGGATGCCCCACAGTGGATGTCCCTCCAGGACAGCAACCAACCCCTCTTCTCTTGTGTCCCCTCCCTTGTCAAAGCAGCACTCCTTCCAGACCCAATCCTACAGCCTGCATCTCCCTCTGGACAAAGCCTCTGCTCTCACTGCCCCTTTGGCCATTCCCACGTTCTCCGTGCTTTCTTCAGACAAACCAAAAGCTTCAGCAACATCGGCCAAGGACTCTCCCACCCACCACATCTGCCACCTCTACTTTTTTTCTAGCAACTCGTGGGAGGATTTCCCAACTCACACAGAAATTCCTACCCGCCTCTCCCCCTCCCACACATCTTCTGCCCCTTTGCCTGCCTCCTCCCCGTCCTTAAGCCCACCTCTGCCTCCTGCCTCACTTTACGGGTAGCTGCAACTCGTTTCCCCTCTCCCTGGATCCAGCAATTCCCCTCAACAATAACCAAATGCCATCTATGTCTGTGACTTCAATTTTTTCCCCTCCATCTAAGCACTACATCCCCAGCAGTCCTGCCCTGGCTCTTCCCACTCCCCCAGGAGCCTCTGATGAGAACATGACAATACACCGCCCGCCAGGGCTCGTTCTGGCCATCTGCTATCCATCGAGGTACTTTTACTGCACCTCTGGCTGTGCCATCCCAGCAGCAGAGACAGCGTGATGGGGGGTGCTGAGAACTTAAACAAAGGCAAGAGGTAATGATTAGAAAGCCCCTTGATTTGTCACAAGCCATCAGAGACTTCAATGACAGGGCTGATTTATATAACTGATTTCAAACAGAACACAAGTACAGAGCAATGTGAAAATACTTGAGAAGGCCAAGCAAGCAATAAACATTTGCAAGGCGCATGCTTGCCTTAGGTTTCTTTTTATCTCCTTAAGAGCCTATGCCCCATGGTGCCTTTTATTGTCACTGCACATGGAAGCAAGCCCAAAAGATCACTCTCAGACAGAGCATCCCACAGAAATGACTCTTGCTTCAATCCTCTGTTGTCACAGGAAATGGTATAATTTTTCTGTTCGTTGTTATTTGCTGAAGATTGCAAGGGGGCTTTTGTTGCTGTTTGCTTTTGGAAGCAAAGAACGGTTGTGCTGAATCTTATAGCTGAAACCAACCTAAGTTTCTCTCTCCAGTGTTTCAGAACTATAGTACACAACACACAGTAAGTGATGTCCTTGGCTTTAAAAGGCCTAAAATTGCCTCCCATCTGCTTAGAAACACGAGTGCCTGATACCACATCTGCACTCTTGCAGGGAGCCTGGAAGACTACCATGTCTCAGATGTGCTGTGCGTTTCTATCTTGTTCCAAGGGAAGGAGGACTGCATTGGAGGGGAGAGACTCACCCCCCAGAAGCACACAGCACCACTGCTTTGCAGAACTGCCAAACCAGGGATACTCACAGCTTGCTTAGGTTTTCCAGGCCTGTAAAGGCTCCGTTGGTGTCTTCTATTGTGCCGGAGATGTCATTGTGGTCCAGTTCCCTGGGGAGAGGACAACAGAAAGCTCATCATCAGTGTCTAAGTCCACAGGTCATCATTAAAAACAGACATAAGAAAGTCTGAGAACAGCAAACAAAGAGCTTCCCACTTCCTCGTGACAGTTACCAAACCTCATTAAGTCCTGCAGCAAAGCCACACTGATCACCTTTCCTGCACTGATCCGCACTGAGTTGATGAACTCCAAAAAGAGCTTTTTCCTAGCTGAAACCCTCTCGTTTTGAGCAGTAGCCAACAGCTACTTTTTAAAACATGTAGGTCTTAGTCCTTTTCTAGCTTTGTTTATCCAAACAGAAAAAGGAAAAAGAACATGAAGTCCCAAAACTAAAATGAAAGAGTTGAAGGGAACTGTTAGATAAGATGAGGGAAGGAATCCTCTCCATCTGCATCCGAGTCTCTGCTGGTGAAGTTTCACTGCACTTAAATGGTGCCCACTGAAGGCAAAGGAAAGCATTTCTTCCCTTTCTCTCTCTATTTAAATTCCACCAGGACAGAGGATGTATTTAATCTTGAGGGTTTAACAGCTGTCCTTAAATACCACTATCACCAATTCAGATAACTTTGGCTATTCCTATGTCTGCATGCATTTGCCTACAGCCATATCTTAGGAAGGTGATGGTGTATTTTCTACAAAGCTGCATTTTTCTCTGGCAGTGAACTTGAAAGCTCAACAAAGGAAAGCACTATCATCCTTGTGCAAGCCAAACTTTGTATAACCAGTAAAAAAAAAAGTTTGAATTCCTTTTTCAGAGTTAGCTTCTTTTGGCTTTCAAATTCACCATCAATTATGAGAGTCAAAGGGGTCTGAAGAAAAACAAGCACACAGAACAAACAAAAAGATCCACAAAAGCTGTTTAAACAGTCTGCTTAAAAATCCTTCCCTCCTGTGCTTTAATTCCAGCTAGCAATGAATACCCAGCAACACAGACAGAAATTTATCATTTCTAACGTTAAGTGAAAAGAAAGAAAAAATAAATAGGCTCTGTTGGTTTTGTTACATCATTCAGATTTAGAACCTAGCAAAAACCACCAACAAAGCAAACTAAATCATCCAGATAACCCCTTGAACCCTCGGGTACTCTTTTCGCACCTTTTGAAGATTATTATCAGACCAACTCCAGTTTAAATATATCAAAACCAAAAAAGAAAAGGGTTTCTAAAACAAAGCCCTCTACATTTTCTTAAAACACCAGGCACAGGCAGCACAGTGTAACTTCTGGACTAGAAGACACAATAACGGATAAGAGAACAGTAATAATCCCCCGGTCTCCGTATTCACGCGCCCTTCCTCAGCTGGGACAGGGCTGGGGATGTTTGCCCTCGGTACCTAAGCTGACTGCAATCCTTCTCAGCTTTGGTGTGTGAACTAAGGATGTGAAAGGAGATGGCCAAAAGCCACAAACCCTCTTAGTTGGTTTCAGCGTGAGACCCGAATCCCAGATCCCCAGGGAACGCTGCCCTCAGCCCGCATTGCTGTGGATGTCAGGGTGATCCGTGGGTACATCTGTGCCAAAGGGGGGGAAACAAACCCAGCACCTCAGTGGGGTCCCGACAGTTCCAGGAGAGCTGCTTTGATGTGCTGACAGTTTCCTGCTATCTAAGAGGGGCAAGGCAAATATATCCTCCTGGAGCTGAGTTTCTACGTTTTCCCTGTGGTTGCCAAGCCAATGCCAGTTGCTCTGTTTGTCTGGTTTCTAAAGGCAAATCCCCTCTCAGACACTCCAGTTCCACCACTGGCTCCCAGCCTTTGGGCCAGCAAACCCTTTCCCATGGCAAAGGCAGCGCAGTGGGAACAGCCCGCAGAACTCTCTGACATGCACTTTTATTAATTGACTGCCCAGCATTGTGTTTTCTTGAAAAAGGAAAAAGAAAATGGTATTGCTTGTTCATCCAGAGACAACTCAAAGGTTTAGTGTTAGAAAGGAGGAAAAAACCCTTCTCAACAAATGGGTGAAAATAAAGAAGAAAAAGAGTGGGGTACTCGGGCCTGGCTCTCTCTTTGTATTCAAACTCCTCTCCCAGCCCCTGTTGCCAATTTCCTATTCTTTCTGGCTGGCTGAGCCTGAATGCCCGCAGCCTTGTTAATCATTGTGCTGCGAGGTCCCCGGGCCTGACCTCTATTTGAATAGCTCCACATTTCAGCAGTTTCACACCCACCAAAGGCTCCCCAACAATAGGCCATAATTAAAGCATGCTCGGCTCTTTTTCACCAGGTGCAGGACCCAATAGGCCTTTCTCTTTATTAAATTAGAGCTCCCTCACACACTCCCTCTCCTCCTCCCCCCTCGGCCCTAAACATAAAAGAGGCTCCACATTCACTGCAGAGCAAAGAGAAGGCCAGCTCCCCTTCCCCTCCATTTCTCTTTGGAAACCTTTAGTTCCGGTCCTGACAGCTGCCTCAGAGAAGGCCCTTTCTGAATGCCCAGTGGCTGAAAGGCTTTGGCTTCGGTTAAAAAAAAAATAAAAATCAAAAAAATCAAACAAAACCCAAATTCACTTTCCAGTCACTTCCTCCACTGTGAACTTCAATAAAGGAAAGAGATGCAAAAAAAAAAAAAAGTACTGTAAAGAGGGGAGAAATCTCTGTTCCCATTTCCTTTTAATTACTCAGACCATAATGGACTGCTGAGGAGGAACAGAAGTATCAAAGAACTCAATCAGCCTGCTGAGCACAGGCAGCCTGCAGCACTGCGAGGTGGGCACTGAGCACCCGGTGGGGATCAGAGGAAGGTGCCATGCAGGCAGCCTCCGGGGAGCTCCGAGGGTGCGAGGAAGGGAGAGGGGCACTGAAGGTGCAGGAACGCTGGTTACAGGAACCAGGCTCCCCATACAGCTGCTGCTGGAAGGATCACTGCAGGGCAGTATGGGGGCATATGAAGCTCCCTCCAACGGCCATAACGCCTTTTTTTTTTTGTTCAGGGTTCACCACGAATATCAGATAAACAGGACATGCCATGACCCAAGTGAACTCAATTCTGCAACTCAATCCCGTCCCGTGTTCCTACAATTTTACTTCGAGGCCTCCTAATCTGAAGGCACCCTATGACACCCTGCAGTCCAGCTGCAATTCTCCTAAGTTACTCTTCATTATAAAAATACAAGTTCACTGAACCTGACTAATGGGGTAAACACAACAGCTGCTGAAGACAACAGCGCAGTACATAGGGGAGTTTGTAACTGAGGGCACGCAGAACAACTACAAAGAAAAGTTTGGCTGAACATAAACTGAGGAGGGAAGGTAGATGCTGCGCTATGTGACAAGCTGGGAACAACTTACAGGACACGCAGGTTTTTGAGTCCCTTGAAGGCACCTTCTGCAATGTGATTGATGGAATTGTGGCTCAGTCGTAGCACATGCAGTCCTCCGAGGTCTGCCAAGCTTCCCTCGTCCAGCCTGGTGAGGTTGTTGTAAGAGAGTATTCTGAGGAGAAAAACAACAGCCCTTGTCATCCAACCAGTCTTCTCCCAACTCCTCTGCACCAGGCAGTGCCTGCCTCCCATCCATCCCACAACAACCTCACAAGAGGCAATGTATACTGGGTGGATGCATAACAGCTCGATTAGGAAACAGCACTGCAGCCTGCAAGTATTCTCAAATGATATCGTGGGGCAGCAGGCATTTGGCACCCATCTATAGGGAAGTCTCTTGAGCATGAGAGAGACTCCTCCAGAAATGAATCAGAGCAATAACCTAACACAGATGCTGCCAGTCGTGCTGGGGAGAAGCCATTCTTCGTCCACAGACTGCGTGTCCAGGTTAGGGCCTGGGAGCACCGCTCCTCCTCAGCCCAAAAATGTACAGGGAAGGTTTAACTCTGTAACACTCAGACATCAGCAAGGGGTATCAGTCCTGGCTGTGTTCAACCCTCACTCTATCTGGACATCCTCTGAGGCTCACAGGACAAAGCAGCCCCCTCCCCTACACCTTGGTGGGGAGTGATGTCAAACAGAAGTTCACACGCGCTCTTGGCAGGTCCACGCTTCAGCATTCAGGAGGTGCCTTATCACTCTGTACTTGTGCACAGCAAGCCCCAGGGCCTGGGCATGGGTGTCTCCTCAGCCCGCTCCACCCCAGTCCAGAGCCAAAAGCATTTCACCACGAGGCAATTGAATGCTTCCTTTCATGCACAGGAAGGAGGTATCCGCTGTAAAGCAGCCGCCTTCCCTCCTGCTTCCCTTTGTCAAGGAGTGCACAGTCTGCGTGAAAGCATCTCCACTTACAAGTTAGGCATCTGGTGCCTGATGTGCTTATCCCTCTGCAGAGTGCAACTGCGTAGGATTTTAGAAAATACCCTAATGACTTGGGAGCACAAGGCCCTCTGGAAGCTGTGAGGCTCTGGACTGCTAACTTCCCAAAAAGTGGAGTTACACTGCTTTGTACGAGCAGTGAAATTCTTCATCATACAGGCAACAAGAAAAAAAAAAAATCCCACTGAGTTCCAAACCTCCAAATTCCTTTTCTAGCCCTTCCTGTTAATGAGCCTGCTTAAAAAATGTGTGTAGGGATTGCATGAAAGTCACTGCATAGCCCAACCCTAAGTCAAAATAGAGACATACTCTGAAGCTCTGAGAGTGTCATTTACTTGGCAAACAAGCTGACTATCTTTTAGCTGTGTGAGCGGGCAGAGGGCAAGCTTTGGAAAAAAATCAGCAAAGATTAATGAGTTTTAAGAAGATATGGGACAACATACTTTAATTCCTAAAGAAGTTGTAGTGTTAGTTCTGAAGAGCTGGCGTCTGGTCAAAATTATGTCCTCACCTGCGATTAAAGAATTTAGCTTAAAAAAAAAAAAAAAGAGTTCAGAAGTAATTCTAAACCTGGCTAAGGAAAAAAATGTTTCCTTTTGATTCTACACAGAAGAGTTCCTGCTGTAACTGGTGAAAGCATGTTCCCATCCGCTCCTCCTGACGTCACCTCAGGACGGATGGACAGCAGCAGTCTTTAGGGGCTGTCTCAGTGGCTGCAGCCAGATGGAAGGTGTCAGGAGCTGACGCACCTGGCAGTGGCCTCCTTCAGCACATAAAGTCTCTGCTTCCTGCCAGTGGGAAAGGCCGATTTGCAGAAGAGTGTGTTCCCCCCTTTGGCAGTTGGATTATCTGGGTTGAGAGAAGTCAGCAGGTCCCTGCTGCTGCCCCTTCTCATCTCCCTACCAGTGGGAAATCACTGGAACAAACATAAGGCAGTGGAGTGCCTACACAGCCCTCCTGGCCTGGCAAGGAAGTGGGAGAGTGGCTCAGAAAGCAGCGTGCCAAAGTGATACATGAAGCAGCTAACCAGAAATTGGTTGTGCAGCTGCAGCTCCTGCTGCCAGCCAGTTCTGGACCAGGTACATCTAACTCATTTAGATGTAGCTATAGTGAGACTTCTTCATCTTTCTGAAGAAAAAGACCCAGGAGCCAATTCATCATTTACATCGGATAAAACTGTACACTCACAGTGGATTTTTCCATTATAATGATATCTTAGTACCTGACTGCCACAAGATCTCCCTTTTCCTTTTAGGTTTTACATCAGACCAGAGACTCAGAGCCCTGTTTTCTCCCAACAACTGAAGAAGACAACTCATCCTTCGGATGATCGCCTCTTCCCTCACCACAGACAGGCAGAGGTCTGTCTTTTTTCACCTCTCTTTTTTTCAGTCAAGGACTTTGAAACTAATTCCCCTACAACCACAGGCAGGATTTGCTGGTATATGAAACTCAGCAGATTTAGCTGGGAGGTGGGGAGGTGGAGAATATGGGAGGTGAACAGTGATCTTTTAATAAGAATTTAACATACACATTCAAAGAAATGCACAGAGACAGCTTATGTATCTGCTGCTTCCTTTCCTCACCCTTCAGTTTCAGAGCAGACCTCTCCTACAGGCACTCTTTGGCTGTGGGAGTTTCAGTAAGGAGTATCTGATGGCTCTCTGCAGCAGCCTTCCCCTACAGGTAACACCTGCAACAGTCTGCAATGTTTTGCAGAGATGTGTGCTGACACCCACATAATCACCTTTCTAATCTCAGCTCATGTCGCTGCCCCTGGCCTCATACTCCAGCACAATCCTGTCTGTCAGGCCAAGCGTGCCTCAGTGGCTCCTACCACCTCCTACCATCAGGTCTTTTCCAGATCTGCTCCATTCTGCATTGGGACAAGTGTCCCCTGCACATGCAGTCCACATGCAGCTTCTCATCTAAACCTTTAAGCAGGCCATGGTTGGAGCACAGTTCTGTTTCTGATCCACTGCTTTGAAGATTTCTGCACTGACACTGCCTAAATCTAGTAAGTTTCAGTTGCAATCTGCACATGAAGAAACTGTAGCTGCCTACAGCCCCATGCCAAGCAAAGGAACCCTTTAGGCATGGGCAGTTTCACAACAGTTTGAAAAATTAGTTAATTAAACTATCACATACGTATTTAACTAACAACAAAATATTTCCTTGTGCCAAAAGAAAATCCACATCTGAATGAATAACTTGGGTTTAACAGAAGATCATGGTCACTGTGCTACAATATTCATTCAAGAGCTTCTGAACTTAATGTGATGATGTGTCCCCAGCTACCTTCGAATCCACATCTCAAAAGATGAGGGACTGTCCTGGTTTGACCTAGCAGACAGCTAAGTCCCCCACAGTTGTTCGCTCACCCTCCCCCCTCCCAAGTGGGATGGGGGAGAGAATTAAGGAATAAATACGGTAGAACTCGTGGGTTGAGGTAAAAGCTATTTACTAAGACAGCAGAGAGAATAAAAGAAATACCAGTACATATATATATATATATATATAAGAAACAAGAAATAATACCCAAAGCAAGGGACCAACAACCGATACCCAACCGGCCAGCAGCCCCTCCCTCCGAGCAAGAGAACGATTTCTCTTCCGTAAAAATCACATGATGTGATGTGGGATGGAACAGCTCTTTGGTCAGTTTGGGTTAGCTGCCCTGGTCCTGTCCCCTCCCAATTCACAGCTCCTTATGCCTTCCAACTGCTTCACTGAGGAAGAAAATGTGTCCTTGGCTGTGTTCAACACTGCCAGGTGTTATCAGTTGTTTCTCTTCTGGGAACAAAACCACAGCTTCATACCAGACACTGTGAGAGAAGTAACGTCTGTTAGAAACTAAGACAGGGACCCACAGCTGGGTAGGCAGATACAGACCTTCAGTCTGAGTCCTGAGCGAGCCACTGAAAACAGGAAGCTGCTTTACCATAGTGGATAGGAGAATCCCTAGCAATGTTCAACAAGAGATTTCTGAGCATCAAGCAGAATGAATTATAGTTCCACTAACCACGTGTCAAGTTCTCCAAAGAAAAAAGTGCATCTATCCACAGTCCCACCGAGGGGATGACAGCTAATTCTGTAAATACTGCAAGCGTCCATGTGTGTCTCTTCAGAAAGGGATTAGGCAGTGCCACAGACCCGAAAGCCACCCTTGTGGGGCTCCACAACAGCAAGGATTTCTTCCATTTATCAAAGAGACCATATTCACAGCTGGAAATCTCAGGAGAGCAGAGTCAATGTATTTACTTTTCAACAACTGAACCCTACAGGAAGGGTAAACAAGCGAAAGAAGAACTGCTTTTGAAGGGCCAAATCTCTGCTGGCTAAAAACAAGATTGTTCTTTGTAAATACAGAGGACAAAGCGAAGCTTCCTTCAGGCTGTACAGTCATCACAGGGCAAGCAGCATGTGTCTTGTAACCAGCCACATAGAAAGCCTTGGCAAGCCACAGATCACAAACTCTCCAGGTCACTGCATACTTTTAGTGGATTCTAACCTTTGTTTCTGCTGCAGAGGTATTTTAAAACAGGTGCTTGGAAGGTCGTAACATCATGAATAACAAGGGCATCACTTGGAGGCTGCATTTCTACAGGTTTATACAGTGAAAGCTGCAGGCCATGTGAGAGGGGGGAAAAGCCCCTACTGCCCTTACCTGCCAGCATTACATTAGCATCAGACCCTGCGTGACCAACCCGAACTTACAGCTCATGCAGCTTCTGACAGAAGCTCCAGCCGTCGGGGTTGATGCGGGATATGGAGTTGTTACTGAGGTGAAGCTGGTGGAGAGATGAAAGGCCATAGAGAGAGCCACTGTTTACTTCTGTCAGGCTGTTATACTCCAGGTGTCTGTAGAGAAAAATCAGAAGAAATTGACATATGCAGCACTGATCCAATGCTGAAGCATTTCCAAAAATGAAGAATCTCCAAGAAGGATCAGGATTTTAGCCATTCCTACACACATTTCTACATACCTATGTGGCTACACCCATGTGCAGGCATTTCCTGTGCACGTGAAGGGCAGAAATTCAAGGGCAACACAAGGGAAAGGTCCAAGATTTTCACTTAACCAAAAGCTCTCTGCCATACACACCCCAACACAGCCTCCCAGTGAAGGCAGAACACTGCCACCGGCACACAGCCACAAGCAGCCAAGCTGGTATGTTCTGAGGGCTTAAAGCCCAGAATGAGGTGTGACTGCAGAGGCACGCTCCACTGCACATAAACCGGGCTTAAAGCATCCCATTCAAGTTTGTATTTGCAGAGTCTCAGTTGTGTGACAGCAGCTTCCAGAAACACACTGCCTTGATCACTTGTGACTCTGCAAACACACTTGAAAGCCAATCACGCTGCCAGTTTCAAGCATTTCTCTGCAATGACTGTTCTATTTGCTCTCTCGGAAAGAACGCATCACTGAGATTAGGCCAGCTTAGTTTCTAGGTTTCCCCTGAGGCAGAATAATCAGGTCTGCAACACATAGTTTCCATGCATCAGTTGAAAGAAATTTACAGGAGCCAAATGAGCTTTTATTTAAAGCTCAACTGAGAACTTACTGAATGCTCAAATTGGTAAAATTAACAAAGGAATACTGCCACAGCTTGAAAAACAGCATTTTTTACTGAACACCTGGTAGAGCAAAGAGGTGACAGTGAGTCAACACAAGCTGCTGTAGCACTGCAGAGCTCGATGCGTGCAGGGCAAAGAAAGAAGCATGAGGACTGGCACAAGTGCTCACAGCTCTCTGCTAAAATGCATAGAAGGACCTGCTAACAGGTGAAGTCTAGGCAAGAAAAGAATGCAGCTTTCCAACTTACAGAACTTGCATCTTGGCCAGCCCCCAGAAAGCCCCATCAGTCAATTTGCTGATGTTGTTGCGCTGGAGTTTCAGGACTTCCAAGCTGTCCAGCCCCTGGAACGTCAGGCCTTCAATCAGGCGGATGCGATTCCGGTTCAGCTCCCTGAAATCACCAAGGCCAAACAAGTCCATTAAATCCCAGTCCTTTCTCACAAAATCATCTGTGCAGCATACAATGGGGACAGCAATGCCAACAACTCCTCCATCAACCGTTCCCAGGAGAGAGCAGAAGCGCACCGGAAAGTTTCAGTCCCAGAGCTAGCCAGGGAACTCAGCTGGGAGTGATCTGTTAAATAAACTCACCCTGGGACAGACTTTCACTACAGAGAAATAACAGAGACAGTGCAGCACTTCCTCTTCAACCCTATTTTCTCTGAATATCTTTTAAGCCATTTATCCTTTTCATAAATTTTCACACTTTGTCTTCTCTCAAGCAGACACCATTTGAACAAACACGGTTACACATCAGCATTTTTTGCCTTACAACCCCTGGTTTTGCAGGACCTGTAACTGCCCAGTAAAAATGTGCTCTGAAACAAATGGGTTCTATGTGAACTGCGAGCCCAAGGGGAAGTTTTATGGCAAAGTTTCAAAAGAAAGCTTTCAGTCTCCTTGAAAAAATTCATGTTTTTTCCTATTATAAGAAACTAATGAAGACTGAAACAACTTGTTTCCAATAACAAGGCAGTCTTAGTATTCTCTGTATACAAAAATCTTCAGCTTGGTTCATTACGTTTCTTTTTCTTTCTATTTCTCCACTGGGTGAGGGGGAAGCCCTGAATCTTGGGAATTCTCCCCCCCCCCCCCCCCCCCGAATAATGATATGAACATCATCACAGCACACTTTACCAACCCACGTGAAATAGCACTGCAGACTGCCAGATATGCCAGGTGAAATCCCAGTTCCTGAATGTCAGTAGAGAACTTCACTGACACCATGCATTAAAGACAGAGCTCTTCAAATGGACCACCCTTTCCAAATGCAAGAGTAACCTAAGGGTAGATCCCTTTTCAGTGTTTGTGTTAAACAAAATGATGAAGGCTACAACTTCAGAAATTGTTTTGGAAAAGATAAGGAAGACATATGAACTTAAAGCTTACTTTGTAACTGCATTAAAAAAAAAAAAAAAAACAGTGCTGAAGTTGCACTGAAGTTGAGTGTAACTGAAGGCAAATAAGCAGTTAGGAAATTTTCAGGCATAAGGACCGTTGCCTGGATATGCTTCCTAGACTGTTAGTGAACTATGCTTTGCCAGAAAAAGAACTGTACACAACAGATTCTACAATGCATCAAGTCTGTATAAATTGCTATTCGTTCCTGTTTATCTGTAGGGTAAACAGCCAGCTGTGAGACTGTCTTAAGAGTCTAAGAAAAGCAATCACTCTAAATTTCAGTGAAAACACAGACAGAGCTGACCCTCGGTTTATTACACTTTTGCACACAGTGCAGACAAAACAGTGTATTGCAAGCTCTCAGCTAATGGACAGCAATTTCCAACTGGGAGGCAACAGACCAACAGATGCTGCTGTGCTACACTGTTCAGTCCCAAAATTGGCTATGAATCCTACACGTACACAAGCACAAATGCACACCCATTCATCAGACACATCTAGGCTTCAGGATTTGTCTCGTAGTCAAAACGTTGCCATGCAGAGGTGTGAGTTCCAACAGCTTCTGTGCAGTTTTTGTTAACAGACAGAGGTTGATCTTTTACCTATCAAATTTGATGGAAAGCCTGCAAGAGGCCTCAGGCTGGGACTGTTCCTCCAGCAGAAAAAGCAGACAGGAAAAGTTAAGCCACTAGAGCTACTGCTTACACATAAAGCATATTTATAGCTGCAGATGGCTGTGTGTCTCCATGCAGCTCCTGCCATACAGAACGCAGGCAGGACAATAACGATGTGTGTGTTAGCTCATCTAGAGTGTTGTTTTCTCTGCCCAAACACCACCGTGCAGTTTAACAACCCTCCGTCATTGCTTTTTTATTGCCACATAAAGATACCTGTGTGGTCTTGAAAACCTATCACGGTGGCTGAGCTCTTGTCACTCACAACAGACATCTTCCAAACCTCACTTGTGCAACGGACACCATCAACTTTCAAAGGAATGGATTTGTCTTATGCCACCACTGCACAAGATGCTGATGTCTGCTGCGGCACCTATCCCTTCCCAGCTAATTAAAAGAACAGCCTGAAAAGTCAAGAGTTACAGGACAGGAAGGACCCTCTCCCAACATGCCTTACTAGGTGCTGGCAGAGGACCACCGCAGGGTGTATAGGAAAAGGTAAAGATAGCAGGTGAAGAAGGGTGACATTTGGTGCACATATCCTCAGGGATACTTTGTCTCCATAAAGAATGGCTGAGCTTAATTAAGGCACACATTTCTACTCACAGTTGTGTTAGCCTGGGCAGCCTGAATGCCTTGACAGGAAGCTGAGTGATCCTGTTTTTACTCAGACGAAGTGTTAGCAGGGACCGTGACAGACTATCAAAAGCGCCAGGCTCCAGGGTGCTGATTCTGTTGCTCCCCAGGTAGCTGCAATAAATCACAGTAGAAAAATGAACAGTTCTGTCAGAACCTCCTTTTATCAGCATTTAGTTGGTCTCCAGACAGGCTGGTGAAATTACAGAGGTGACTTAATTCAGTTGGATTTCTGGCTGCACAAAAAGCCCACTGCCTTTCCCAGAGCCATACAACAAAGGTGGAGATGTGATGTGCGATGTCCAAGACCTCCTCTATACTCTCCTACTTCAGAAAGTTTGGAACAGAAGCCAGAAAGGAGAAAATATCGCAGTGCAAGGCAACACCATCCATGCCCTGTTTCTTAAGATGTCTCCCTCAGCATCTGTCCCAGGGCTCTTTCTTGCCTGCACCCCAGCCTTAGCCACAGAGGCTGTTCTCACAGGTCAACAAACCTTGGGTACAATACACACCCTCTTATATCCCCTTACAACCAGGGGCAAAAACTTTTGTGCAAACTTTAATGCAAGCAGATCATCTGTCTGCACCTTTTCACAGGTACCTAAACCATTTTATTTTCCCTGAAGAGCGAAACGGCTCTATGGGGAGGGCATTACTCTGCTTCACCCCCTGCTTTCTTCACATTACCAAGGAGAGATTTTTCTGTTCTTAACATTCAATAGCCACTTCAACTGTAAAGACAAAGTATCATTCCTCCCTCCTCTCTTCCAGATGGAAATGGGCTGATGTGGGAGGCAGCACGGACACATCCCACTGCGGAAGAGACAGTGCTGTGCTGCAGGCAGCAGTTCTGGCTTTTAGGTCTTAAGCAAAAAGACACCTAGACCTGGAGGATATGCTACAACTTTTCTCTGCTGTAAGGTTCCTATAAAACACAAATTATAATCCGCATTCTTTAAAGGTACATCAGAAAACCCAATATTCAATAAATAACCTGGCAGCAGGGACAGCGTGCTACCGTCTGATCCTCCTTTGCACTTAAAAGACTGACCAAGAGCCCCATACTTTTTGTGTCATTCCCTTCCTTTCTTTTAAAACAGGTTTGAGGCCCTTTTCTCTGCTGTGGTAACTCAACAAAAGCCGTTCCCAACAAGAAAAACTCACAGCTCCTTTATGTGAAGTCCCTGTGGAAAGCAGCCGTTTCGGATTTCCGTGATGTCATTGAAACTCAGGTCCAACATTTCCAGGGTAACGTAGGGCTTCAGCTGACTCGCTTCAATGCTGCGGATCCTGTTGTGATGCCTGAAACAGTCAGGAGCAGAAATGAAGACTATTTAGTTCTCTTGGGTAAAGAAGACGGATACCTGAGGCTGCAGCAGGCCCAGGGGCTCACCCCGAGCTCACACACAGCGATTTGCAGTGCGTCTTCAACAGATGGCAGAGGAGAAACCCACACCAGAGACAACTTCCCTAACCTCCATGCTGCTAGAAAGAGGGGAGCACGTACACTTGGAGGTTCCTTTCTCAGTTCTGGTACAAGACTTTTCCCTTCTACACAAAAAGTGACTCAAGTCATCAGTTTTCCTTCCAGTAACTTGGGCCTGATCTCCTAACAGCCTGCACCCCCAGAACAGATTTGTTACATGAAGGCTCTGCAGGGCTGGATTGTAATCCCACAGGCAAGGAGTGCTGATCAACAGTTCAAACAAACTGCCCACGTTTTACATGGAGGATGGCATTTTCAGAGCTGTCTGCAGGGAACAGGTAAGGATATATGATCTCAGGAAAAGTTACAGAACTTTACTTGCCTAATTCCTAAGGATCCTTCTGAAAACCCTCAGCTCTGGGCTACGTCACAGTGATGTGTAACACACAGAAGCACTGTAAGAGGGCTCATTCTTGCAAACATCTCCTCATCTTTTCCCACCTTTGTCCCAGTGTAGGACCAGGATGACTGCAGTACCACGTGCTCTGCCCAGGCACTGACTGTGGGGTCAGAGCCTACAACAGCCACCTGCAGTTGCTGCCAGCCAGGACTCAAAGTAATGTTTTTCCTTAGAGAAGGCACTGCAAGCTCTCCTCAGGATTTCCACAGCCATCAAACAGTTAAACACCTCTAGATCTCATCTGTACTCAAAAAGCTCTGGCTAAAAATCCCCAAGTCCTTCTCTCTGGCTCTTTTCTGGCCTCAACCAGTGGAGAGAACAGTGACCAATAAAAAAAAACAGATGGTGCATTAGTCACAAGAAGTAGAGCGCATGCCTGATGCGAATTTAGCCCAGTCATTGATATTCCTGGCGAGGCTGAGAGCGAGGCACTCCAAACAGAGACACTCACCAGACACTTGAGAACTTGCTGAATAATAAGAGATAGCAGAGAGGGTTCAGACAAGCACTATGCCTCAGCCCAGCTGCCTGCCCGCTCTGCGACCAGCGGAGACAGCCGCCAGCGAAAGCGCTCCCGAATGCAAACCAGGATGGCCCAGCTCTCCCCACAAAGCATCACCTCCCCGAAATTAAAACCTGAGCTGTGAGCCTGCCAGGACCTTTGAGGCACTGGGGAGCCGTCTCCTCCAGCCTCACCCCTGCTCAGACTGTCCCCGGTGCTCAGACAGGCACCCTTCAAAGACAGCACCTTCCCCCAAAAGAAAATACCCACAGCACGTGGCAAGGGACCTGCTCCCCACACTGAGCTCCTTTACCCTCCCCGCTGCTAAAACCAGACCGTTGCACTGCCACGTTTCCCGGTGCTGCCAACAGAAAGAGAGCAGAAGCTGCACCCCCAGACAGTTTGCTTTCTGGAGAGTGCCCCTTGGAACAGCACACGATCCTCGCTCACACCGGGGAAATACAGAAATGCTGCTTTGATTAAAGGGTTGAAATGCCACTTCGTTAATTCAGTGCAGGCTCCCAAGTCATTATGGACAAATTTTACACCACTACAGCAATGCTGTGCTAATATGGTGCAAAAAGGCCCCAGGAAAATCAAAGAGAAGTCATAACTTATGTCCCCAAGCTGGTTACGGCAGGGTTACGGGCACACAGGCTGCATGAAGGCAGGAGGTGGCTGCTATCCAGATGACCATGTTCATTTACTGCCAGGAACGAGGGCTGAGATTTCACATCCACAGCACACAGCGGAACAGAGCTCCAGTGAATTCGTTAACAGCGTGACTGAAACACAGGAAAACTCACTGTACCCAGATTTGTGTGACCTCCATAAATTAAGCACATGGCTAAGGGAGATTTCAGTTCCAAAAGGACCGGTTTGTTCTGCAAGGCCTCAATAAGCAAACCGGGCAAGTTCAATAATCTCCATCTTTCTTCCTACTCCAAATAAGCGTGCAATAAACGGGCGTACACGACCCGGTTCAGGGCAGTACCTCGGCGCAGGCAGAAGCGAAAGCAAACCCCAAGCATGTTTTCTGGAGCTCTGCTGAAGCAGTGGCTGGGAGTTCAACTCTGATCTCATCTGGGCTGCGATGGCTGAGCTGAACCTGGCTGTAAATTAACAGGAAATGAAGGCTTGTACAAACGAACATGAAGAATCTATAAATTACCTGACAATTCCTGCGCAGGGCAGCTAAGTCTGCAAGGGAGCGAGAGCACAGAGAGAGCTTGGACATGAAACGCTCCTCAGAAGCCAATGTTATTTTTTGGAGTATTAATATTTCTGTGCTTCAGTTGCTCAACATATATGCAGCCTGCCTGCCAGATCTCAGCCCTTCCCAAAGGACAGAGTTTAAGAAAGGAAGAAAAGGGCAGGACAGGACTGCATTAACTGGGCCATGCTGGCAGTTTCCAGGTGACTTCTGTCCCTTTGCTTTTCTTGCACTGCAGTTGGCAGATGAGATGGACACATTATTTCACACAGGAAAAAAAAAAGGCTCCATTCTCTCCCTGTCTCCTTCGAGCATGGGCTGACTCCAAACACAGCTCTGGGCTCCCAGCACCATCCCAGCCAGCCCCAGCTGGGGGATGTCAGCGTGCTGCACAGCCCTGCAGCTCTTCAAACAAACCCAGCCCCGCTGCCTCCTCCTGCACACAGCGTGTGAGGCGGGTGCAGCATCGCCCAGACCTTTTACTCGCTTCATTACATTCTTCCTTCTTTCAGGAAGAGCTAAAATGTGATTTAACCCTTCCTGTTGTTACTTGGATCCTTGCAGCTTGTCTTCCCGTGTTTGCAGTCTCCTCACAAGGGTGTTTTTCAGAAAAAAGACAACTGACAAAGCTACCTCCCTCCTTTAGCACTGACTGGCTCCTTAGTTTACACTTCCTTGGCTTCAAAGGTGCCAGATCAGATTTTAGTACCAATTGCTGAACCAGGCTTTAAAGCACAAATTACTGGTGCTTCCACAACCAATTTGCCTCCAGGTGTCTTTTCCTCTCCCCTCTCCTTATGTATCACAGCCTGGAAACAAATTTCCCTGCCTCTCTTCGGCCAGCGTTAGCTCAGGAGTGTAAGATGACAAGGCTTCAAAGTGAGATTGAGCAATTAGAGCCAGCAGCGGGAGCCAAGTCTCTTAGTTTCTATTCCCAGCTCTGGCACTGACGCATCTGCCTCCGGCAAGTTTCTTAACCCCTCTCTACCTTTGGGTTATCCATCTGTACAGGAACGCACTACTGAGATGCTGCAAACCCTCACTGAGGACTAAGGAGCTGGAGGAGAAGCAGCTCAAATGAACACGAGATCCTAGGGACCAAGGAGCCCATCTGAGTGCATTTGGGTTTGCTCACGAATGAGGGAGGATCAGGCTCAGAGAGCTGTACGCCCCAGCTCTGCATCCACCCTCACCCCTGGGGACCCCCATTTGCAGCTGAAGCTGTCAGGGCTGCACTCAACAGTGCTGGATGACGTGAGCACTGCCAGCTGCACGCACACAGAGCAGCCCAGGAGCTGCTGCACCCCAGGGCAGCACCAGTTCCAGCTGCCAACAGAGAGGTGAGCACAGAGGGCACCCTGAGATGCCGCAGCCTCACAGCCCTGGTTCTTTGCACCGCTCTCCAGCAGAGCCCTCAGGGTTACAGGAGATTTGGATCAGCCTCAGGCAGCCCTTTGCTGAACCGAGCCCATGTGGACCACGTCAGGAAGCAAACGATTGCTCTGCGCTTCTCCAGGCTGCTCCAAGGCAGGAAAACAAGCGGAATGTTCCAGCGAAGCACAGCGTGTTTGGGTTTGCTCTAAGTCGGGAGGGAGCCGAAGGGGGCGGCAGGAAAACAACAGGTGGCGCAAAGTCAAAAGCTTGCAGCATTTCCAGGAATCCCAGCTTGTATTTTAGAGGTAAAGTTACACTTTAATCCCAATAGGTTTCCTCGTTTGGAGCGTCTTTGTGAACATTTATTTGATAAGCAGGCTGTGAGACATTTTCCACTAGACCTAATAAAAGAAGAATTTACCTTCCTTTTTGCAGCAAGCCTGGCCTTTGGAGTACACTGATCAGTTTAATTTAGACCACACTACTCCTGTGAAATCGATGCAGAGGGCGGTGCAAACACGCTCCTGTGTTGCTGAAGCCACGCTTACATCCACCAGCAGCTGCCAACGGAGAGCGGCCAGCGGAAAACCAAAGCGAGCGGCCCCTGGGATGGCGATGGGCAACGGGCTCTGCTCAGAGCGACTGCAACACAACCAGCACAAAACCTCCCCATCCAGACAGAGCTCGAGTTAAGGCTGCTGGGAATCTGCAGAGCAAATGTGTGGTGTGAAGCGAGGCCGGAGGCAGGGAGGAGTCACATGCTTGGCCTTCATGTCAGCTTACAGCACTGGTGGGGCTCGCTGAAAAAAAGAAAGCCTTAATACAGCAAACCTATTGAACTGACACCTGTTCTAGGCATCAAAAATAAAATCCAGCTTCAAAAGAGGCTCCGCACCTCGGGGAGGGCTCTATTAATACGTGAGCACATTTTCAAAATTAGCATATGACAGATCACAAGATTTAAAGCACAAGGTTGAGAAGCCCAGGGTTTGGTTAACAGTGCCGTACTGGGAAGGCACGGAACAGAACCAGTGCTGGAGTGAAGGGGTTTGCTATTGGAGGACACACAGAGCGGGGTCACACAGCCACACAGAGGGGCACGGCCAGAGGGGAGATCAAAGCCACCGTAACAGGAGAGGGACTGCGCACACCGTGACTAACCCTGCCTGGCCTTACCTGCCCTCCCGACACCGATCCTCCTGGAAACTACAAGGATTTAAGGTATGGGCTCCTGCACTCCCACCTTAAATCATCTGCCGTCTGATTTTACCCCACCATCACTACACAAAGGAAAATTCAAAGTCACAGTTTCATAGGGGAAGGTACTGTCCCAGCAACGTCCCTGACAAGGATGAAGAAGGATGAAGTGAACCTGATAATCTAGAGGGCACCTTTGTGCATATGAGGACAGCAGAGATGTTTGCTCTAGTCACATCGTTACCATCCGTAAGCAAATATCTGCCCAAGCAACTCTTATTATGGAAGCAAGGAAAGAGGGGAATGCTGGTGTAAGCTGAACATCAGCTTTGACTCAAAATTTCTACAGTTTAATCAATGCAAAACTTTGTACATCATATTAATATTACACTCCTAAAAAAATTCTGGGCTTCCAAAGACTTTTATTCCATATAAGTTCCTTTGCTGTACCACAACTCGTACAGAAACCACCCTGCAGCAGCGAGGCTGTCAGTGCAACAGAGAAGGGAGGGAACATGCAGGTGACGAGCTGGAAATCCACAACAAGGTATCCTCCAGGCAGGAGACCTTCCCTGAGCCTGTGAGCTGCCCACAGGACACAAGCCCTCAGGCTCTCAGCTGCTCGGAGAAGGCTGTCAGACACTCTCACTGCCATCTCGGCCTCGCCAGCATCATCTGTGAGGCTCAAGGCTCTGTACCACTGCTGGAAGGCACTTTTTTATCCAACTCAACAGATGCTGCGTTTGCTTAAGGGAGCAGCCCTACTTTCTTTTCCAAGTAGCGCTGCATGGGTTATTCTTTGGGCAGGAAGAAGGATGCCTGCAGCAGCCCCCACTTTTCTCAGATGCTCTGAATCACTCCTTCCCCGAGGAGCCCTGGCAGGTTCCCAGGCTGTGCAGACCCAGCTCTGTTTGTTCAGGTGCCGGCTGCGTGCACAAGAGCAGAGCAGCGGCAGGGCAGGCAGCCACCACAGGCACAAAAAGAGAAGGGGGAAAAAACTGCACAGATTTTACAGGTATCTTGACCTTCCCTTAGAGGCTTACATGTTCTTTTGGGATGTTGGGGTCTTCCTTCTCCCTACAAACTGTCCCTTAAGACTGTCTCATATAAGCGTAAAGCAAGAACAGGCCAACAGAGCTGCTGCACTACACCAGACTGTGGCAGTAAGTCTAAAGACAACTCCCCATTTGGTGATGTATTTAAAGAGCTTTCTTCGAAGCCAACGCATTTCAAGGGCTTTCCTCCATCAGGTTATGTTCTCAGCCTGTGCTGGTGCTTTAGGATGGACAAGCACCAAACCAACCACCCCCAGGTATACAGAGGCTGGAACAGACACAGGGTTCAAACCCAAGGCTTTTCACTTGCATCCTTCAACCAAGTGATAAGGCTGCACCTCTGCTGCAGGCCATGGATGCTCAGCAGGCTGGGAGATGGGGTTTGCTCATTCATCCCCTTGCATCCGGTCACCTGGGACTCTGCCCATTACAAAGGCCTGGGTTATGAACTCCTTATTCCCACAGCAAACCATCACTCACACAAACAGTTTCACTGCAGTCAACAGCACTATTCATGGGAGCCTTGCTCAACTCCAGGGCTAACTTTTCACTCCATTAAAGTCCACTTTGTGGCTGCCCACAGGCCCAAGCTCATCTGCCTCTCATCCTGACGGAGTGCAACCGCTGACCAGAGCAGTCCAAGCACCGCCTCAGAGCATCCTTAGGCCCTGGGTACCCAAAGGTTTCCATCCCCCAGGCACACTTTCATGGCTCACTCCTGAGGCAGCCACATGGGTAAGAACTGGGCAGAGTCCAAGTGTGTCCTTTGAAAGCTGGACTTCCAACATCCATTAAGGCTCCTGTTGGGTTCAGCAATGTCTGCATGAAGCAAAGCCTTTCTTCTAACATAACCAAAAAGCCACATTCCAAATGATACATTCTCTCAGGATATTTCAGCATTGGCAATGTTGATGTAAACTTTCTGACTCATTAGAGAACCGTATGCTATATGTTAGATTCACTGAGCTAAGTGATGCAAATTTTAAAAAGCTTTCGGCCTCTTTGATCTGCGTTTACTTTCACTGGACTCCTTTGATTTGCCACCATATGATTCTGGATATTTTTTGCAATATGCAACTTCCTAAGCTTTTAGCATTCAATCCATTAGCAGAGCAAAATGTGTAGGACAGACAGGACTAGAAGTCAGGCATCTTCAGAACACAGGCTGCCTTATCTCCTCACCAGATTACACAACCACTTATGACATTAAAGCAAATTAAGATTTCCGAAGACAAGACAGTCCCTGTTGTGGGCACAGTCCTCCCACCAGCAACAGGGTGGTTCCAAGAGCACCCGAGTCCTTCCGCTCTCTTCTGGTCATACTTGATGCTGCATGAAGATAATACTCCAGAGAAGCTTTTTAAATGTTGTATTCACAAAGGGAGTAGATCCATCAAAATGCTGTGTAAAACATCTTTCACAGTCTGTCACAACCCCTCTGTAAGGAGCTTTCCAGCCCATTCACGAACTCAATACCACAGCAAAACCTTTCCTCCCTGTGTGCAGCTCCACCTCTGAACACCTTGGCACTGCTCTTCAGAGTCACTGTCTGCCTCCCTCTAAAGGGTGATGCACCCTTCAGGGCTGGGGCTGGGATCTTCAGCAGGGGCTGCTCAGCACACACTGCAGCTTGGCCAGCTCTCTGACGTAAGGGAGAGCAAGCACCTCTGAGCCACT
The DNA here is from genome assembly GCA_013396635.1 of Penelope pileata. Lineage (NCBI taxonomy): Eukaryota > Metazoa > Chordata > Aves > Galliformes > Cracidae > Penelope > Penelope pileata. The sequence continues at coordinate 817,467 of WBMW01004283.1, forward strand.
GGGCATTATCAGTGCTGGTTTTGAAACAAGCAGTTTGTGGACACTCACAGCTGTGCTAGTCTTTAACCCCCTTCTCCTCCAGCTCTCACTTCTATCTACTACTCTTTACCCTCCATCTTCTCACATTCCCTCACCTCTGTCTGGAGCAAGCACTGAGAAAGGCTGCAAAGGAAAGGAGAGGCTCTGCTGAGTGCTGAACTCTGCTAAGAAGAAATAGAATTGTCCTATGGGACTAGAAGGAAGAGAGTCATACAAGGTAAAAGGGGGTCTTCAAACCAGAATGCAGGAAAACACACGGCTCTGCACCACCCATCTGAACAAGGCCACAGGCACAGCTCAGCCTCTTTGAAGCGGCTCCATCAGTGTTTGAAAGGGGTCGTTCCATTGCAGTTGATGGAAGAAGTCAGTCAGGTCACTGTTTTTATGCTATACATCTTATATCTTTGGTCGGCTGCTCTCTTGCACCAACAGTGGCTTTTCCTCATGCACTTCTACCTCAAGGGCTTCTTCCTTGCTGCTGCTGTCTACCAGTCAAACTCAATTTTCTACCAGAAATTAAATGCCTAAGCCAGCCCCGCGAGAGCCCAGCCTCCACCCCACCAGTCTGCTGCTATGCTGAGGTCCTGCTCTCCACTGCCCCGAGCTCAGCAGAAGGGCTGCTGCTCTCCCCAGCCTCCTCATCCTCAAAGATGAGGGGGATTTGTAATAAGGAAGATGCAAATCAGAACAAGTCCAGATGCCAACTTCACTCACCAGAGCAGGGGCCAGAGCAGCCACCCGGTCCCACTCCCAAGTGCACAGCATCCTCCTTTCATTGTCACTGCAAGCAAGTTTTGTGCTTCTAATTAACCAGGTTAGCATTTTCATGTGAAAGCCAATAGGGTCCAGGATCACAGGACATGTAGGCACTTTTATCCTCAAATCCTGATGCTGATTTTAGTTTCTCTTTGTGTAATACATGATCAAAGTAAAGAAGATCCACCACAGCCTACTGAGTGCATGTGTTTTGTGGGTGGCTTTGTTTTGCTTTTGTCTCTCCACAGGAGTGAGGAGGGAAAAATACACAAGCGGAGAAGCAATTTAAGCGCAAACCAAATGTAATGATTCTGCCCGTGGTGCTGGGACATTAATCCAAACTGTAATTACAAGCAGACTTCTCAACAGCACACACCGCGTGCCTGAATGCCGCCAGGATGCAAACTGGGCTTTTCCCATCTCTGACAGGAGCACAGTGGAAACAGGTGAGAGATTCTGATGCTGGGGCAGGTAAATAAAGGACAACATACCTGAGTATCTGCCTGCTCCCCAGACCACAAAACTCTCAAAGTCTGCTGGCAGTCCCCTACAGAAGGCAGCAGCTAGAGAAACAAGCGTTTCTGACTGGCCAAGCAAGCTCCTGTTGACACTTCAGAGATGTAGACAGGCTGGCTGGTTAGTCTGTTCAACATGACACACACTTGTGCTCTGTTGAAAGGGCTTATCTGTCCTGTCAGCAAGGTCACCAGGGCTGGGATAGCCCCTGGGCAGGCTTCACTGCTGAGCTGTGCTCAGCCCCGCAGGAGGAACAGCTCCCATGTGCAAAAGCAATGGTCAAGTTAGGAACAGAAATAGCTCTTAAAAAGTCTAGACACCTTGTTATTAATAAAGCGTGTCAAGGATGGCTTTGGGAGACTGCAGAACAAGGCCTCACGATCCAAGGAATAGAAAACTAGATCTGTGAAGCAGGACTGCTGCTGTGCTAAGCCAGGCTGACGTGAGCCACTTAGAGATTCCTTCTGCTGCCATCAACTCTTACTTCTTTCCCTCTCCACAGCTCCTTTCTCCTCTCAGATCTTTGACCACCAAAGCAGTCATCTTTTACCCTGCACTCCTGTTTCATTTTCCAGCTGCCTTTGCTGCTCTCCCCGATGTGCACCTGAACATTAAATGGTCCGACAGGCAGCACAGGTACTCACCCAACCACTTACTCCCAATCAATATCCACGTGCCACCAAGTGACGGTTACGCACACACCTGGAAGGGAGGAGGGCTTCCTAAGTGACCCTTTCAGCTGAGGGTATGACTGATCACTTCCCATCCTCCTTAACCAGCACTCAGATTTTCCACCTCCTACCACCAGCAGGGCTGCTGTAAGATCCTAACTTCTAACCTGAGCTCGATTGTTCATCTCTGCAATTACTTGGGGAATGTAATATGCGTTTAAAATACCATAAAATCCAGTCAGCTTTTACTCAGTTAAGAATTAGTTGTCTAGAGATTCGTTGCTCATCTTTTCCAACCTAGACACGGCAGGACCACATTTCAGGAACGCTGTTTACACTAGTGTTTCTTCACTCTGCGTTACGCACTACTCCTAATGGTGCCAGTGGAAGCAATGATGGAAGTGCTAAGCATCGCACGGAGCAGAAGGTAAATGGCAAAACTGATGCTTTACTCACTGGGCTTTGAACCACATTCGTTTTTTAACACCTTTGCTGAAACAGTTTTTGCCTTGTTATACGCAAAGGAACTAAAAGACACTGCCTGCTCTCAAGCCTTCCAGGACACTTGAAGGCAAACAAAATGGATTTTGAAAGTGCTTATGGCACCGTACTTTAAAAAAAATAATACTAAATCACAGTTCTACCCCTACCCTTACTTCTCACCAGGCACCTATTTGTGGCCACTGTTGGGAAGGGGATGGCAGGCTATGGAGGAGACCACGCTCTGCACAAGCATTGCTGATCTGAGAGTCAGGGCAAACTACCTGATGCTCACAGCTGGATAAGGAGGACTAACTGGGAAAGGTGGGAAGCATGGAAAAACTAACACACCGGTGTGTTCCTGATCTTGTGCAATTTTGTCACAAAACCCCATCAGAACTTCAAACTTTTGGAGAGAAAAGAAATGGATAGAGAAGTGTACATGAATAAACAACTTCGCTTGCTTTTATTGCAGTTGTAACTTTTCTTACTCACCCCCGAGCAAACTAGATTGCAGCTACCAGCATTTTTTAGGCAGAGAAGTCCAATATGCTGAAAAACTTTTATCTCAGCAAGTTATTTATGTCTGAAATCTGTTCAGCCTGTGAAGGCTAACAAAGGAATTGCCTCTGCAGGCATGTGCTTTATTTGCCATATGCCGTTAAATGAGACAGTCTATCTACCACAGATATTAATAGTAGCAAGTTTGGGCTATTCTAAGGCTCAAATATGAGGCTGTTTTTCATATTGACCTTAACAAAAGATCATGGTCGCAAATAACCCGACAACTAATCTAAGCTTCATCTGCAGAGGGACAGAAGCTGGAAAGCACCTTATGCATTGTGCACTGCACACACCTGCCCTCGGGCAGCACCAGAAGATGCTCTGTGCCCGTGAGCTCCATCTGCCCTGGGGCAATGCCCACTCTTTGGCCAGGAGGAAGCAGGACCACCCAAACTTACTTGGTCTTAGGTTGTAACGAATATGCAGAACACACACACACAAAGATACTGTTCCAGCATTCCAGCTCCTAATCTTGTGCTGTTTCAAAAGACCGTTTGGGTCTTCTCCTTCCTCCAGAAGGAACACAGCTAGCACGGCCAGCTAAGCAGCACGCAGACATCAGAGCAATCCTAGCTGTGCTCACAGCAGCTCTCTAACTGCAGAAGTTGCCATGGCTGCAGCTAAGAGTAATGCTCACTAATAAAGACATACTAAAGCAGCCCCAAGGGGTAACTCATATTCCAAGAACTGCCACCAACTTTCACTATCTTCTCCCTCTGGTTAATTTTCACATTGCTCTCCGTGTGCCCAGAGCGCTTTCTGACGCTCTTTTGTTGAGTCTGAGACCAAATGTTTCATCTCAGCTCCTTTTCTAGAAGAAATGATTGCTCACTTCCCTGGAATAGCCTCAGATCTTTTGCTGTTTCTGTGCACTCAACATTATATTTGAGAGCTCAAAGAGGACATGCAAGTGATTTAGAACAGTTCCAACAGCCCAAACAAGAAGTCAAAACAGTGTCTCTTCTGGAGCATGAGAGCACATAATTAATGAGAATTTCCTCCATTGGGAAAGGCTCCTGCAGTCTCTGGCCTCAAAAACCAGCAGACTTCACACACCAGAGCCTTGCCATGAACTCTGAGCAAGGCAGACGCGAGAGGCGGGCACAACAATATCTGATGGCTGCATGCTGCTCGCATACTGAGCGTCCTGACTGTCAGCATTCTTTCTATTCACCTTTCTACATCAATATATTGATACTCAAAAATAGAAGCTGAGTAGCACAGCCCACAGCATAGACAAAATCCTTGGGAAGCAGTCTCTCTCCAGCCTGAGAAGAATTGCCTAAACAAACACTGGAGAACCGGTCCCTGCAGGCACGAGTGAGAACTGAAGCAAGCACAGCTGATGGCAAATCTGCTCACGCTGATGGATCTACATCTGCACACACCACTTTGCCTTGCTGACCAGAAAGAGCCTTCCTTGTGCCCGTTCCAGGCATCAGGGCAGGCAGCTGGTTCCCTGAGCTGCCTGAGAAGCCCTGCATGCTGACTCCAACCGAACCCTCACACGGCTGCATCTGAGTCATCTGGATTTTGTGCTTATGAGCACAAAACTGCTTGCTGTGACCCAGATGGAATTAACAGAGTATTCTCCTTATTTCTAATTATTAGATCATCTTTTTTTACTCCAGCAAAGATGACTTGCAGACTAATTCTCTTGGGGGCCAAGGCGGTTGTTTAGTTTGTAGAGCAATTAGCACAGCAGGATCCCAGGCCACAAATGGGCTCTAAGGCTGCATCTATACCAGTGCATTCACTGAGGCTGCAATTTCTTTAAGACCAAACCTGCCAACTTCACCTACACAGTGGCTTATACTCTGATCTAGTCAGGAACATGCAAGTGAACTCATGTCAGACCAGCTCAGACTTGAGCTGTGCTCTGTAAACAGTCCCAATGCAGCAGTCTCATGCTCTTTTCTCTAAGGGCCCCCAAGCAGCTGCTAAACAGTAAGAAATTGAAGCAGCAGTTCTCCTGATGCTCAACCAAATCTTCACTATCTTTACTTGAAAATCAAAGCAGAACTAGAGTCACACACCTCAGTATCACCACCTCAGCTGCTGGGAAAGCTCGCAGATACAAGGCCATACTGACTAGACAATTCTTGGCTCTGATCAGCGCAGTGCAGGGACTGTTACCGCAGTTCAAGCTATCAGAGCAGGACACATTTCTCTCGGATAAAAGCAGAACAGCAGCTCAAAAAGTCTCATGGACCACACGGGTCTTTACAAAGAGACTCTGCAAACCTCATCAGACAACAGCAGAGCAGCACTGCAAACTGCACTGAAGTAACAGTTGCCATCAGCGCTTTCAGAGAGACCTTGCATGTTCCCTTTGGCTCCCAGTTCCTAATTCTCTATGTATTTATTTTCAAATTTTACACGATATATTTTGCCTATGGCACAGTAGATCACTTACCCTTCTCCTATTAGCCCTCTCTGTTTAATTACAGTTTAATGTGAATTGATCTTTACATTAATGAGCCTGTAAAGAAGATTGATTTTCTTCAAGAGACTTTTATGCTCAGTTTGGCAGCAGAGTGGTCCTATTGATTTCGCCTTCCCCAGTAAACACGCTGAGCGCCGCCGCATCCTCTGTGAATCAGCTAATCCTATTTCACACTCTTTTGCTTCAAAAAATCCTTGCTCTGGTTTCCTTGTTATCTGTGCTTACTCACAGCAAGATCGTGGGGCCAATGCATCTCCAACAGCTCTGACTGCTGCTAACACACAGCTGACTGCCATGGGTCACTCTCCCTTTTGTTCCTAAATGGTTGGGGGATTAAAAGACTTACAGTGAAAGAAACGAAAGTTATTTTTAAGCATTTAATCTCTTCCTTAATTCCTAACCAGCTAAGGATGTGGCACGGAGTGCTCTGCTTACCACGTTTGCTTCAGAAGTCTGGTTAGCAGGCTCTCCACCGAGCCTCACAGCTGCAGAGCAGCCTGTGCTGGCGTGTCCGCATCAGTGGCTGCCAACAGAACCAGGCTGGCCACCCTGGAACCAGGGCAGAGGATGAGGAACCACCTATCACCTTGTGCAGCCATCCCCAAAGCTCTCCAGACACATTCACCCTCCCCCAGCCACAGGTAGGTAGCAAAGCAATAGCTGAAGTGCATCCAGGCACCAGGACATGGGCTGAGTTTGTGCCTGTACAGGTGAGCTCAGCACAGCTCAGCTCCTCCTCTCATCTTGCACGCTACAAAGGCTAAAAGTGACTCTCCACTCAACTCGGTCAGGAAGCTGGATATATGTAGACTCAGTTCTGCTGCAAAGAAATGGGTTCTTCCATCCTCCCCTTTCCCCATCAAATCAGATCACAGCTCGAGAAAAGAGTCTTCCCAAGAGCTTACAGAGTTAACACACTTGAGCTGCAGCAGAACACTGGGAAGGGAAATCCTCAGCCAAGAGCATGTCAGTGAAAACATCCTGCCATCAACTCCCAAATGTCCAAGTCTAGGAACTGTAGCTAAATTACAAATGCTGTGGGAATTTCAGGCAAGATTCTCCCCTCAGCCACTCCGACGTAATTTCGGAATCAATCCAGATTCACAGTCTCTCCCCCTCCCAGCTGAATTTCCTGGCTTTTGTTCGCACTCGCAGATGTTTGCATTTAATGTCTGCCTTTATTTGGTAACCCGTACATAGATTATTTTTCCCTTCTGTTCTATTAAAAGCCTTATCAAGTCCCTTATGTTTGCTCTTGTCCAGATGAACGACTTTGGCAGTATTTTCAACGTGCAAGGCAAACTGACTCTTCAAGGAATAATTAAACTGAATTAAACTTCACGGCAGTATATTAAGGCATAGCACGTTTGATACATATGTTATCCTTGCATCCATCTGCAGCCTGAAACGTCCAAAGATTTGCAATAACCCTTGAGAATGCTCTACCCAACAGATTCCCACAAGCTTGCATATGTATCACCAGTCCTTGGTACTCATACATGAGGTCAAGCAAAGCTGGGGTGATGGAGACAGATACAAGAAGCCTAAAGACAGGGAACACAAAGTGATCAAGCTCATCGAAACCACCTGTATAGTAAATTTGAGTTTGGCAATATAGCAGATTCCTTTCTCTCAGCATCAAAAGGATAAAAAACACTCTTCTCCAGTTTAGGAAGAGCTGGAAGTGAAGTAACTCCTTCACAAGGACTGTTTTGAGTGACAAATACACAACCATTGCTTTTATAATACATTCACAGCCCTTTGGAAATACTTAACCACATGCAATATACAAAACCTACTTCAGAGGTTTGGGAGGTAAACACACTTCACACATTTATAAACACTGAAAAAAAAAGGAAATGTATTTATTTTTCTTTAGCAGTAAGAATACACTGTAACACTATATACTTAAACATAAACCAATTTCTCAGTACACAGTCTTCATTATGAGTCTTCACCCTCAGTTTGGTTTGGCAACCTCCCCAATTATTACTTCACTGATTTGAAGGCCAGAAGAAACCAGTACGATCGTATAATCCGATTCCTTACATCACACAAGGCCAAAGAACTTTACCCAACAATCTGCACACCAAGCCCATTAACCTAGAGTTGAACTAAAGGGCCATCTTCTAGGAAGACATCCAACTGATTGACTTCCAAAGATGGAGAAAGCCTCACTTCCTCAGCAAATCATTCCAACGGGAGTTAGTCAGCAACACTGATTAAAGCAGGTACTTTAAAACATCTTTCAGATTATTTTTACCCCTGATAAAAATTAAAAGGGTAAAGAAAATGCAGCATTCTCCGAAACAGGCTAAACAAAGAGATCCTTCTTGCAGAGGAATGACAGCAGCATTACAAATGCCACTATCAGAGTTATTTATGTGTAGCAGCTGAGGAAAGCAATACAGATTTCTGGAAAGTGATCCTAAGCAGGTCTGTTTAGAATATCGTCCTTTTATCATTTGGCTTTGTACCTTCCCCTTCCTTCTGTACCACTCTGAAATTTCAGAGGAGCTGTAAATCTGCAGCCTTCCACCACTCACTATTACTCCTTTCCAAACCGCTTATTTCATTTCAGAAATAAAAAGCCAAAGCTCTAGCAATTTGGTCCTTTGCCAAAGGCTAAATTAATAGCAAAAATAACAACAGGGGCTTGTGAAACTCAGATCATGTATAGACTTCACGAGAAAGAAAAGCCGATTTGGGGGCCTAGAACTATACCCTGGATGTCAAATTGTATGCAAGCTTTCCACCCATACATCAAATTTCTGAAGTTTTTTGAATCCCAGTACATGAGCTGTTACAAAGTGGGCTATGCGGCAGGCTGGTGAGCTCGGTTCAAGTGGCAGGCAGATGGCCTCTCATGTCAGGGGATCGTGCCTAGAACAAGAGGCCCTGCTCGGAGGGAGTTACCACGCAGCAGTGCAGTCAGCAGCCCCCAGATCACGGATCTGGGCTTCACATGTGGTCACGCAAGCAGGGAGAGGCTGTGCCAGGAGGCAGAAATCAAACAAGTTGGTTTCACACCAACCACATGTGACATATTTGACAGGTCTGATAACTGCTGAGACACAAGCCACCCCTCCACCCACGAGGTGGAGTGGTTACTTACCCATTTAACTGAAAGACACTCACTAGACTCAGTGCTGATGATAGCACAGGAGTACTTTGGCTCTTTGTAAGCTCTGCAGGAACACGCTATACCCAAGAACCAGATCAAAGGCATCACATCTCAAATAAAAGCTAACCCACTTCATGCCAGGAGGGAGATATGGATGCCAATTTTAAGCTCAGGTCCTTAAACTGAATTAAGACAGTGAGGGAGTTCTTCTGCTTTGCATATTTTAACACTGCCTAATGGAAGACTAGGAATGGCGCCAATTCGTTTCACTCAATTCTGGTTTTGATTTAAGTAATAGGAATGTACTTCTAGTCAACTACCAAGGTTGTCTCAGAGTAATTCAGAGCCTTTCAGGCATGGGAGGACCAGTCACCTGGTGGAATGGACACTGGTGTTTTCCACTACGAGGAGATGCAAAACCACTGCAGATACAAAGGGAGAGGACACCTGCCTGCAGCTGTACGCTACAACACAACACACAACGGAAGCCATCACTTGAACTGCACAGGCACTTTGCAGGATTCCATATTAGCTATAACCACTTCCCCTTCCCAGGAACTTGGGAGGTATCATGCATACCTCAGCAAAATTCCTTCTCGGTGTGCATTACAAGCAGACACATGCAAAAATAATTTTAGAAATCCACACTCTTAAGGTACTAAGAAGCCTGATATTATAATGTCTTTATTCCCTTTGGCAGTGTCACCAGCCCAAGATCCTTGGTGGCAGATGCACAAGGGTTCTCAGGTGTCTACCATTTCTGCAGGCACCTAAGTTACCAAAGTTAGCAACTACAAAGCTTCTGTAGATCTAGCCTTGCAGTCACCAATCACTCTCTCAAAAAAATAAATAAATAAAACAGTAGAAGTTGAAAGAGACCATAAAAATGGCTCTGGAATGAGTTCCCTGAAAGATTAAGATGTGAATAGTCTCCAGCTTTAAGATAAAAGAAAAAATAATCAGAACAGCACCAGGTGGAAAAAAAAAAAGGAAAAGGTAAAATTATACACTCCTTTTAATAGCACAAGTATGAGACAATGGTTGAAACCCAAAGGCAGATGATAAAACAAAAAAACACACTAAAAACCCCACTTACTCAATATGCAAGTAACCTGTGGAATTTACTGACTTAAGTTACCACTGACCATAAGGTTTAAATGGTTTGGCAAGGGATGAAACTTTAATGAGAAAAATGAATACAATCACATAAGAACAGAAAGCCAAAAAAGAGTGCCTGGCATCTTCCAACAGTCGGAATGCAACAGTGACAAGGACAGCGAATTTCTGCTAGGGGCACCTTACTCTGCAACTATTCATGGTTGCCCATCCTGGCTTTCTCACAGGCTGTGTGCACGTGCTGCACACTGTGCTTATCTGCAACAGAACAAAACCCAACAGAACCTCCACGTGAATCACTGCTACAATAATTTTTCACTGGAGTTCTGCTGACATGCAGGCCAAAAGGCGATATTTCAAATCAGTTAACATTTGCGAAGCCCTGGGCAGCTCCACTCCAGTCGGATTGGCACAGAAATGACTTACAGGACTCTGGAGACATTTATACAGACTTGGCTGTGCTGACAGATGGACAAAGTGGTTGTCTACTTTGGATCACTCCATAAAACTAAGTATCAGAGAAATGATCTCCTCTAGGGTTTGCAGATTTCTAATTGGCCTGCAAGCGTTATCCTCTGCCTTGTGCACACAAGCTGTACTAGAACAGCACATTTATCACACACAATCTAGCCCAAATCTCAACTCCAGAAGATGTTTCTTAATTAAACCATCAACAAGTCTGATAATGAAATCTGAAGAGCTAGCAGAAGTGGGTGTGACATGCATGAAACTCAGCAGCTGCATCCACCCCACCACAACAGCAGAAAGTCAACAGTAACGAGGCAGCAGCAACTCACAGGTGGAGGGCACGGACACTGGAAGCAGCAGGTCCAAGGGAGGGAATGGCAGTCAGTTCATTGTTGTTCAGTTGCCTGTAACAAAAAAATTAAGCATTTAAGCAAGGAGGTGTGCATGGCACTTGTATAAATGTGAGGAATCTTTTTGTCCACACCAGCATTTTGGCAGAAGTCTCCATCTCAAGGGGTTTCTCTGTGCTCTCTAACAGTCCCACCTCTTCATCTCAAACTTTTAATAAATGAGAGCTGCCGCAGCTCCTCCAACAATACTTTCTTTATCCAAGCAAGACTTTGCAGCCCCCACTCACCCCACCGTGCCAGGCCAGGCCGTGGGGGTGCCATGGCGGCCCTCAGGCCACGCTGGCTCCTCCTCACGCCGGGCCTAGCTCTGAAAAACCCACAGGGGCAGCCCCACAGAGCTGGCCACAAACATGTCAAAAACTGCACTGGGCACAAAAATGGCACCAAACACAGGTGACCTGCTCCAGCCAGCCCCCACGGGGCTAATGGCAATTGCAGACAGGCCCCACTCCTGGAAACGCCGTTACAAAAATGTCCCCCTCAATGGCCTAATGTTTGAAGTGTTTTTCTGACTGAAAACAGATCCTTGCCATGTGACCAGCTCTTCCTTGCTTTAAAGAGCCCTTGTTTGTACGGTGAATTAGTCAATTAATTACTGTAACAGTCGCTTGTCTGGCTGCTTGAAAATTACCTAATTTCTTAGCCATCTCGCTGCCCCCCCACCTCCCACCGCCACATGCTGAAGCCATTAAACCCGAGCCCCTGCCAGGCCGAGCCAGGCAGCTCCACAGGCCCCCAGCTGCGCTGATCGGCAAGGCCTCACTGCTGGGCCTCTGCCCTCTTAAAACCATCTCCTTCTCCTCCATAGGAGTGCTCAAAAGCACCCCGATACTCACAGGCCTTGCCCCCTGGCCACTCCTCCCCAGGAAATCCTGGAAATCACATCCAGATGCATCCGACTGCAAAGCGCGAGCGGGGAAGCGTGGCACAGCTGAGGGGTGCTAAGCCCCGAGCATGAGTCGGGGTAATCCTAAGTTCTGGTCCTGCTTTTTTTTGGCACTTAAAAAATATTTTTGGCAGGTGGGAGAGGGCAGAGATGCCTCCATTGCAGAACTTCCTCCTGACTCCTCCGAGAGCAGGCACTGTATTTGATTTCATGAGGAGTTCCAGGCACTGCTGGGATAAAAGCTTTTCTCAGCTGCGGCTCTGCCTCTGACATTATACCCATACCTTAAAATGTAAGGGAAGAAAGCCAGAGGCACTGCAATTCAGCTAGGAGCTCTACTTTCCAGCTAAAAGCTCCTTGTTGCTGGTATTATAGCAAGGTTCGGAGCTTTCAATAGCACAAAGCAAGCTGGAAAGAGCATCGAAATGCATATATTTGTGACACATTTACGTTAACATCCAGCTGAGCATCTTTTCGAGAGCCACAGGAGGGGAAGGGGAATTGGGCCCGCCCTCCCCTAGCTCTGGTTAAGCAGCTCTAACACCAACCAGCACCTAGCAAGCATCCAAAACCTCCTCTGACATAAGCGTGATCTTCACCCATCAGTATCCTGTCAAGTCTTCCTCAGTTAAACAACACAGTCAGAAAGCAGCTCTCCCACCTCATTTTCTCTTGGCTCATAGGCACCAGTTGCTGATGCAGAGGAGACAGCCAAGCTCATTATTTGTCTGGGATTTCCCTCTCCTCTTCTCCTTCTCTCATGTATAATGAACAAACAGTANAAAAACCCAGAGCTAGACTCAACAAACTTAAACATCCTTCTCCTTTGAGGACACAAACCTGCTGCCCCTAGACGGCAAGGGAGGGCAGGAGGGGGCCACCCATATAAAATATTTACGGTCCGGTTGCCAGGCTGGTGTCAAGCTGAAATGGAGCCTGCTCAAAAATAGCACAGCTCTCCAGAGCTTTCAGTGAAAGGCACTTTGGAAAATAAAAGGTGAGTTGTTTGGAGAGGAATTTTAGCACAGCTACTACCTCTTTGTTACAAAATGAGCTTGAAAAACCTGAGAGCCGTGTAACCACCACTCCCATGGATCCCATATGACCTGAGGAAACCCCACAAAGGACAACAGGGCTGCCCCAAGGCAGCATCCCCCTCCTATCCCTGCAGCCAACACGAGATCAGGGGTGTCTTTAAAAAGAACCACAGAGGGGCATGGGAGAAAGAACAGGTGTCCTGAATGAGGGAGATAACATGACCCTGGGGCTCCTTCCACCTCAGCCTCCAACAGCACACAGCTACTTAGAGTATATGGGTCCACGGAGTTTCCTATCACTTTGAGCTACTTTGAGCATGTCAGTTCCTCCTGTATAGGGTTAAAAATTTCAGGAAAAAAGGCTTCTAGGAATCAAAAAAAGCCAACTGCCTAAATACTGCTACTACTTTACTGTAATCTTAGTAAAGCAAAACAGAGCACCCAAGATAAGCTGTGAAGTTCAGATCTTTAGTTTGCAGACATTTTCACAAAATTAAGGGAAAACAAAGGTTTCCAAGATACATGGCACTAATTATTCACATACAGACACACACACACAGCTTCGAGCCCCATCTGTAATGCTCAGGAACCACAGGCTCCGTGTCTGAAGCATGATGGGAGGTTTCAGGTCTTATCAATGCATCTATTATTTGGGGCAATCTCGTTCCCCGAGGGTGACATGGTTTGCCCAGCACAGCACGCACAGCAAAACACTGACTTGCTCTCAAGACATGCCACAGCATGATCCTCATTTCATGAATGTTTGTAAAGTGCTTAAAAAAAAACCTCAGAAAGAGATGCTCTGGCAGTACAGATGTGGTTCTCTTTGTGAAACGCAGTTTATTTCAGTGGTCTGTGGTTTAGCTGTTATTCAAAAGCAACCAAGATTGGTAGATAGGGCTTTTAATAGAGCTTCTCCCTCACACTTTCCAGAGCCTGCCTTCCAGGCTGTGCTCCAGACCCCTGCCTCCCTTTCCATCTCCCATTTCTGATGGTTCCCCTTCCCTCCTATTCGCTCCTTCGCTCTTTTTCCCTTTCCCCTAATCCTGCCTTTCTAACAAGGCACTGTTACCTGCACCATCACTCTGCAGGCTGCATTGCTTGCCTCCCCCAAACTTTTGACACTTTTCACATGCAGCACAGACCCATCCTGTCCTCAGTGCCCTCAGGAGCTCCCTACCTGTGGAACCAGACGCCATACCGATCTCCCAGCCCCACGTGCCCAACAGTCAAACGCCTTCAGGCACTTCCACAAATAAAAGCAATTGCTAAGCCACAATCGTGTTAGGATAACTCTGAAGTCTCATGGGATCAGGGCTGTGATTCTGTTCTCTAAGCACAGAGCAATTTAAGGCTTTTCACCATTTAAAGAAGGCAGATCCCATAGGCAGCAGTTTGCTCACCTGCATCACTTTCTCTCTGCTCCCCTCCTGCTCTCTAGGGCAATCCTAATGAGATGACCTCTGAGCCCTGCCCTCATGCCTGATGCATATTCTCCACTTTGCCACGATCCCCGGCAAGTCCCTACTGCCAGTATAAGCAGGGGAGCCACAAGCAATTGGGCAGGTGGAGATACACTGCATTAATCCCCACGGTCCAATCCTGCAGGCATTAGTCAGGCAGAATGCCCACTGCTGCAAACTGTCTTGTTTATTTAAGAATCACAGGATCTGGCCCCTCTATGAGCCCCAGAGCCAACACTTAATGAAAACAGACAAAGGATGAGAGAAAACGAACGATATACACAGAGCACAGCATTGTTTCTGAAAGGAAATGTTTTTTCAGTTTCCCATGAGGCATCAGTAGCTCTTCAAACAGAGCCCAAACCTCAAATATGCCAGCAATTCAACATTCAAATGAGAGCTCATTACCTCAACCCACCGCTTACAATTTTAGTCACTTTCATTTTTCAGAACCCAAATCAGAGCTCCACGAATCGCTGCGAATAGCTGACAAGCACAGCAGCTCTGTGAGCACGACTAAGCTTTTATGCAGGTCAGGAGGGAGGACACCCTGCCATTCCCCACGCAAGATTCCTTCCCTCCAGCCAGGGGACCTGTTGCAGCCAGCCTTCACCAGCTCCTTCTCTTCCCCCACCAAAGCAGAAGACAGCTCTGCTGTTATAGCCTGACCTAGCAGACTTCAAACAGAATTTGTCCAGGTTCCAAAAGGAATACAAATGTCTAAGAAAGGAGGAGACACAGTTAAGTGCTTTGTTAGCCACTACACTACACCTTTGTTTCCTGGGAGATTTGGGTTAGGTTGGCATCAGATATCACGATCCAGGCTGTTCTGCCTTGCTTCAGGGTTATCCTTTCAGCAAGGAGCTTTGTGTGTATGTTCAGGTGTGTTAGCTGAACTGCTCCTGCAGAGCATTGCACAAGACAGTGGGAGGCAAACTCCAATGATTTCCAATAACAGCTATGCAGTTTTAATTGGGAAGTTGTGTTCTGCTAATTGATTAGGTAAAGAAAAAAACAGTGGAAGCACAATACGAAAAAACTCCACACCAAGTCAGATCTGTCCATTCAAGGTAGCTGAAGGAAGATATTCCCTTGTGAAACTATATACAGTTTCCTCCTGTCCCACAAGCTGCCCTTGCAAAATACAACTAAAACCTTTAAAGAATACTTACACTTCCTGCAGGTTCAACAGCTCTGCAAAGGCAGAAGGATCAATCTCCGTCAACTTGTTGTAGCTCAGGTTTCTGTTAAAATAAAAGAAAGCGGCATCAGCATCATGCAGCCTCCGTGCTCAGCAAAAGTGTCATCCTAATTATTCTGGATTGCACTAGGAAGTGGTTTGGGTTTTTTGTGTGTGTGTTTTTTTTTTTTTTAAATAAGAGCACTTAAACATGGTAGAGCAGCACTTCTCTGCTGAATCCATGAATGAGTTACTTTAGTTCTCTGATCAAAATGTTATTCAGCTCGCTGTAAGCTTTCTCCTCTTTTGCATTAGCGTGGTGTTAATTTGTCTTTATATTACACAATTACATTAGCATCCTTCTATTGGTTATTCACAACCACACAACTCATCACAGATGAATAGGATATTTCCTGACAAATTGAAGTCTGAACTGAAACAATCAACAAAGCTTCTCCTAAATATTTCATAGCTATAATGATACTTGGTTATTTTTATGTACCACTGTGTATTGCATACAAACAAAATGCATATATAGGCATGTACACTTCCTGTATGTCACCATAAAATATATTTTACACTTTCTAACAAGAATACATCATTAACATACCACAGAACGCTGGTCACACAGTAACACATGCATGGTTCCCTGACAACTCCAACAGTTTCCAACCACCTGACAGTCCAAATCTAGGTCACACTGTAGCACCTTCTGAGGGATAGGTTGTGTTATCCGAAAGCAGTCTGCTGGGAGAGCAGATCTGCCTTGGAGGACACCCCTGTTTGGGAGCATAGCCAGAACAACTGCTCAGTGTGTTTCTGGAAGGAATGCTCTGTAAGGATGGCTGGAGACAGCAAACCAACAAAATAATGCAAATAAGAAGTGGCAAGAAAGCAACACCAGAAGCCACGTGCAACATCTTTGCAATGCTCCTCTGCAGCATCACGATGGTGAAATCCCTGACACGCAGCATCAGCACACTGCACACAGGTCCGACTGCGCTGGGGACGCACTGAGAGAGCACAGATCAATTAAGACCAAGTGACTAACGATGAGGAAATTAACAAATGGCCTAATTAATATGATGTACGCAGTCTTGGAATGTTACTGTATGTAATCTGAAGAGGGAGGCAAATTGATGGGCGGTAACAAGGAAAGCAGCTGCAAGGAGTTGCGAGGAAATGGTGAGGGGACCTGCTTTAATTTCACTCCGCTTCACACCCTGCTCTGGGATATTATCCTGGGTAAAACTCAACCCTCCTGTCTCCTCTGCAGGGAGGTTACACCCTCTTACTGCACCTCTGAACACGACCCAAAAGATTCATGGTCTGATTGTAGATAAGCCCTCAAACTTTCAGCTGCTTATTCAAACCACCAAGCCAGTCTGACTGGAAAACGAGCCAATCTTCCCCAGTTTGTGCATCTGCTTTGAGTTAAAGCCGTGCCCACAGACCCTGAGCAGGTCTGGAGCCCCAACAGAACCCATGTCCTGAGCTCCCTGCGGCACACCCCCCCCACCAGGGGACCCAAGAGATGATGGACAACAAGGACAGCTGCCAGAAGGGCCACGACCTGCCTCAGAGCTCTACGTGGTAACACAGTGAGGGATTCAGGCCCACAGCAACATTTGGAAGCACTGAGACTTGAGAGACTAAGAAGTGATAAAGGCCCCTTTTAAACTAAAAAGCCATTATTGAGCATCTGCTCTCACACGATACATTCACGGGTTGTCCTCACAGCGTTCCCCTTCACACTAGCACCATTTGATAGCTCCATGCATGCACTGCTCCCCATCACTTCGGAACAGCCCAAGATGGCACCTTGCATCCCGCCTGAAATGTTCCATTTTAGCCAATACCAACCATGAAAGAAGGCTCTACAAATCAACAGCACAGGATTTCTTTAGCAGAATCTGGACTTGAAGCTATATAGGAGTGTAAAACCTAACCAAGCATCTAGTTTTATTGTCCTGTAAGCCCCTACTGTCTTTTAAAATACTCGAGAGACCTTTAAATCAATACCAGCCTACAGCAGATATCCATTTCACTATGAACTCAAAGGCATTTGTCTAAATAAAAGTCAAACTGCAGTTTAAGCTCAGAGTGTGTTTGAAAGCCAAGTCCATATTCATAGCACAATTACGAATTAAAGTGCAATTTGCCCACAGATTACATTACTACTTCTTTTTTTTTTAAACCACACAGCAAAATCAGGTTGGAACTTGTCGCTGTCTGATGTATAGGCAAAAGGAGAAAACACAACAGGTAATGCCCTATAGGACATGACATCCCATAGACTCAACACAGTAAGAATAAAGTGGGCACAGAAATACTAGAGACATACTGTAAGAGGGAAATACAGGCATTGTGCAGGCACAGTCATGATTGTGCCAGAATCTGTCCATTTTAATGTATTTCTATGCCTTTTATGCTGCAAATCTTTGCATTTTTTAAGGTAACATTTATCCTCAAAACATTCCTCTGCAATAAGCTAAGAGGCTGTTTCACAAACCAAACACTGAGAACCACAGACCCTGAACTGATCATCTGCACACTTGTCAAAGGGAACAGATCCCTGGCTTAGCCAATGCTTAAACACTGAGCAACGCTGATGTGACCTTCAAAAGCTCGAAAGTGAAAAAAGGTCTTAGCAGATTAAACGATTTCATGGCCATGGACTAACATCTTCCAAAGCAACTTTCCGATTATTGTTGTTGCCATTTGAGGAGCTTGAACATCCAAGTCACTGCACAAGTAGTTAGCTCTCCAGATAGCACAACCGTACTTCACTGACTCCAAAAACAGCGAATTTCTGGTGCTTGCTGCAGAAATAAAGGTGAAGCCCACCTTGCATGCTCAAGTTTTCCATTTTCCCCCATGCTAGCCACTCCAACATCCAGCTATCCTCACCAAACACACTAGATGCAGTTCAAAAATCAGTGGGGAAAACGAAAACTAGAAACACAGAGTTGGTGCAAAATAAATATGAGACTTGAAAATAAATAGATACACCAAAATGAACAGTTTACTCCATCTCTCCAAGACTTGCCGATTTTAACATGCATTAAAATGCCCAGGAATTTGTCGCCTGGAGCATGAGCAAGCAAAGGACGTGTTTCCCAGAACTCAGATCTCCTCACTAGACAGTACTTGGCATGCCAGTCACAGCGTGCAAATGGGAGAAGGAATTAACATGCTCTGATAGATAGATCATTGGGACTGGGAGTCAGGAAACCTCGGTCTATTCCTGGCTCTCTTAATCTCCTGCTGTGTGACCGGGTCATGTCACATCACCTCTCTCGAGCTTTTGTTTCCACAGCCACCCTTTGTCTGTCTTGTCTATTTAGACTGTAAATAAAATTGAGGTAGGTATTGTCTCGGTTTGCCCGATGCTGACAAAATGAGGCCTCAATCTTGGTTGGGCTCCAGTAATGCAAATACAGAAGGGAACTCAGAACTGGAGGTCATTGGTGCACACAGCGCTCCCCCACCACAAAGCACAGATCCCAAACGCATGGCATTGCCGAAGCCGTAACACCCCCATCAGCTCAGCCAAGCGGCCCAGCAGTGTAGGCTGAGCAGAGATGTCCACCTGCTTCTCTCATGGACATGTTTCTGTTAAATCACTCATGTATTTTGGTCCATCCAAGGTAACTTCAGGAAAGCATCCTACAAAGGTCAGAAGCTTCTGCAGATGGCTAAGATGACAGAACAAAGCCACCAACTCGAGTGGTCTTATGGTCAGCTTGTTTTTCTTCCCAGTTGAACAGCAAGTGGCATAAAGCTTGCAGAGTTTAAGATATTTTGACACAATGGTACGAGAAGTGCTCTACACATGATTTATCCATTACATACTTGAAGTCTTCCTTGTATTGGCTAACCCAACAACGCAGGGTTTTTCCCCCTCATGTCAGTAAGATGAAGAACTAAGAACACGTTAAATCAATATGGGAAGGGCCCTCTTCTGTCTATTCATCCATTCCAATCTCTAAATAAGAAAGCAGTGTTTGCCTTTATTTGGCATTATGAAAATGGCACTGTGGATCACTGAGCACTGCAGAGGCTCAAAGGACAGCCTTGTTAAACAACCAGATACAGAGTCTGCCTTCAAAATACCTCCTCAAAGTAATAATGCTGTCACAAAACCAGGTGTTCTTGCCTGTGAGGAGGGATCAGGCAGCTCTCTGACCTGCCAGATGCCGATCCTGCCTCCCTGGCAAGGCACGGGGTAGACCGGGAGTTCACGCACTGGTTTTGGTTCTGCTTTGGGAACGTGGCCAACGAGCAGTAAGCCACCTCTCTTTTGAGAACAAGGTGCCTGGCTCGCTTGCCAGACAGAGGAATCAGCAGGCATGTGGCTCCTGGTCCCTGCTCACCATGATGATGGCTGAGTTCTGCTCGGGGAGGTGGAGGTTTCCGACCCGCGCATCGAACCCATTCATCTGTCAGCATGGAAGATTATGTCAAAAGCGTTTTTGCACCTTTTGATGACAAGCAGAGGAGAAAAGGAGGGTGGCTCAAAGTTCTGCCCCTGCCAACCGTGGCTTTCATTAAACACTTTGTCAACCATTGTCATAACACAACTTTTCATTGCGTCTGCACAAAAGGGAGCCGAGGGCCCAGAACAATCGAGCCCTGCAATAGAAATTCCTCTGGCTAATCTGTCGAAAGATAGCTGCCTAGTCCACAGCTTACTGAATAGGCACCATCCTCTTCCCACATGTTTGTGGACGGCTTTACAGCACCAGCATGGAGGCCCCATGCACACTTCACTGGGTATGAAAAGCATGGCAGCAGCTGAATAAGCCTGGGGATGGGGGCCAGGGGAACACATTGCCCGTGCTTTGAGTATACAGCTGTGCAGAGAAGAAAGCACACTTTAATTTCTCTTTTAAACAAGCTTTTGACTCCCAGAGAGATAGCAGAGTCCTCTCATAAGTAGTGACATGCAAGGCTTAACACTGAAGCACAAAGCAATCAAAGACTGCAAGGATTCACTCACTTGTATGAACCATAAGGGCAGAATTAGGGCTTTAGCCCTTTTTTCTTGTGCATATGGCAAGCCCCAAATCTGAGCCTCTGAGCTAAGAGCAGATAAATGGCCACTGCAGCCAGTGCCAGCTACCAAGCCCTGCATGGCACAGCAGCACCTTCCCCTATATGGGATTACTTATTTATTTGAGTTGCAATAAACCATCCACACTGATGAGTCAGAAGGAGTTGTCATGTTTAAGACACGTGTAGTCCTTCGTCACCTTCAGAGGACTCTGCCAGGAATCTGCAGAAGCCAAAGGCTTGGGGAACCACTCACCCAACCCACTCCAGCTGGTCCCACATGTCCTTCCAGTCCAACTGCTCAACTGGTAGCTCCCCATCATTCCTTCCGCAGCAGAAGCTCGGCCTGCACGAGACAGTCAGCATCCCAGCCAGCTGCTGTGAGTGCTCAGGAATACAAAGGGGCCCTGGAGAGCAGGGAATGATGAGCAGCCCTTGGTGAAGCTTCCCCCCATCGCAGAGAGGTCCTGCCAGCAGCGTGGTGAGCCTGCTCGCTCAGGCTTTGCTTGTGCCCCGGCTCAAATCAACAGCCACAGCAGACAAGCTTGGGTTAGCAGTGTGCTCATATAAGGGGTTCTATGTGCAGCAGGGAGTCAACTTAAGGGCAACCCTCAAGCCATAATATGAGCTAATTTGACAGTGAAGACAAACTTTGAGAGGTCATCCAGACACCAAGAGAACTGTGCCGTGAATCACCCCCGTCATGACTAACAATGCTGTCTGAAGGAAATTCCTGCAGCATGATTCCTGAAGAATCAATACCACGCCGATTCCAGTAGATGCATGCGGTCATTAATGCAAAGAATACTAATTAAAACCACATCACTGAGAACCATTGTACCAGCCTACGACTTAATTAAACTTATGGTTGAGATGGCTGAAGGAATTAGGGAACTCTCTTTGAATAACTTCAAATAACATCTTCAGCCTCGGCCTTTCCTCCTGCGCTCCCAACTGCTGGGAGCACCGAGATGTCAGTGCCTGGAGGTCTGGCAAAGCCACCACGGGGCCGGGCTGCTCACACGGACACCACCATCGCTGTCAGCTCCCTGGGGCTGAGCAGGGAAAGGAGCATCCTCTGCCAGAGCCCCGGGTGACACCGAGCTGCAGCCGGGGGCTCCACACCTCCTGCAACAAGGAGCTCTCCCATGTTGTCTCTTCTTAGGAGGGGCAGCGTTGGGTTATTTCAGGCCTTGTTTGGTTTATACAAATGTGTTTTGACAACGCCTAGGATTCTCTCTCTTCCTATTTTAATAACCTTAGCAAAACAACAAAAGGAGTTCTTTTCGTTTTTTTCGGTTTTGCTCGGAAGACAGTCTCCTTGAAACACCCCAAATGTTCAAAAATAAAGATAATCTTCAACTGAGCCTACATAAATCATACAGATACACAAGCACACTGCAAGGACATCCCTCAAAGAATTAAAAAAAGGAAAAGTCAGATTTTCAAGAAGCGATGTGAAAGTCATCCAAGGGCTGCTGCAGGGACAAGGACAGCATCTTCCTCCCAGCAGCCAGCAGAGATCTGAACCAGGAGAAGAAAGGGCAAGGCAATGCAAGTGGGAAGGAAGTGTGACAGAGCATTCAAAGTTTTCTCTGATTCTGAAAAAAAAATTAGTAATAATAATAGCAGCAGCCAGATGGCCTGCAGTTACTAAGGCTACAGGACTCCCACCAGGGCTGCATGTTCCTCTGCCCCGATGCAGACAGCCCACTCAAAGGCAGTATTGTGCACAGGGAACAGGGGATGCTGCAAGGGTCGGAGCAGGCAGTGTTTAATTGCAGCAATTTTTCACTTTATTTGCTGCTCCCATTAAGCTGCACGGCCTGAAGGAGATGCGTTCTCCCCAAAATGTACCAAGCCATCAGCTGCAACAACTGCCTCACAGCAAAAATAAAATAAAATTCAAAGTAGGAGCATCTAAATAAAAACAACTATTTAATTTAACATAAAGCTATCCTGGTTTACCACCTGTGGCAGGTAAAGCAGCTGGAAGGAAAATCAGGATGTGGAAGTTCTTAACCCACAGATAAACTCCACCCTTCATCTGCCCAGATACCCATAGGGTTTGTTCTGGGTTCATTGTTTTGCTTAATTAAAGTGCTGCTTACTCTCACAAGAAAGACATGTCCTGAAAGCAGAACTCCTGGCTGGGCTGCACACGAGCTGCAGACGGCAGAGCTGCCCGGCACCAGGGCTGCAGGCGACCCAAGTGCTGCTGCCTGCCGTAGGTGAATCAATAAAGGCCACGACTCCACTAACATTTCCAATTAAGGTTCCCCACTGTGTATTCAACATACTAAGCCAATTTATTGAGGATTAACAACTCTGTAATTTACTGTGGGTGTCTACCTTACAGGCACTGCTAAGCCTCCATTAACTGACAATAATACACAAGAGCTGCATTGATAAATCAGCATAACGCCCAATTTACTGCTTCAAAAATTGCTACTTCTGCAGAGCAAATACTTTCACCTACAAGTTGTGCAATTTTTCACACGGACAGCAGATACACCACATTAAGCCTGTGGCTTTTTTGGATGCCTGGAAGACCCCAGCACCACGCTCAGCTGCCGGCAGCCCACACCTCCCACCACCAATCCAGCCACGGGCTACAGGTCGGGCACAGATGGAAAAGAGATAATTCAGAAACTCCCTGAGCACTGTTCCAGAAGTTTCCACAGTTTAAGAAAACATCTGAGGCCAACAATCACTCAATAATATCCAATAACCCATATTTTAAGATACATTTCCTACTAAAACACGGCATCGTAATGCGCTCTGAAACCACTGGATTCCCCACAGACAGCAGCCGTGTCCGCAAGCATTTCTGGTAAGCTCGGCAGTTTTTCCAGCTCTCACCCCAATTTGTTTGTCAGAAGTGCTCACTCAGTAAATGTATCCCCAGGCCCAGCACTGCAAGCAGTGAGCAGCACCCAGGGCGCTGGGGAGGGCGAGCACCCAACCCACGCTCATGTTTCAGCATCTGCTGAAGTTCCTTCCTCTGCAGAGCCCATCGCCCCACTGCCAAGGTCACTTGGGCCACCAGCTGCCACCAAAAGCCACCACGGGGACTGTGTCCCAGCCTGGTCAATTGTTGATGGTGTGGAATGGCAAGAGACCCCCTGGCACGTGTGCCCATCGCTGCGTTCCCTCACCGTTCTCCTTATTAATAGTTAATCAGGAAGGGCTGATCTCCCCCCAAAAAACACACTCGCTTGGAAGAGACACAAAGGAATATTTGTGTGCTGGTTAAAACTAGTCAGGCAAAGAGGAGGGGAAAAAAAGCCCTAGAAAAACAGCAGGCAGGTTTCTACTGCAGCACCAGGGCTCACCAGCCTGCACCGCTCCAGCGCTGCTTTCCATCACCTCCCTCGCTCATACAGCAGAAAGAAGGGTGCAAGAGCAAGGAGGGAGGCATCTCCCCGAGCAGAGCTGTGACCTACGCTGCACACTCATCTCAGAAACACTTGTGCTGTGACTTTGCTTGGCAGCTCCATCTCCTTCCATCTGCTGCAACATTGACCACGCTGACCGAAGCCGAGCCAGCCAGCTCTGCAAACCACCCGCCAGCACCAGAGTGCTGAGCCCATCCTGGGCCCACTCCCCAGCTCCCACCTGATGCCAACAACACACAGAGCACTCAGCAACTCTGCAGCTTACTACCACGGAGGTAAATTCCCTCCTGACTGCACCTCCAAGTGGAATTGCAGCACTGCACTCCCTGCTGTGCCCACCATGCCTTTTTTCAGCTTGAAGCCCAAGCCAGCAAGGACACTCCTTGCAGTTCTCAATGCCACAGGCTGAAATGAAGAAGCTGCATGAATCCAGAGATCTTGCACATTGAAAAGAATTATGTACACAGCCCCGAAGCATCAGTGCAGGACTCGTTACCCATGCTGGTTGCATGGCCAGCTCTAATCCCCAGAGGTGTGAAGAAAATACTGAAGTCTCTATTTTCAGTTTAAAAATAGCTCTTCTTTGTAACAGCATTTTAAGGGCAAAATATGCACATTTTAAGCTAAAAAAAACTTTGAAGCTGGCCATCCTAGCTGGAGATGTGTGGTTAACACCAGCATCCACCCTCTCCTTTTGAGTAATCAATGTCCAATCATAATGCACTTTCATTCCAGGCACTTTTATATTGCCAATAAAGCACCAAGCAATTTAATGGATTTCTAACCCCAAATTGGAAGCTGTACTGCATCCAACCGACTCAATTTGCTCAGTCTTAGAGGAAGCCCTGGAACAAAATGCTAGAAATAAAACCACATGTACTGATAACATTACAGAAATAGATACACCAAGAAGCAAATGTTCTGTCCCTTTATTTTATCTGACCTCTAACCTGGTTTAATTGACCTTCAGAAATGGAAAGGCTGCAGTTAAAAGAAACCATTTCCACCTAGATCAAGAGAAAT
The DNA here is from genome assembly GCA_013396635.1 of Penelope pileata. Lineage (NCBI taxonomy): Eukaryota > Metazoa > Chordata > Aves > Galliformes > Cracidae > Penelope > Penelope pileata. The sequence continues at coordinate 842,099 of WBMW01004283.1, forward strand.
AAAAGTCAAGCTATATATAATGCACTTGCTGCAAAACAAGGCAAATAAATCAACCATGAAACTACCTTTCACTTGACAATGAAAAGCCAGAAGAGACTTTCAAGTTAATTTACTCCATATTTTATGTTCTAAGCAGAGCTATTTTCTAGACAAACTTGCTTTCTCCGCACATGACCTGAACCCAGCAGAAAGCTTTCCATCTCCACCTACATCACGGCCCATGGCACTTGGTGGCAGACAGCTGTTCCATCAGCCTTGGCCAGCAAAGGGCTGAAGCAGCACATCCCAAAGGTAATGCTGCAATACAGAAGCTTCCAAATGGTGGTCCACAGTGATCCCCTGCCAGAAGAAAGCCAACCCTGATGCTAAGAGCAGGGCCATCTATCAGAACGAGCCTCCTCGCCTTTTTGCACAATTCCTTTATCAGTGTTCATTGCTGGGAGAGCAGCAGGATACCTACAAGGATTTCAAAGCAGGTGAAACTGGTACCCAAGTCTCAGCCTAAAGAGCATCGTAAGGAAGCCCAGGGTGCTTAAATCCGATGCTGCTTTACAGTGTTTACACGCCAGCCCTCACATTCCTTATATAAAGTAGAATGGCACAAAATAATATATTCTTGCACATGTACATGGGTGTTTCACTGTGTGAATTTACAGGTGCATACATCTGTATATGCATGACTGCAGAGAGCAATACACCCACGGCCAAGAATACAGGCAAAGGCTTTATCAGCAGTCTGGGATGGCCGTACAGCTTATGACAGTTGTGAGTGCTAGTAAAAGCCTTTATTATACTCCTCCCCAGCATATAATGACACATCTTTTACAGCAGCACTGTTTTTAAAGTCTTTGAGAGCTCTCCAGTTTTTATTGGGGCTGTTTTTCAAACTCTTCCACTTAACACAGGCAGATTTCTTCATCAGCGCAACTCCAACTGTACAAAGACTCAGAGACAGAGCAAACAGCACAGCAAGTAAAGCTTTAGAAAGCCTTTCTCATGAACTTGCTCTTCCTGCTGAAGCCTGCTATCTCAGGACCACCACTAACACAGCCCCAATTTCCAATGGCACAGGCACAGCCCTTGGTCACTTCACCCCCAGTGGGGCACAGCGAGGCCCCCAGAGCTCCGGCCCCACGCACCCAGTGGGGAGCTTGAGGCTGGCTGAACTCCATTAGCCAGGCACCAAAACCAAGCACACGCTTTGCCTTCAGATCCAAAGCTATTTTTACATCTACTTCAAAGGGCGACGACGTTACCTTGCTGGATGGATGCCCTCATTTATTATTCAGTGAACTCTCTCAGATTTGTGCAATTTCGCAGCTAAAAGCATTGCAGCTAATTCACAGCAAGGGAAGATGTTATTGAGGTTGAATCAAGGAACAAGCTCTCCCTTCTTCTTATTCTTTCCATGTTATAAAGGGTTAGAGGTAGGAAGGGGAACATTTCCCTAGTATTTTGCTACAGGAAGCAATTAAGAACCCAACCTCCTGCAAAACTGCTGGATTCCAAAGGAATCTGGATAAGCTCATTTCATCTTCTTTTAACTATTATTACTGGAATCACACTGCTCCACTTGGCATCCAAGACCACACATTTCGGCGTATTTCAGCCCTAGCCTCTGCCCACCAGAAGCTGCTGATGTGCCATGGAGGCTCCACTCCCAGCCTCCAGCACTGGGATCCCCTTCATCCAACGAGAAGATCTGCAGGAAGAGGCTAAAAGAAAGCCAAACCCTTCCTTCTAGAATCACAGAATCATTAAGGTTGGGAAAGACCTCTAAGATCACCCAGTCCAACCATCCAGATACCACCAATACTGCCCACTAAACCACATCCTAACTGCTCTGAGCCTGTCGCACTCTGGCATAACCCATAGTAGGTGCCAACTCAAAACTGCACTGATGACTCTGAAAATCAAAAATAAAATGTCCCCTAAGAACAAAACTCCGTGTGGGTGGCCACCCTGAAAACAGCAAAGCTAACACTACAATTAGGCCAGGAACAGAAATATCCTTTTTTTGCCCTTCCGAGTGGTCCTTGCAAGCCGGGCACTGTGCCAGGATGCTCACAGGGCTATGGGCACGCTGGCTCTGCACCAGCGCCCTGCAATCCAAAAAGTGATTACTTACAGAAAAAGGTGAAGGCAGAAAGTGCTCACAAGGTTTGTTATTGTGTGGGGAGGGCCACAGGTGTGCCCACAGCTCAGAGAACTCAAACTGTGCCCTTCTGAGAGCAGATAAATTAAACTCTGGAGAGAACAAGGAGAAGGAATGGCACCGTTTCCTAAGGATCAAAAAAAAGAGGTCTGAGGGCTTGTGGAAAATCCTGCTCTGAGCACAGAGAGGGATGGAAAAGGGCAGAACTTCATGCACAAAACAGATGAAGAAATGCTGAACTGAAACATGACAGAGGAGCCAAGGCACCCCGCTGGACGAGAGATGATGGAGATGGCACGACCAAGGACAGCGGAGGGTAAGAGCTCATCACGTGGCTGAAAACCACAAAACAGAAACACCTACTCAACTCACTACCACAGTTGTGAAGCCACAAGCTTAACAGCATTACAAGAAGTACAGTTCTATGTAGCTGTCAGCTCCTCCCAGCACATGGGACTGGATCCGTAGGAGGAACAGGGCAGCAAACAGCCCCGTGTGAGCAATCTCGGGGAGACGCTTCTCCTCTGGCAGGTGACACAACCTGTGCCTGCTGCAGTCTGCTGGGTCCTTCCCGAAGGCAGGCGATGCCAGCAGCAGGACACGGGGCTGGACCGGCACCGCACAGCTGCACACCCCGACACACAACTGGAATTCGAAGCCTGGTCCCGCTACAGCAACACCACATTAACAACCACATTCTCCTCAATTTGTCACAGCGAGGTATGAAGTAAAAACCTTTCAGAATCTTCCAAACACACAGGCTCCCTCCTCCTAAGTCTGTCTGCGAACCAATGAAAATTGTGCAAAAATAAACTGCAGCGCATTTTATAGGGGAAAATAACTTTGCTGCAACTGGAAACGTATAACCTAGGCTTTTCTCTAACAAAGCATACAGGAAACGGCTCTGCAAAAGTTAACTAAGTGATACTGAGCTTTCTCCAGAGTGCTGTATAGGAAATAACACTGCAGCAACCACCGCCTGATTTCACCTTTTGTGCAGACTGCGCAGCAGAGCCGCAGCACAGAGGGATCTGGCTGATGTTAACAGCCCTCTGGTGCACACAGAGCAGGTTATCACGCTCAGCAAAGCACCCCTGCCACGGCACAACGCCCAGGCAGCCAACTGCTGATGGAAAACAGAATTTTTACGATTTTCCCCTCCTGCAGCTGGCAGTTGGATTTTTTTTTTTTTTTGTAAAGATGTGAAGAGGTAACAGCTGTCCTGCAGTGCAAAAAGCAGAGCAGACTCCTGCATCCTGTGCACCCAGACCCATGCCCCATCCCTGCAGCACCCATCAGACGGCAGCACCAGCCCACCCATCCCTTAGGGACCTCACAGTGTGACACCACAGCACCTCGGGGTGAGTCCCACCACCTCCACTGTCCCAGGAGGGGCTGCTCCAGCTGCAGTGATTTCTGGGCATCGCAGGAACAGCAGTCTGCCAAGAAATCTGGTGTCAATATTTGCCCAGAGCCCTGCAATCACAACTACATGAACTGAGCCAGGCTGCCCTCCATCCTTTCTCCTCTGCTGCCCACACACTCAGCCATGGAGAATGCACTGCTGCACAGAGCCCACTTCCCAGCCTGCTGTTCTTTTGGTCAACAAGAGGAGCTACAGCATAAGGTACCTCACCCACTGAACCCCCAGCACCTCACACAGTCATCACTCTGCACGAAACATGTCTGAGGAAGAGAAAGGCGAGGAAAAGAAATCAAGGTTTCCCACATTCCCACAAAGCTTGAGTTCCCAAGCAATTGCTAGGAGAAGCGTTTTACCAGCACGGAGCTCCCCAGGAGCCGTGGGACGCGCTCGCTGCCCAGCCAGGTTAGCCAGCAGGAAAACATTTTCTCCAGCAATCTCGACACAACCACCAAAGTTGCTTTGAGATGAAAAAAACTGGGGCAAAAGCCAAAAAAATCTAGAGCAGAGACATAACCCTCAGTTCAGGAGGCTCACAATAAAATACTGAACGGCACTGATTTTAATACACCAAATTGGCTCCTGGGAGGGAAGCCAACTCATGGCAATATTGCAGCTGGCCTGGGGAACCAGCTCTGGCTGGGGGGGTTTCTGCAGCCCCACGCTTACGTCGAGTCACGTGAACACGATTACCTAAACTGCACCTTTTCCATGAACACCTTCTCTGGGATAAAGGTTCTCATTTTGCTCTACATAAAAACACCCTCCACAGGTTTATAAGCTTTAATTGCTATGGGAGCACATAAAAAGTGTCCAAATAAGTCTACTTAATGGTTACACATTAACTGTCATACACCTCCAGGCTTCTGTTATCCATAAATTTGCAGGATCAATAAACTCCTTATAAGCAAACTTTAAAAAAAAAAAATCTTGCTGCTGAAAATGTTCCATTCCTATTTACTAATAACTTTAATAAAGTATGTGGAAATTCCTACCCATATCTGAAACTTACTGCTGGGAAAAAGCAGGCTGGTTTTCAGCACAAAGGAATCAGAAATGTCTATTTCTCTCTTGCTCAAAATTGGACGCGTGCCCACAAGGTAATGCAAGAGCAGTGCAATTGCAGGCTGGGAAGGACTTGGCTGAAACAAAACGTGTGTGTGAGCCTGTAGAGGCAGAGCCCCTCCAAACCCAAGGAGAAAAGCCTCCAGGAAACACTGGGATGCTCCATGCAGCTCTGGAGGAAGGTGAAAAGGGTTTTATTTAAGTTCCTGTGCCTAAAGTGGCATCAGCAGCCCTACTGCTTACCTGCTACAGCACACTGAATGCTTGCTGAGTGTTACCTCGGGCCTTTGGAGAAGCCCTGGGGTGCAGCACTGTGCCCAGAACAGCGTGGGGAAGAGGAGAGGGGAGCGAGAGCCAGCCAGGCAGCCTGAGAGTGATTAAGTGTTGATCAAATCCAACTATTTCATCAAGTTTCTGGTATGCCTGATCGGCTTCGATGGTCTCCATGCTTTGCTGTGAAAGCCCTGCCACATTTATGAGAAGTGTGCGAATGGCTCCTTTGTCGCCTGTTTTTTTTATTTCCTTTTAATAAAGGGAACACAAAGCCTGAAGCTGTCGGGACATCAAAACGCCGTCGAGCCCTGGCTGCCCACCTCCCTGTGACTCCCATCCGTTGGGGCACGGATAAGGCGCTGCCCTCTCCCCAGTCTGACCCCTCTTCCCTGCTGTGCAAAGTGGAGCTGGACACAGCCGCGTCCCCTCCCTGCAGCTCAGGGCTCCGAATTCTGGGGGCAGAGCCGTGCCACAGCCGAGCCATGCCCAAACCCCACAGCTCCCTGCCCGTGCCCACTAGAAAAATGAATCCCCATTGTAAAAAGTGAGTGCAGCCTGTACTGCAGCCAAACAACACGGGGAGGCCCTCGGAAAGATGGAATCGCTTACTATCGGGAAAGAGGGCGACTATAGAGGTTATTTAAATTAAAAACAAACTAGACAAACAAATAAGCCCCATTTCCCTCCCCCCAGCCACTGCTGCCTGCTCTGCACATGTTATCTGCAAACTGCGGGCAAAGCAATTCCCCGCTCCACGCTATTTCACAATCTGCTCGCTCTGAACCTTACACTACGTAAGAAATTAAACAAACATTTCCTCCTTTTCTTTCTTTGGGTGTTTTTTTCCCCCCGCCTCCCTCCCACCCTTTCCAGGGCTGAGCTCCAAAGTCCAGCCCTACACGGGGCCAGGGCGTAGCCAGCAGCAGGGCTTCCCACCAGCCCCAAAAAGCCCAAAACCCTCCCCAAAAAGAGGCGAGGAAGAGTTTGTGCAGCAGCTCATGATCGTGCGGGTCGATCTGCACAGCAAACAGCCCCGTGCGCTCCCAAAATACACCAAGGACAGCCGGGGGGGAAAGGAGGGCAATACTAAAACATGATGCAGAGATAAGAGGAAAACTTTGCAGAAGTCAATTAAAAAAGCAGTCAGCCCTAGAGACAGAAATCCTCAGGAAAGCAGCGCTCCTTCCACACTGACTGCTTGCTATTACACGCAGCTGCAGCAGCAAACGCTGGTTAATAAAAGCCTTTGCCTCAATCTGCTCATATTGCAACAGGTTTACGTTACACATTTGGGTTTTATCTGGCTTGGAAAACGCTGTGAGGGGAAGTGAGAGCACAGGATGAACCAAGGGGCCGAATGCTGGAGACCCAAGAGTCAGGTTGTTCAAATTTTCTGTGGTTGCGGCTATTTAATGGCAATGTTTAGTTAGGTTGGGATAAAGGAAGCTTTTGTTAACTACCTGCTCTCTCTCTCCCTCTGCACCTTCCCTCAGGGTTTTGAGATCATATAAAAAACACATCCCAAGCTCCTCAAGAGATTTTTCAGCACAGCCAAGGCTGACAAGACTTGACATTCCTGAAATGTTTAAATGGGAGGAGAGGGAGAAACAACAACATTTTTTCAAACCCACTTTCTACATCAGGCACAAGCAAAAACTGGCACAGGTCCAATTAAAAAAAAATATATATATATATACATTTGCAAGATCATCTTAAATACTTTAAATGTTCTGGATTGAAAAAAATCCCTTGGTGCAGAGCAGATGCAAACCCCCGCGCCAAATGCTGCACATTCCTGGGGGAGCTGCGGAGCAGAGCCATAATCGAGCCCATTGACAGCAGCAGCCCCGAGCTCCCGACAGCCTGGGCCACACATCGCATGGCCACGAACTGAGCACAGCCTGCACATCCCGGCCTCTGCAGTGAAACTTCTTTTTGAAAAGGAGCTTTGGAAACTCCTTCCAAAAACACAGGGATTCTTAAAAATCACTGCTGAGGGACTTGGTACTATGCTCAGAATTAAAAAGCTTGGCTAACAAATGGGCAGGAGTCAAGAAATCCTATTTCAGTCAAATACCATGAAAAGCACTTTGCTATCAGTGTAGCTGCTTCATTAAATGATTCACACACTGGCCCATTCTGGGTATTTTTCCAGGCTGGAATTTCGCTCACCCAATGCTTCTGGACAGACCTGGGCGAGGAGCAGGGTCCCCACGGATAATTACAGCCTGTAATAAAACCTGCTGCAGGCGATACAAACCAGATGTGGGAACAACTGCACGTGCTCCAAAAGGTACCACCGCCCAGCGTGCCAGCTGCTGGGAGCGAGCACCACAAAAAAGGTGCCACAAAAATCACTTAATGGTGGGCAACGTGTCCAGGGGTGCAGAATGGGTTATTGGGAGTGCACCGGGTGCTGCTGGCCAATTATTCTTTCTTGGTTTACTAGCGCAGAAATTTGGGCATCAAAGAGGACCGCCGTGTTCCACTTGTGCAATAAACTCCTTTCACCAGCATCACTTCACACTTTCCAGAGTGCAAAGTTCGTGCTGATATTGTTGGCTTTCTCACTTGCTGCTTTTTGGCACTGGCCTGCCTGCTTGGCTGTTCATTAATATACCATCAGGACATTAAAGGCTTTGTTCCACAGGCCAAGCTAGGCTGCAAGTCGTCCTCCAGCAAGTGCTGTTTTGTGGGGGACAGGCAACAAAATTACCTGCAGGAGTGCAAATGTGTTTAGGTGCTCCTACAGAACACAAAATTTAGAGAAACCCAAACCCTATGCTCCTACCAATGGGTTTTACAGAATAAGGAATTATCACTATCAACATAAATAGCATCCGGAGAAGACTTGAAAACTACACTCTTATCATGCTTTACTCACCAGTTACATGGCTAAATTTTTACCTCTCCTGTGAGGAGAGGCTGAGAGCTGGGGCTGCTCAGCCTGGAAAAGAGGAGGCTCAGAGGGATCTCATCAATGTCCATAAATACCTCAAATAAGAGTATCACGAGGACGGAGCTGGGCTCTTTTCAGTGCTGCCCAGTGGAAGGACAAGAGGCAATGGGCACAAAGTGGAGCACAGGAGGCTCCATCTGGACACCAGGAAGCACTTCAGTGCTGTGCAGGTGACGGAGCACTGGCACAGGCTGCTCAGAGGTTGTGAGGTCTCCTTGGAGATTTCCAAAAGATGCTTGGATGGGATCCTGCTCTGGGAGGCCCCGCTGGAGCAGGGGCTGGACCAAATGGACACGGAGGTCCATGCCAACTTCAACCATGCAATTTCTGTGACTTTCATACAACCTACAGCATCATAAGTCACAGTGACACAGCAAAGGCTGCCTCAGCACACCGACAAGGTAGCAGCCAAAATTTTTGGTCAAATGGTGGCTAGCTGGGGTTGCCATGTAAAGTCAAAAAGAAAATCCTGTTTTCTCATCTCTTATCTCCTGGCTCAGAGAGAATAACAGCCCTACCTTATCTACTGTCACCGTGGCTGCATAAAAAATCCAATCACCAAAGGGCAAATGAGGGCAACCAAAAGTATCCAGAGCAACCCACAGCCCCAGCAGATGCAGGCCCGCACCAGGCTGCACGCAGGCCCGCACCAGGCCGCACAGAGCTCCAGGCAGCTTCAACAAGCTGAGAAGTCTCGTCCATTGGCATGCCATGCTTGTCTCAACCAAGGGAACGTGCTCCAGATGTTCTCTCTACAAAATCAAGCTGTTTTCTATGCTTACTGGGCTCACCCAGCATCAGCTGCTGTCCTGCTTTCCAAACGGACCCAGCAGCCCAAGCGGGAACAGGCATGAAGAACTGACCCCAGCCTCCCTTAATACATTACTAAATCCTGTCTTATTTGTCCTCTCAGGGAGACTAAACACAGGTTATTAGTTCAATATAAAATGCTAAGTACATGCTTGAAAGACAGAGAACAAACAGAGTTTAATTGTAATGAGTATTAAAAAAAGTACTCTAGTCGTTTCAAGCCCTTTCATGCCACATTAAGAAGCTTCTGTCCCAATTTTTCAAGACTTGCTTATGATGGAGGTTAGCCCAACTGGAAAACTGAAATCAAGAATCCTTGAACTCTGAAAGAAGTTTTATCTGAGTCTGGGCTCACATGTGCACTGAGTGCAGTGCAGCCAAACAACATTTTTCCAGCCCTGTTTATCACTATCGCCTCACACTCTCCCCACTGGCACAAGGTCGTAACAAAATTTCTACCCTCGCCCTCTGGTTCCATAAATTGTTACAGATCTGGATTTATATCAGTGCGATTACAGGAGATCAGCCAAATGTGCACATGCTGGAGAGAGAGAAGACAACACGGTTCTTTAAAACTCAAGAGTATTTTTCATTTATAAATAGTTTACATTTTTTGGATCCAGTGGCGGACAACCCGCTCAGCCTGTATGGAAACCAAAGAAATATCATGTGTGAGCAGTAACCACAGCGTAACAGAGATAATAAACAACAGACGGGCAGCCATACGCAATGAGGCGGGTGCTTGTGGTAAGGGAGGCAAAGGAAAAGAAAATCCAGCAAGCATTACTCAGCTGAAGGCCCAGTCACGTTTCAGAATTTTGGGGATCCAAAATTTGTTTTTCCAGGTTATGCTACAGCACTAATCTGCACAACAGCTTGGGCACAACAGGGCTGCATGCGAGCAAAGCATCTGAGGGCTGCTGGGCTCCTTGGCTTCTCCAGGCTCGTGGGCTTTGCCAGGAGAACCAAGCCAGGCTACAAGCCTCCTGCCCAGCCCCTGCCTTCACAGCAAACAAAACTAAAACAGATACCGACATCTCTCTTGTCCATGCTTTTACAAATGTTTTAGAGATTATGTCAAACAGTATCCCGTATTCCACAGACAAGACAAGTCTTAAAAGAGAGCAGGACAACTCTGCACTTGCCAAGCAGAGGAACCTGGACCTTCTCTACTGAAATTAGTCTGCCAAGACCAATTTGATGCATTTTATTACTGCAAGAAACTCCACAAATACGCTGGTAACTTTTAAGCATTAATGTGTGTTCTTGGGTAGGGGAAAGAAAATCTCTAAAATCCATGCTACCCCAATTTTGCAAACATTTACCAGATGCAAGAGAATTCCCAAACCACTCATCTGCCACAATAAGTGTGTAGACACCAAGAGCAGAAGAGTCTCAGCACCCACCTCCTTCTTGAGCGAAAGCCTACAGCCAGATATGCTTGGCCGAACAAAGGTTTGTTTTCAATTATATTTCAGATCCTTCTAACAATAACTGTGTGGCGCCTGGCACCAACACATCTGAGCCTTTGAAGTGGTTCTCAACCTCAGTGGGAAAAGAGGGGAGGACAAAAGGGGAATCAATCAGCAATTTTCGTTCCAGTCAAACCCACATGCTGAAGAGAAAAACTTTACATCACAAACCCTGAGCACATCAGAAATGTTTACAGGTAACCAAAAAAACTCAACAAAAATGCACAGGACAGCAACACATGGGTGCTGCAAGGTTTGGGCGATGGGGTGCTTGTGATCAAATCTCTTCTTGATGTGCCAAGGAGAACATCCCCATGGGGTCTAAGTGGAGCTTGCAGTGCGTGCAGGTACATGGGCACTTAAGTCCATCTTTAGGAATCTAAATCCCTTTTCAGATCTCACCTTAAACGACATCAGCGAGGAGCACATGGGAAATCCGTGCAGGGCAACAAGGTTCTCTTTTAAAATGCACATCTTATCTGTTCTGTTCAAATAAGCACAGTGTGGTTTGACAGCAACAAGGTGGCAGAGCGGAACAGCTCCCAGGGATGGTGGTTTTCATTGGAATGATGCTCATTTGAAAAAAAAAAAAAAAAAAGGATAAAAATGCCTTATTCATTTTCCTCAAGCTGTGTCCAAGTCCTACCAACTCTTTTTGTTAGGTTGGGCAGTTTCTGGAAACATCTTCTGGCTCAAAACATTCTCAGAATTTCAAGAATCTGCTCCGCAAATCTTGAGGCTGTTTTGTTCAGGAATGCTGACATGTGGGCAAAGGGAAACCAAACCGTTCCCTTGAACACTGCAGAAAACTTTAAAGTCTGCCCAAGATGAAAAATGCAACAGTCAAAACTTTGAAGGAAGTGTGGGTTTTCTGCTCAAAGGCAGCTGCATTTCAAATATCACCCAGAACATAATCTTCCAACCAGGGAGCGTGGCTGATCCAGGACAGCTCGTGTGCCTAGCAAAGCTGGTGGCCTCTGTGTGCTCCCCTCAAAGCAGGGCTGGAGTCAAAGGAAATAAATAAAACAGACTTTCAGATCACGTCGTCTTGGCCTTTACGAAGCAGAGACGATTGCACTGTGAGAAGCTCTTGGCAGAGCTGCTTCCCCCCAGACAGGATCCACCCGCTTCCCAACGCCTCGCCGGCTCCAAACAGCAAAGGGCAGGCATGCACTTTGTCTTCTGCTTTGATAGCTCCCCGGATGACAATCCCGGGACACAGCTGATAACTAAGGACTTGACTTACAAGCAGTTGTGAGGATAACAGGGCTCTCTGGTTGCCCATTCTTCCCCCACCACTGCAACAACTGCTTTGTTGCAAGTAGGGGATTCAGCTGCCTACCTGGGGGACAGGTTGAGCTGTCCTCTAGAAACAACCACTGCATTCCATATTTAAAAAAAATAAAAACACACCAAGAAAATTTGACCTCTACCTTACATTTAACAGCCAATCTTTGCAGGTTGACATTAGGTGAGATGGCTCTTCAGACCATAACCTTCACAAAAGTGCACACTTTCAACTCACTCACAGTTCAACTCCAGTCCCACAAGTGCTGTTTTTATTGCCTATCACCCAGCAGCATCAGGAGAACAATTTCCTGGGGGCAAGAAGTTCCTCCTGCTGGCTGCAAGCAGCACAATTCCCTGCAGCACAGCAAGCTCAGGCTGGGCAGTCTGGGAACAAGGTGGGCAAGGCAGAGATGAGAGAAGAGACACATCATGCCACTGCAAGGCAGACAGTTTTATAACCAGTGGTCAGGGATATTCAGGAAACCAGAGAGGAAGTAATTGAAAATTGTTGGACAGGGAAGCTTCCACATTTTGTTTCCAAACTCGCATGCTTGTAGCCTGCAATGAATTCTTATTTTAGCCGTGTCTCTCACAAACAAAGCTTGAGCCCTGTGGTTTAATTAGCACACAGCCCCACAAGTGTTCAGTTGCATTCTCCTCCTCCAGAACGGTTAATTTTTGTTGTTTTGACTTTCAAAAAAAAAAAAAAGTCAAGCTTGAACAGCTTCATCACGCACAGCGTGTCCCCGAGCAAGCCGTACGCTGGCATTACAGCTTATGCATGAGAAGCTGCAAAACCTCGCCTGGGAGCTGGCCCAGTGCTTGCAGCTGGAAGGTGAAGCAAGCAGCAAGGAGCCAGGCTGGGGGCACAGCAGCAGCTCACTGGGAGCACTGGTGCTGCAGGAGGAAATGCCACCTGGGGCAGCAGGGCATGCAGGGGAGGCACTGGGGGAAAAGCTGGCACAGTTCAAAGAAAAAAAGTATTCTGGGAGCTGGAGCAAGCCATGGGGACACAGACGAACGCAGGCTCCTGCTGGTCACAGGCACCCCTGCCAGCTAAAAGGACAGCTCAGCAGGTTCTTCTGGAGCAGACCACAAAGTGCTAGCACTTGAGACACAAGTGCTGGGGACATGGAGCAAGCAACGCTGTAGTAAACAGCTCAGGCTGCTATTTGACATCATCCAAGGATGCCATGCTGCTGCCTTTGCCATAGGGATGCTGTAAAACCCTTGGAGAAGGATTGAGTCCCCAGCACATCCACGCACACAGCAGTTCTGCCGGGCTGGGGGGACACAGGCACCCAGGGACGATTGCTCAATGCTTGCAGGCACGAAGTCTTCTTCCTGGAAGCTCTCCTCCAACTGGAGAGCAGCGAGTTGACAAAACTGTTCCCAGCTGTGGCTGCGGCCATCACACAGGCTTGCTGCTTTGGCTGAAACACTTCTCCCGCGGCTCCGAGCCACTTGGCAGAGCTGCATGGAGAAGGGACCCTGCTGGGCCCCCAATGAGTCCAGAACGCAGGAGATGCCACCACTAGCACCTGCTCCAAAGGGACCGTTAGAGCAGGTGAGAGTGATGAGAGCACTGAGATAGCAGGGTGAAGCCTCAGCTCTGCACATCTCCCAAACCAGGAGCTTCCTGCTCCCATCTGTACAGCTGAGCTGAAGCTGTCTGGGCACGACTTCATGATCGTCAGTCAGTGATTCCCTAACCTGCTAACAAGGAAAGTAAAGGTCATTTGTCTGCTCTTACGAACGCAGAGTCATCCAAACCCTCCAAGTTCAGTGATCTCAACAGCTTTTGGGTGGTGATTTGCTCAGTAACAAAGGTTGGAGAGTGAGAAGCAGGACAAAGTTTACAATGATTTGAAACAAAAACAACTCTCAAACACTTCTGTATCAGAGAGACCCAAACATACACGTCTTATTTACAGGTTTAATGCAGCACTCATGGGCCATACTTCAGGAATAACCCAAAGGTGCTGGAGAGCCACAAATTCTTACTTGGATTTGTTTGAAGGAACAGAGCTGTTTACAGAGCAACACAGGAACAACACAAAAGCATGCACAGCACAGGAAGAGCGGAAAGCACCGTGACACAATTCAAAGCAAAACATCATATGGTTTGCTTAAATCTCCTGAAACGGGACAAGTCTCCTCATTTTGCCAAAACGGATGAAGCACAAGTGCTGCTCTGACTTTGCCCCCTGGCTCCAGAGGAGACCAAGGCTCGCTGGTGAGGCCAGGCCAGGGGCAATGGGGGTGAGCAGAGGCTCCAGATTTATTCTTTTTACGTTAAGACCTATGCTAAAGGAAGGTGGCTGGTGCTTTTTTGCAGTTCTTGAGCACATTGTCTGGTCAAGCATTGCTCAAAATAAGCCCTGGAAAACACAGCAGAGCTTCTCAGAGCTGCTCACAGCACCGGAGGAGCTTTCCCCATCGTCCCCCGGCTCGCATACACAAAGAGGAGGAAGGAGAGGCAGCAATGTTTGGACAACTGGAACACATTTAGGGGGTGATTTTTCACAGGGCCTCCAGCCAGGCAGTTTCCTCCAATAGCCATTTTATTACCTGCAATACAATTTGCAGACCGGCAGCTCCCCATCCACGGGGCTGCTGCCACACCAGCGGTGCCCCAGCACCACGGGGGAAGCCACCACCACTGGGCAGCACCGGCGAGGTGCTGGCACTGAGGCAGCAGGGTCCCATCCTGGCAGGTGCCCATCCAACAAGCACAGGCTTTGGGCAACTGGGAAATACTGTTTGTGATGCTTGATCTGCATCTCTATGCTGGGAGAAGTGACACAGCCCTAACTTCACATTTTGCTTCTCTCATTTCCCTTGTGCACCCGAGGGCTCGTTCTGCTGCTGTGCAGCGAGCAGCCTGCCAGCTGGAGGAGGTGGGCTAGGGAGCAGGGTCTTATCGCAGGGTTTCACAGCCAAATTTCCACTGAACTCAAGGTATGTGTTTTCTAATCTGGAAGGATCTGTCTAAAAATAGGCACCTTTGCTGAAAGGAAAACGCTCTCAGTGCACAGGGGATGGGGTTCAAGAGAAATGCACTTAAGATTACACTTCTGCACGTTTCCAAACTTAATGAAATTGCCCCATATGGCCCCAGGAAAAGATACCATGAGAAAGTCTGCAAACAGGCCACTGTCTCATTATAAACAGCAGTATCATGGGTCCCCTGGCAAATTCTCTCACATACAAAACTTCAGCTCCAGGACTGAGCTTTATCCAGCTAATGCATTTTTAAATGCAACTCATGCATGACACTGGGATACATATGTATTTTTAAGTCCATGGCTCCGTGTAAAGTTGTTCCAATATGTAAAGGGCCTCTCTGACACTTCCCCTGCTGGAATTCATACAACACTCCCAACAAGGTGCAGAGCTGCCACGGCACCAGCAGCAAGCACCCAGCACAGCCAGCACCGCCAAACCCAGGCAGCAGCCTGCACTGCTGCTCCTCCTCAAGCCAAAAATGCAACCAACAACTGAAGCAGACTCCTGGGCTTCACCACAACACCTCATCACACCCTGAGGGGTGCCCCCAAAATTGCAGGGCCTGCTTCCAGACCTCCCCAAAATTACACAGCTGTGGCTGGAGAGATGATGTGCTGAAAAGATAATGAGGGAGCGCAGCGTACTGCACGTGTTGTGGTCCTGGGCTGGAATGGCAGAGCCTGGGGTTGAAGGACTCAAGTGGCAGCGCAGGATTTGGTTAACTATTAATGGATGACTCAGCTGCAACAATAAAATGCATTTCAGGTTCTGTGTTAGCAAAACGGCATCCTGGTCCTTGACTCGGGCCCGGGTACACTGCAGGGAAGAAAGAAAAGTTATCTCTGCTCCATTCATCAGCGTGATCCCATCAGCTCCATGTTGCAAAACAAGGAGTCACGCTGAGCGAGGAGGCTGGCAGCATGGAATGATGATGTTAAAAGCTGATGAGCTGAGCTAACTTGATGCAAGGGGTCTGATAGGCAGCCAGCAGGATCAGTGCAAACCCCACAGGCCTGATGGGGATCTCTGGGAGTGGCTGGCACCCCGTGGGGCCATGCTGCAGGTCTCACCTGAGCTGGGTGCTGAGAGGTGCGAGCCAGTAGGCAGCTCTGCAGAGCTCAGGGCAAAACTCTGACCTCTCTGCAAGGGATGGAAGCAGCCAGGAAAGCCAGAGGCTGCTTGGGCAGCACTGCACATTCCAAGCACCCACAGAGCGGTGAATGGGGATGGGCGCCAGCAGGCACAGGGCTCAGCTGCACAAAGGGACACCCAAAAAGCAATGGGAGAAGGCAGCCACCCCACAGCTCGCTCCTTGCACCCTGAACCTCAGGGCTCAGCCACCCTCGAACCCCACAGATCTGTGGGGCAGTTGGCAAAGCAAAGACAAAACAGGGAGCTGTGTCTGTACCACCACAACGGCTGGTTTTCCCGGAGAACAATCGCTGGTGTGTTCGCTTCTCCGATGCCTACTGAGATGCTCGTCTCCCTGCTCTGGGAACCTTCCCTCCGCAGCTCCCCAGCCCCCAGCCCATCCATTCTCCCCTTTTCAAGCTGCACCCATTGTAAACGGCACTGAATATTAACACAGCCCATTGAGCACTCCTCCCTTTGTACGGGACCCTCGCGTTTCAAATTGCAGTCACCGCGGAGAGGAAAAGCCTCGAAGTGATTAAATGCCATCAAGTTTCTCAAAAGGAGAGAGGAACACACAGAAGAGGCTGCAGGGGTCCTAAAGACTTCACAGCAGCGGTCAGAGGAGCTGCCCAGAGGTGAGGTGCATTACACATCTCACGGGCACCCCTAACCCAGCCCGGCCGGGACCGCTCCTGCCCCAGCCGCAGCTCAGCTCGGGATTAAGACAAGAAGATCCGACAGCAGCTGAAGGGCTCACTGCTGCTCTCCAATAAATATCACGGCATGCTGGGGTGGGCAGCGAATCCCAGACACATGTTCACAGGCAGGGCAGATCTATTCACCAGCACGCAGCCCTGAGAGGATGGGCTCCATCACCCCGACCCAGTGCCCACCTCCCCAAATCAGACCCAGTGAGCCCAGGGTGCTGCTCAGGGCAATGCATCTGTACCCAAATTCACCTCCCTGGGAAAATGCAGAGCAGTTCCTCACTCAAACCCCCCAGCACCAGCAGGGACCCTGCCATGCTCAGTGCCCTGTGCCTGCATCCAGCCGAGGGCAGGGAGCTCTCTCCTCATCTCCAGCAGCTGGGAGATGCCAGGACATCATTCTCTTGTGCAACCATCATATTCACCCCTCCTGGGCTGCTCTAGCCCACCATGCTTGGGTAAACTCATCCCTCACACAGCTGGGAACTGAGAGCAGCTGCACCCACATGCACGAAGCACACCCACCCGCTCCGGTGTGGGACCGGCACAGCAGAACCCCCACCCCCGCACCCACCCTCACAGGGCACCAAGCGCTGAGCTCAGCCCCAAGTTCACCCCACGGACAGCAGTAATTCAGGCTGAGACACCCAAAGGCATCTCCAGAGTGAGCTGAGTGCAGTGTCACCGCTTTTTCTTTTAAGAACTCCCCCCTGTATGCCACCCTGCAGGGAGCATGCTGCCCTCCTGCCCATCAGTTTTGCCCTCCGAAAGCCAAAAGGGAAAAATTACGACTCCACGCTCCGCTGCCAAGAAATAACAACAGTTCCAAATGATCCCACTGCTTCTCTCCAGCACTGATAGCCCCGTTGGCAGAACAAACCACAATGGAGGGGGTGCAGAGCCCTCCCCAGCGTGCAGAGCTGTGACTCCAGCAGCACTCACCCCAGCAGCAGAGCACAGCCTGGAGCAGCACCCGGGCTGGGGGTCCCGACACAACCCTGTTCCATCCCTTCCACACCAGAAATTTGGGAGCGCAGGAATCACAAAGAAGCAACGCAAAGAGTCTTATTTTAAGAAGCAGAAGGATTTGCAATAGCTTGAACGCTTGCTTTTTGTATCAGTTATAGAGAGAAGGACAAAAAAGCCCTGAATTCTGCTGTCGGATGCAAAAGCCATCACAAATTCCTACGTGGGCCAACTCTCCTGTCAGGTCACAGTTTACCAAGTGACAAACCACATTTGGCCCTGGTGGCTGAGAGCCCAGCAGCCCCCAGGCAGCACACGGACACCCGCAATCCCTTCAGCCACGGAACACGCTGCACTTGGACACCCCAGAACACGTCCCATATGGACACCGCACTCCTGGGCATCAGCACTCCCAAAAAACACAACAAGAAACCTGTTCAAACCAGGCTGCGATGCGTGAAACAAGCTGCCCTGTCCTGGTTTATAGGGCACGAGGGAATTCTGGAACTATGCTGAGACCGAGACCCTCGGAAGGGTCCGACGCCGAGCAGGAGCACAGAGCAACAGGGAACAACAGCTCCTGGCAGGGTGACACCCCATCACTGTGCATCAAACACAGCATTCCTGCAGCCTAAAGTACCAGCAGGACAACTCAACAGCCCCCCGTAATTCTTCTGAATGAGAAGCAGGATGGCCTCCGGCAACACCTTGGTGACTTTCCTCTCCTGGTAGCATTGAGAGCGATCCATGACAACAATTTATAGATTCAGTAACGTATAACAAAACTGTTCAAACAGCAAAAAGGCTCTGCCACCACGCAGCAGAGGCACTTTCCCCCCCTCCCTTTGGGGATGCTCACTGCAGGGCTGAAGGCACAGCGCAGGGCTCCGTCCCCACACCGCTACGGGCACGCGGCCGCCCCCGGTCCGCGCACACCGCGGGACGCACGGAGCTGCCAGAGCCGCACTGCTGCGCCTGGGTGCAGGAGCAGCATCACCGCGGGGTAAAGCCAAACCCTTCACAGCGCTGCTTTAGGGGAAAAAATCACCCTCACAGCATGCCCGCGAGCTCCGGGCACTGAGCTCAGGGATGCTCCGAGTCCCCCGTTCCCCCTGCCCAGCGCTGACCCCGCCGCGCTCAGCGATGCCGCTCCGGGGCCCAAAGAGCCGAAAGGGGCAGCGCCCGGCCCGGCCCCGCCGCCCCTCGGCGATGC
>WBMW01004283.1:868111-950707 GCA_013396635.1 Penelope pileata
GGGGGGCTGCAATGTGTGTAGGAGTGGAGTAAAATCAAACAATGACTTGATTTCTAATTGTGGTGATTGATTTGTAATTGACCAAGAAGATGTCAGTGGCTGTCTGTATTCTTTAGCAGCAAGCATGCAGCAGCCACAGGTTCCCTCAAAGGGAAGGAAATCTGTTATAGGAATCATGTTGGTCTCTGGGGCTGTTGCTGGAGCACCTTGCAAACCATTCATTTTTTAACATTCATTCTCTGCTAACATTTCTCATATGTTATTGTCTGTTATTAAAGGCTTGCTAAGTGCTTTGAATGAAAGATTTGCAAAAATGACCAACTCGCCTCTGTGCTATCAGACTTCCAAATGCTGTGTGCTCTTTATCTAGATGTTCATTAAAGATAAACCTGAAGAAACGAGAAGGGCTTTCAACAACGCAATATCTGAAAACGAAAGGTGAAACTTGGTGTGGGAAGCTGACAAACAGCAGTTGCGTTCTTCTCAGGTGTACGTGATGTAAAACTCAGTGTCACTGCAGAGTGTTTCTGCATTGTAGCAATATTATTCTGGTTTAGATTGTTCCTAAGAGTTACTATTTGTCACCCCAAAGCTGTGGGTTTTCAGCTGTACCTCGCTGGTGAGAAATGCTAGAGAGAATTTTTTATTTTTTCGCAAAAGGGGTTTTAAATTCATTTTAAAGTGACCAAAAGCCTGCTTCAGAATGAAGGCAGAGCTGTGTGTGTCTGTGCATTACCTGTGTGCACCGGGCCCTGCAGCTACGGATCCCTCCTTCCTGGGGCAGCTCCGTGCAGGCAGCCCAGAGCGTGACAATAGCTCTTGGCCGCTGTCCCGCTTCCTCCCCCCTTAAACCTGAGCAGTGTCTTCCAGGTGTTACACACGTTTTGAAGGCAAAGCAGCTTGCCAGCTCCAATTAAACTTGCGGTTTGCAGACAAATTGGGAGCCGGCCGGAGAGGAAGCAGGCAGGAGAGCAGCTCTGGGCCTGCAGCGCGGGACCTGCAGGAACCTGAGAGCTGCTCGCTGCCTCGCGGCTACTGCAGCCTTTGGGCTTCTCCCTCCCTTCTCTGCGGTGTCTTTTTTTGGGCAGAAGTGTCAGGTGGGCACTGTGAGGGCATTGCTCATGGTCATTCTCTGTTTATCTGAAATTCTCACCTTAACTGCTCTTTCAGGAGAAATAAGGCCTTTGCAGGGGTTTTCTGCTGGCTGACTTTAGCCGAACCCGACGTTGTGCTGGATGTCTCCATGACAGCAAAATTTCCATAGGTTTTGTGCAAGTAGCAGTGAATATTCCACTGTGAATATTTTAGAGACCTTTGGTCACTGTAATACAGGAATTGCGTTGTGTCAAGTTAAAATGATAGAATGGTTTGGGTTGGAAGGGGGCTTAAAGACCATCTAATCCCAACCCCTCTGCCGTGTGGGGACCCAAAATGCAGAGTTCAAACACTGGGTTTTATCTGGGGAGTGGTGGTGATACTGATTTTGATTCTTTTTCTACTTGCTACTCAGGACGCAGATGCATTTTGAACAGCAACAGGAGAAAGGACTTTCAATTTTGGCACTTGCGAGAAATGGGACATCTCAAGTGAATATAAAAAATGGATCAAAATGGCCTCAAAACTAAACATTTCCTGCAAAATGTTTGCTCTGACATTTTTTTTTTTTTTCTGTAGGAAGTACTAAATAGTGAGGAAATTGCACTCCACTTCCAGTATTTGAAACTATTGGAGACATCTTTCAGAACTTAAAAAGAAAACATATTGTTTTTTGTCTGTTTGCATCCACTCTGCTTGCCAAAATGGATTCTGAGAGCGAAGTCAGATGCAAAACCAGCAGGAATCAGAGTTTATTAGCTTGGGGGTGACTTTCAGTGCATCTCACTCTTTGTTTCAGTGATCTTTCGAACCTGGATGTCAGCATTGCAGACACATCCATGGTTAACGTGTTCCTGGTGTTGCAATAACGTTTCTCTGCGGTGTCGCAATGATGTTTCTCCCCAGCATCCTGATGGTTCCCTTCTGGGGGATTTCCAGCCCTCCTGTTGATGTTACTTGTTGTGCTCTGCCTGAAGGCACTACCACCATCTCCTAGATGACCGTGTGCCCTTGCCACGGCCTTGTGCCGTTCCCTTTTGGGTTTTACTCACTGCACTCTCTCTGCCAAGCATCATTTTCATTTACTGCCCCTACTACACCCATGCTGATGTCTCTGAAAGCCCTGGAATAAGCTGCGTTAGAGCAGAAGAGGAGCACTTGATGGCTGTTGTGGATGTGAGGATAAAGAGGATCAGGGAAGAGTGCCAAATCTACTGTTTAAAATCCTACACTTGCTGTAGAAGGTATCCCGCGTGTCCCCTTCCAGAAGTGTCTGTGGTCCTGGAAATGGCCCCACATCTGCTGCCATCCCCACCCACCCGACCTCCGCAAGCTCCACAGGAACGTGCCGGTCTCCGTGCAGCCCTCCTCTCCTGCAGCCATCTTCCTGACCGCATTTCTGCTTTTCCTCTTGCTTGTTTCTCTGTCCTCCACCCCCCTCTGCCTCCATCTGGTTTCTATCTGGGCTAAACAGATGTTTTTCCACTTCTTAAATGTCCTGTGCGCTCACCTTGCCGACGTCTAACAGCGATTGTTCATTCTTCTTTCCCCAGGTGTATAACTTGAAAAACTGGAGGGGCTGGGGGAGCACCAGCTCCTCACGATCCCTCTGTGTGCATTACTGCTTGGTGGAGGGATGGGGAAAGCTCTGCACCTATTCACCTTGCAGCCCAGAACCCCCTTTCTCCTTCCAGCTCCCTTTTCCATTGCCGGTGTACACAGAGGATCAGACCTGTGATTTATGCCTGGGCAGTGTATATAATATTCTCACTTTCATGTTATAAATGTTTAACAAATCCATAAGGTATCAAAAGAACTCGCAGAGGAGACTTGTGAAGAAGGGCTGGGGATAAACCTTTCGGACTTGGCTGGAAAGCAGACATACACAGTTTATTGCTTCCCCTGCTGCAGGGTGACAATAGGTTAATTGTAGATTTTTTTTCCCTTAAAATAAAAGTTCCTCACTTGGCAACTCAATCAAGTGGTATCTGTCACGCAGAGGTCTTGTGAAGGATTTATTCCCATTTTAAGTAATGTTTCGGAGGTGTGCGCTCCAGATGGAATACATTAGATAGGCAGCAGCGAGGTCTGCGGGCATGGGCAGGGGCTGGGGAAGGTGCTGCAGTGAGGACAGGCTGCAGCTCAGTGGGGATCAGCTCCCCCAGCACCTTCCTTCTCTCCTGTTCCCTTTGTGTGGCTCTGAATGTCTCTGATGTCTCTGCAGGAAGGGTCCCCAGCATCTCCCATTCAGGGACTGGGAGCATCACAGCAAGGGGTGGAGATGCTCTGAGCTATTCCGGGTCCCAAAGCTGGTGGCAGCCACTGCTGTGACCTCTCCTGGCCATGGCAATGCCTGGGGCAGGAGGCAATGGGGATGAGTTAGAAGTTACTGTCTGCTCCCTCCCTGAATAAAACCACCTCCCTCCTCTGACATACTGCACAACAAAGGGAAATCATGTCATTGGGAAGCTGCTCCCTGCTTGGGTTTGCACTTATTTGTTTTTGAGCTGGCTGGACTCTTTCTCCCCTAAAACAGCAACCAGAGATAGGATGAGAGAGCAAAGCACTTGTGGGATGAGTGCCTGCTGGGGTGAACCCGGCTGTCAGAGCCCCCACCACCAGCAGATACCACCCTGCAGGAGGGGGTGCTGGGCAGTCCCCCCCGCCCTGCTCTAGGTTTTGGAAACTGTCCTCCTTGGAGACCATATCTGTGAGCACTGGCATTTTCCACGCTGCCTGCCAAGGGGGCTGTGCAGCATGGAGCAGCCAGCCTGTGTGGTGTATTTTTTTTTTTTCCTCACTGGAGCATAACTGCCTTCCTGAGGGAATGGGGCTTCTGTCACACACTGTCCCCAGCCACCAAGCACCCAGGACCATGCCCTGCAGGTGCCTGGCTGCTGGAGGTGCTGTGCTCTGCTGCAGAGGAGCCAGGAGCAATCCCCAGTGTGCTGGGAGCAGCAGGGAAGGGGAATTGCTTGTGCTAGGGGTCTGCCCTCACAGATATCCCATACAGCAGCTCAGTGGCTGCTCCAAGCAGCTCTGAGTACAGCAGGGCTGTGAGGCTGGGGCATGTTCCTTGCGATTGCTGCCAGGGACAGAAATCTCCCGGGGGTCCACCCTTGCAAACCACAGGTGCTGTTCCACCATCCACTGATAGATGCTAAAAGAGAGCCCCAAAGCCCCGGCAGCAGCCGTGCTCTGAACTCTGAGCCTCCTGCTTGTGGCTTCCCTGTCTGTGGGGCAATGGGGTGCCCCTAATGTTGGGATACTGATATGGGGTGGGTGAGCTGGTGTGTTGTCCCTAAATCTGGGGAGAGCTGGGTCTCCTCTAGGGCTTCTCAGCATCGCAGCCCCCAGAGGTCCGTTTGGAGATGGGACCTCTCTGCAGGCACAGTTGGTGGCATGGATCCCAGTGCTGCGAAAAGAAGTTTGGTCTTTGACAAACACATTTCCCCAAGGTTCCTGACCTTGGAGCTGTTGGCTGGAGCTGTGATATTCTGTGTTCCCCAACACAGTGAAAGATGAAACTGGGCACGGGGCGGCCGAGGGGCAGCGGGTGCGTTCCTAATGGGATGTGGAAGTGCCATATGGCCCTGAACGATCACTGTCAGCGAGAGCGCTCCAGGACCCCCCCCTTGGGGAGTGGGGTAATTAATCACCTTCACCTCCTCATGTGGGTGGAGCTCCTGTCCTGACAGTGCTGTGGTTGGAGGAAGGGAACCTCACAGCAGCGGAGCCCAGCAGACAGGCCCAGCAGGTAGTTCGTCCCCGTGAGCACGTGGCTGCATTGGCCTCGTGGGCCTGGGTCCCTGCGGGATCAGTGCAATGCTTAGCACTTCCCTGAAGCCACCAGCTGTCCTTCCACTGCTGAAGAATCTGCAGCACCTCCTTCTTTTATCTTTAAGCTCCATCTGGATTAAGTTGAAAGTGGTATTCAGGGTAAATTTGTAGATTCAGTCTTTTCTTACTGCAACAGACTTCCCTTTGTCCCCAGCACCTCTGTTTCCCACATTTCCCCCTGCAGTACTGGCTTCTGGCTACGGCCAGGCTCATGCCACCTTTTAGCCTGCTTTCGCTGCAAACCTGGGGGCATACTGGAAAAAGTCTGAGCACATCATGTTTTTGCCTGTCCTTCCTTTTGCTGTCCATGGATAAAACAGCACTTCCCAACTTCATCGCAGTTCATAAATAGTGCTGAGAGTGATAGCAGAAGCAGTGCTGGGATAGTTTGCTGTGAGGATACATCCTTTGGATGCCTTTGGGAGATTTTTTCTGCCTTCTGCTGAGGCGGTGTCCCTGAGGAGGGGCATGGCCACAGCTTCCAGCTGTGTTTGCCCTTCTGATGGGGAGATGCTACTGCCACAGCTCCATGAGTGCTGGTGTATGTGTGGGGAAAAGCCAGCCTTTGGGTGAGAACAGTTGTGTCCTCGGACACAGAGAGGGCCCGAGAGCAGCCAGGGTGGGAGCACACAGGGCTCTGGATGGCACTGGGGACCTCCTGCTGCTGTGGAAAGGCTTTGGTTGGGTTGGAGTGGCAGCAGTTGTGTATCCAGCAATCCCTGGCAATTCACCGTATCCTAAAATGTTGTTTCATTAAAGCTGCCTCCTGAAGCAGCTCTCGCCTCGCAGTGCGGGGAGGTAGGCCGCTGACCCAGCTGTGGTTTTGTGCTAGTTTGCTGCACTGGAGTTTGAAACTCTGCTGCTTGGTTTGCCAATGCTGCTCTTTCTGATGATACCCAGTTGTTTTGTACGGCCTTGAAGTGGTTTCCCAGCTATTTGAACTCCCTAAATGACAATGCTTAGTTATTGTCTGAAGGAGAAGTGGAATCTTCTGTTTATACGTAAAGGTTCCCCTCCTTCCCCCCTACCTCACTCAACATATGCAAAGACACTGCAGAAACTGGAAACAGATAAAAAGAAGAAAAGGGGCTTTTAAAGCAAGTTCTGAAGTGTAAAGATGTGAAGGCCACTCAGAAATCATTGCCTCGCACTTTCTCCCAC
The DNA here is from genome assembly GCA_013396635.1 of Penelope pileata. NCBI lineage: Eukaryota > Metazoa > Chordata > Aves > Galliformes > Cracidae > Penelope > Penelope pileata. Next base: position 874,208 of record WBMW01004283.1, read on the forward strand.
ACTGTGATTCATTTGGTCCAATCCATCATTGATTCAACATGCTCATCCGCCAGAGCCTTCAAAGACAACTGTGCATCTGCTTTAGCCATTCATCAGGGAGGAGCACAAAAGAGAAGGGCAAAGGAAAATGTATTGCCAGCTCCCTTTGGTGCTGTTTAATGGGTGTGAAAAAAGGACAGTGGAGGAGCTTGGTTAATGAAAGCCAGCACTGCCGGGGAAGTGCCCTCGGGACATATATTTCTCAGCACAGGTATGGACCTTGCTAAATTTGATTCTGCAAAGGAACTTCAAAAGCAGAGCAGGAGAGCCAAAACGAGGTCAATGTGCAGAAGAGTAATCCAGTGCAGGTGGGGGCTCCTCCCCAGATGTGGCCCCAGCCCCACGGACACCAAGGGGACAGGGCTGCAGGCCCCTCATGTCTCCCATCTCCCTGACAAGCTCCAAAGTGTTTTCAGGAAGGTGACGCCTAAGGAGATGGCATACCTAAGGAGATGGCCTTGAGTGTATATTCTTCAACCAGAAAAAGACAAGCAACAAGATGCAAAAAAAAGAAAGACCTGCTTTTCAGGATGCTCATTCAGAGGCAGTCCTGCCTGAAAATCATGACACCTGCCACAGCATTTACCTAAAACAGAGCAGGAGCTCTCTGTTTGGGTGCTGTAGCAAGAGCTTGTGGCTTTCTTGGGAGTGCTATTTGAAGAAATCGGTGTCTTTTCGTGCCAACTCCTATTCTGCCCATTGGATTCTACATGTCTTTTTTAAATAAAGAAAATATTTTATGCTGGAGCACCAATTTGCCAATTGGAGTTAATATTGACAAGATGTATATTTTTTTCTCCCTTAAGCCAGTTCTACATGTGGAACTGGGAGGATGAACTGGGTGAACGTTGACTGGGGCAAAAAATCTTGTGGCCAGATGGAGGGTATGTGTGACAGAGCAGGGAAAGGAGAGACAGAGAGGATGCTTTTAACTCCCAGTTATGGCATGGAAAACCCTACAGATCTGGTCCTTCCCTGGGCTTTCTCTGAGGCTCTCAGGCATGTAACACTTCTGCTTTTCTACTAGTAAGGAAACATACTTTGGGTACAGCTCCAAAAATGTATCTCTGGGCATCCTTGAAACCCACTCCAAATTCCCGGGCCAACCAACCCACTGTTAACAGAGATAATTTGTCCTCCTTCAGCATGAGTTTATCTTGGTGGAGGAAGGTTGTTATGAGCTGCACAGCAGAAGGACATTCTGTGCAAACCATGGGAAAGACTCTTGGGCAACTTAGTGGCATGCATAGAGCAGCAAGTGATCCAGCATGCTTCACAGCCAATTATCTCACTTTTGGAGGAGGCTGAGACCTCCTCCTGTGTTCTCACATGATATTATTTATCACTGATATTATGTTCTTTTCAATCAAAGATGCTTAGCTTGAAGTTCTGTGAAGACGACTTCCAAGTAGTTGAGCAACAATTTGTTCTCGGAATAAACCAATTTGCAGCTGGGGCCTGAAATGCTTTGAAGAAGATGAGTTTATACTTGCAGGCGTTCTTCTTTGTGCTTATCTTGATTTGGCCTTGCAGATCTTAGTCCAGATTTATAGCTGAGCGCAGTCTTTTCTCCAGCTTCAGGATGGGGAGGGGAAGCACGGTGCTTCCCAACCACATGCAGATGGGTGAGCTCTTGTCCAAAATCCTTCCCCTGAGAATTAAATAGAGCTCCTGGACTTGTGTAATGTGCTGACCAGTGCGTGCTCATTCAGGTCCTTTCCATACTGCAGGATATAGATGGAAGCTGGTATGAATTATTCATCTTTGTGCTTTAGTTCTACAAAATGAGAGTTGGAGGATGGGCCTCCTTGGAAAAGGCTGGGAACACTGGATGAGAAGCCTGTAGAAGTGCTGTGAGTTTCTTCATTTTAGTGCACCTATCCCAGGACCCCTGCTATATCTATGTTTATGTGGTTCCTCTTTCAGACCAGCTGTACAGACTTTCTGTTTTTGGTTTACATGCTACAGGTTGGGTTTTGCTTTTCCTGGCTGTTTCCCCTTCCACCCTCCCCTATTAGTTCCCATGCTGCAACTTTTTGCTTAAATTCCCTTGATTTCACTGAGGTCTGCAGCTTTAAAGCTAGGGAATGGGAGAAGCTTGCTCATGTGCCTGCAGCCCAAATCAAACACAGCAACCCCTCTTTGTGAGTTCATAATTGTTATGGAAATATAAATCATTCTTGTGAGGTCCCAGTTTGCCAAGGAAGAAAGCAGGACAATGTACGCTGCTAAATGAGCGTCCTCATGTTAAAAGGCTCCTTCTGATGGGCATCTGGGACAGTGAAGTCACATAGCCTTAGTCTGGGTGTGGTCAAAATTGTGAACAGACGTTGATTTTAGATAAAACAGCGTTAGTGCACGTTTATAGAAAGTTGGTAGCGTGGCTGCTGACCTTATGTTTGGCAAAAGGAGACTACCCAAAACATGCATGCAAGGCAGATGGGGAATGCGATTTAATTACAAAAGAAAATATTATGATATTCTGAGAACAAAGTGGTAAAATCTTCTGACTGTGTAGGAACTTCTTTTGAGAAATGGAAGGCACTGACAGGCTGGGCTGGGAGGGGACGGGGTCTGGGCCATCTTTCCTCAGTTGAGAAGAAGAAGGGTGATGTCAGGGTATCTGGCCAGGGGGATGGTTATTGGCTGTCTTTAGAGCAGCAATGGCTGGAGAGTGGCCAAGCACCTTTTTCCATCTGGAGCTGCTGAGTTTGATGCCAGCACGATAGCAGTGATGGCTCCCTGCCTGCTGGAGAGCTGCTGGCACCCCCAGCCCCACCTGTGCCTGCCCTGGGGCCCCGCAGCACTCACATGCTCCAGCCAAACCTGCAGGCACCGGGAGGTGCAGGGAGGTGGGAGCTGAGTGTGGTGAACAGAAGCATCTTCCCCGTATCAGGGTGTCCCTCTGGTCCCAGTGCAGAGCTGTGAGCCTGGGCTGGGTGGCTGCAGTGAGCTGCTGAGGATGCCCAATGCCCACTCAGGGGGCCTGAGCAGATTGCTGGCAGGGCAGGGGTTCTGGAAGTGGGGTGATTTAAGGGATTTTTATGTGGATTTAGAGCTTCTGGATAGACACCCACTTCTGGAAATGTATGCTGAGGGTGCCACAGTGGACAGGACATGGGAAAGTGGCTGCATGGTTGAGTAGAGCTGGGGGTGCCAGGGCAGAGCTGGATCCCCAGCTCTGAGCAGGCACAAGGGGACCTCCTCACCCAGGACTGAGGGTCTCCAGTGGGTCACAGAGGTGCCTCAGCTGAGGGAGGAGCAGCCTCTCTACGAGGCTGCTTGCAGGAGGCCATCAGCCCTGCTCACAGCATTGGCCCTCAGTGACATCTGTCGTGGGCTCAGCTCTTCAGGGCAGGATCCTCTGACCTTCGGAGACCTGGAGACCATCACCCAACCCCGAATGGCCCCAGAGAGGGCAACACAGCCCATGACCCTGATCCTCCAATCCATCATCCAGTCCTGTCCCCATGCAAAACCTGCAAGACTTCTGGGCCTGGCTTAGGGGTCTGCAGGGAGCAGGGCAGGCAGCTCTGGCTGCAGCCACCAGGTCTTCATTTGTAAATAAGCACCTAGCTGCTATGGTAATGCTTATTTAATTTGGGCTAAGTATTTCTACAGCTGTTCTGGAGGAATCATGCTGGTTTATGCTAAATGTTAATCCTTGGCTGCTCACAGCTGCAGAAGTGTATTGGTCAGGCTCAGCCCTAGGAGCAGATTCTGCTGTGTGGTGAGGGATGGCCACGTGGGCTTTCCCTGCCTTTGGGGTTCACTGGAAAGGACAGTGGATTTCTGGGACTGCTTGCATTTATCTAACATGATGCAGAGACCAATACCTATCTGTGCTAGCAAAGCAAGTCTTTAGGCATAATTTGCCAAAGGCATTTTTTAAAGAAAACGGTTGCCAATCTGCTTCTCAAGTACAGCTGTCTTTTCCTTTGCCTGCCCTCACACCATGCCACAAGCCATGCCAGATCTCCTTCTCTCGATCAAATGGGGCTAAATCTCTCCTTGCTTTGGACAACCACAGTGGGCCAAGGTGTAGGAACCAAGAGGCCATCCACTGAGCGCATGGCACAGTGCCCATGAGACCGAGGATTGTGAGCTATCAGTGTAGTCCATGAAATGAAGATGGATGGTCCTTGCTCCAAGGTCCCTCAGGGCCCATCTGACCTTCTGCCCCTTGCTCCAGAGTCCTCTAGGGATCATCTGACCTTCTGCAAAGACCCTGCAGATCCCCACGCTGCCCTGCACCTGAGTTCTATTAGTGCCGAGACCTCTCCCAGCAGTGGGATCGATTGGCTCCAGTGCTGAAACGCTGCCAAACCATCCTGCTGCAGCAGGTGGGCCCCGCTCTCAGCCCTGGCCCCTCCAGTGCTGCGAGCAGCTGGGAAGCTGCTATCCTCAGCCAAGTGTGATAAAAGCCTCCCTCCATCCTCCCCTGGGCTCAGGCGGGTTACAAAGCCTGGCTTAGCTTGTGCTATGCAAGATACTCTTTGCAAAAAGTGGATTTCGGAGCATGCTGCTCTGCAGCAAACTTAAGGGCTGCTTTTTGTTCGGGGTGGTGCTTTGAGGCAGGATTTGAGGAGCAGCATGTTGCACTGCAGCATCCCAGGCATCCCACAGACCCAGCAAGCTTTGCACCACCTGGGATGATGCTGGGTCTGCAATGTGCTAAAATAAGCCCCGCTTTGACAGGACCCTTTGCAAGCTATCGTGCAATCTGTTTATAGCTCAGGATTGTCTTTGACTTTTAAACACTGCAGCAAGGAGTAAACGCAGCAAGCCCAACGCGGGCTTTGTTATGACATTCTGTTGCAGGCAGGAGGCAAGCTCCGGCTCTAATAACAAACACCCAGTGTTATGACACTTTTACCTTTCCAACTATTTATGCAAGTGCAAATATTTTATTTTAAGGTTTGAAATGGGTGGTTAACATAAAGCAGTCCCATTTCTTTAAATATGGCCTGGTTTTCACTTTAGGAGATGTTTACTGAAAAGATTAATTGTGTTTTATAGGGCTGTATCACCTACCGACCAGTTTCTTGGAAGGAGACAAGGCATGGCTGCTGGCACTGGTGCCAAGCTATGGGCCATGAACGTTTCCAATTCCTAAGAAGAAAACAAAATGCACTACAAAAAGTAACATGGTTTTGATAGTGCAATTCCTTTTGGGGCTGAAAAATTGATTTCAACCACAATAATTTGCAACAAGTCTTCCCTGTAATAAAACCCTGTGTCTTGCAGTGGAAGATGAGAAGGGAATTTTGAAGAACTTGAACTCTTTTCTGCCCAGCAGTAAACATTCAGCATTTCCCTCCCATAGCTGTACCGTGTTAGAGAAATCCTGCACACATTTTCATCTCCTGAGATTGAATTAATTAACTCGAAATTTCTTCTTAACAACACATAATGACTGGGGAGAGCAGAAGGAACTGAGGATTTAATCTTGACTTGTCAGCAAATTCCTGCTCCAGCAGCCCAAGGAGCAGCAGCCATGCACTTGCATAATGCCCTGGTGCTGCTGCCTGCCTGTTTTGATTAAATGGATTCTAGGGGTTTAGGAAAACTACAAATTTTATAGCTATGGTGATCTTTGCAAAAGTGATGTAAAACGTCATAAAGCTGCCAAACCACCAGTGTGGTGCTGGGATTTCATGCTGGCCTCCTCTGTAGCGGGGACTTTCAGCCCCAGAGAGTGCTGTTAAGAAAATAGTGTAGATGGAGTTGGCAGGCGGTGGGGGGAGGCTCACGCCTCGCAGACCTTCCTTCCCCCTCTGAGCACTGCACGTCCTTCCATCAGTGCCACTTGGGAGCTGTGTCTGAAGCTGGCTTGGTGCTGTGAGCCGAGCGTTCCTCTGCTGTGCCATCACCTGTGACATTGGTAGTTGGCATCGTACCTGATGCTATTTCAGGAGATTTAACAGAAGATCTGTGTCAGGGCACACTCATTTTGCCTTCAGACTGCAGTGAGGAAGTTACTGTCAAAGCAGGCAGCCTCTCGTTTGCTTGCTGTGTGTGAGGCTGTGACACGGTGCCCCGTGATATCGGCAGCCTGGAGCACGCAGCCGGGCAGTGTGTGGCTGTGAGCTTTGTCAGCTCTCTGCACTGCAAAATTCAGCAGGATTCAGGCCGGAGATGGGGGAACCGTGCTCCATCCGGAGGACGTGTCTGCCTCCCAGAGCTTAGGGAATGCTCCCTCTTTTGGCAAATTTTGATATCTTTTCCTATGGACTATGGAGGCAGAACACAACTCAGAGATTCTGAATTCCTGACTTCAAATTGCATGAAGGTTACAGCTTATGGGAAGGCTGTGCTGTGAAAAAGGCTCTGCCTGGTGCTAGTGGAAAGCATGCAGAACCAAAATACTGTTAAATACCTCTAGCACATAAATGGAAGTTCTCTAAACCTGAAGGTTTAATTGATATTTTTCTTCAAATAGTGGACTAAAGTTGAGTAATTTAAGCCATTTTACAGCAAAGGCAATTGAATAATTGCTAATGGCTTTCAGCTGAATGTATTTAAGTCAGGTCAGGAACCTGAGCTGATTTAAAGACCAAAGGGCATTCCTTTCTCTTGCAGAAGAATTAGATAACAATGATAATTACAAGGTGGGACTCAAAGTAAAACTGAGATTTGAGCGTTGCCTTGGCAGAGCAACAGCAAAAGAACTGACCTGGTGAAGAAAAATGAGAAGAAGTGGCAAAGCAAAGCCTGAAAGTTGGAGTTATGTGCCTCAATGGGTGGGAGAACAGAGCAGGGAGGAGATGGAGTGGAGAGCCCTTCTCGCTGAGATCTGGTCCGGGCAGTGGCACAGCTGTGTGTGATGGTCACACAGGGGTGGGTGATGCCTGTGTGGTGGCTGATGCAAGATTCCCTCAGCCATGGCTGCACCCTGCATCCATTCACAGGCTGGAAAATGGTCTGGGTGTGAGACAACAGGCACCTTGGCTGGAGAGCCCATGGGGACGTTGTGGTCTACAGAGCAGGGCAGGCTGGCAGCAACCACAGCCACAGGCCGTGTGCTGAGGGCGAAGTCTTAAAAAGCTCCAAAGCCAAGGAGAAAGACGTGCCCTGAATATTTGCGTGGGTTTTTCTCAGAGCAGATAAACCTCATGCACTTCCAAAACACAATGTATTGATACCTCAGACAAGCTGGGACTCCTGCCCCAAGCTGCTGTTGGGGCAAGTCATTGTGGTGGTTGTTTGTTTTCCTGCCGCTGGCTGAGGAATTTGCTGGCTGCAGGAGCTGGCAGGTGTCAGTCTGCCTGCACAGCTGCGGGTCACTGGGGCACAGTTACACCATGCTGTCACTGCCCTGGTGCTAGCTGCTGGGCTGCATTGCTGGCAGCCTGTCCTTGTCTCTGCAATGATGGCTCATCCTGCTGTGGGGGTGACTGGGGGCTGGGAACAGAATCTGACAATTTTTCTGTAGCACGTTACTCTTTACCTAACAGAGATCTACTTTAGATGATGATAGTGGCCTCTGTGAGGTTGTAAGAGACTGCCTTTTGCTGTCCACAGGAATGGACTTGCTCTGGTAGTTCTTCAGTCATGGGAGAAGGAAAAGAGAATCTCCTCCATCAGCTTTCTTCAAATAATAGACAGCAGATTCCTTTGTCTCCTTCTTTTTTTTTTTTTTTTTTCCTTTTATGGTAACTGGCTCTTCAGATGAGAACCTTTTCTTGCTTTGATGTTTATTCAGTGTCCCTGAACTCCTCCTGGCCCTGTGTCCTCCAGAAGGGTGGCATGGCCCCACTCGTCCCTGTTGCTATTGGTGATGGAACTTCACTGAAGCATGTTGTTCACAATGCCTGTACGTTCGGCAGAGGTCTTCCCTCTTCTGCTCTGATGGTATCTAATGGCTTCATTTCAGCCCCTTGCAATGACCTGAGCACCTTCCAGCTTGCCTTTACCAGCACTGAACTTTGATTGCTTGTACAAGGCATGGCTGTTTGGGAAATTTTCCACATCATGGCCTGCCTTCTGCCGTAATTTAGCTTGTTTCCTCTGCCAGCCACCACATGTGGATGTATGGCCTATTAACACCAAACTGTATTGAACTTTGTCAGAATTACCCAGGGTACACCGTGGGTGGCTTTGCTATGGCATGCAGGCCTGTGACTACTTTTTGGCAGCCCAATAGTATGAATGTTCATGCAGCCCTCTATGGCAATTTTTGTGGGCTTTTTTCAGACTTCATAGCTCCTGGCAGAAGACACTTCCTCACTGGATTTTCTTTGTTCGCTGTCCTCAGCTGAAGAATCTTTCATTAAGTCTTGTTCCCTGCAGATTCCCTGTTTTCCAGTCTTCATTCTGTTGTCAGTGGAGCACCTCCTTGCCTGAAACCGTAGCTAGTCTTCATTTTCCTTCCCCTGCCCTGTAACTTGCTCCCCAGTATGCTCATGACATGACTTAAGGAGAAACCAAAGAGCAAACAGAGCTGCCGGTGGATTTTTAACATCCCATTGCCTTGGGAAAAGTCCTAATCTTGCCCTTTGCTGTTTTCTTTGCTATCGCCCAACCTTCCACCACACTCCAACATGGGAACAGTTAGGCAGCATAAATAGCAAACAGGTTCATGTGCCTAAGTGTTTCCAGATGCCTGAGCAGGTAATGCTTTGAAATGTCTTTTAAATGAGTGCTGAGTTTTGACCTGCAGGATAAATGCTGACTGGCATGACACAAATAATACTGATCTAGAAAATTATGCCAAATTATCCCTACCAGCTGTACTGGTGGTAACAGCTCAGAGGCTCGCACCTTAATGAAGCTATTTCCTGCCAGGACACTGTACAGCCCTGCAGTTACTGTCACCACCTTGTTCCTTGAATGACCATGTCTTTGCTAATTGTCTGTGCTTCCCCATCTAGATTTAAACACAAAATTTTGCTGTTAATTTATTATCTGTGTGTACATCCAGGCTCCAGCCATCCATGCTCCGTTATCCTCCTGCACTGGACCTAAGGAGCTGAGTGCTGTATGCTCAGCATTGCTCACCAAAACCTTTTTCCTTTGGTGTGCTTTCTTCGTCTAGGGATTTTGCAGCTGATCTCTGCAGCATAGAGGGGTCCATTTTTCCCTTTCTTCCTCAGATTACTATTGTCTTTCTGAATGGGATGGTCCCCGTATTACTGGAAGAGCAGCACTACCAAAGGAGAATATATTCAGTTCAGTGGTGCTTAGATATCTTTGTTATGGTTGTATGCTCCTGCTGTCCAAAGAGCTTGGATGGCCCCAGTACTTTTAGGAAAATATCTAGGACAGTGTTTTTTGTGTTCTACTGATGAGAAAACTCTTTGGAACCACTGACAATTCACACCTGAATGTAGCAGATCAGACTCCTACCTGTGTGAGGATATTTGTTTTATCTTTGAAATTGGGGTGGGGGGAGGAAAGCTAGATTCCTCTCCTGGCTCCTTTGGGAGGCTGCCTTGTCATTTAGAAATGCTAACATCACACTCTGTCTCCTTCCAAATCCAGTGAGCACATTAGAGACAATTTCTATATCAGTTTTCATCATCTGCAAGCAGCAAAAATTCCTCTGTGTGTTTCTTTAGGTGACTTTTTTTTTTTTTTCCCTGATAGGAATGCATATTGTGTCTTCTATAGAAGAGAAATTACTAGGCAAAAAACCTGAGGCCAGTGTAGGCGGTAAGTCAAGGAGCTGGGCTGTACATTCTAATATTGCACAGCAAGATCAAATTGTACTTCCAGTGACTGTTAACAAATGCTTGCTTCTTGGAAAAGATCTTCTATGCTTGGGCAAGGAATTAAACCACTGGTTTAAAATTAAGTTCCCTGTTTGAGAGAGATCACTTTACCTTGTGCTGAGTGATAGCAAACATCCAACATAATTTTAGAGTCCTTCCTACCTCTGGTTGTTCATATTTCAAGTTTAATAGTAAAATAAAATATTAAAGGAATTTTTCTCCCTTTTCTGCTTTCTGTCTTCTCCCGCTTTCTCCCCCAATAGCTGTAGGAGACCTTCCCTAATCTTTCCAATTAACTCGGTATTTCCTGTAAGGCTAACACTGAAGTGGGTAAAAAAGGAGTGTAAAGCGAGGAAAGACATCTGTCAACTATTGGAAATACTTTCCGTGTTAGAAATTGAAGGGAGCCCACACTGAAGCCAGATGATCCAGCGAGAAGAACAATTGCCGCGTTGGCTTGAAAAGAATGCGGGTGATTTGTTATAGCTGTCCTCGCAGTAGGCACCCGGTTGTCATGTTCATATGAGAATACCTTGGAGATATGCTAAACACATATCCTGTTCCCATCAGGAGTGCTGAAGGGCCAGAACAGGCAAGGTTTGACTTGCATTTTCTGGAAGACATAAATTATCATTTGTTCCTAAATCTCCGTCTTTTCAAATCTTTCTCATTCCTCTCTGCCGTCCCACGACTAATTTAAAGCAAGCTGTGAGGAACTTGTGTTTTGTGTATGTAGTTGAAAGCGCGCATTTTACAAACTATTGAAACTCCCAGTTGACTGAGGCGGCATGCAGAACTTTGTAGTGATCTGGTTCTATGAGCTTTAAGTGATAGGTGATTGGAGGCCCATTTGGTAATACTGCATTAAAAATAAGGAATGCTGTTTGGGGAGGAGAGACCCAGCATGTCAGCTGTCTGACACATAAGCTCTTGGATTGTTGTTTGTTTGTTTTTACTTTTTGGTTTGTTCTGAAGTTTTAAAATTGCTCTAATACAGCCTGAAAACACACAGCTTTGTGAGCCAGGACGTGTTTTAACTTGGGAAAGGATCTGCAGACTTTCAGGGCTGTCCCACTTCTCCACCTCTCCTCGTCCAAAGTTAATTCTAGATGCAGAGAAAAGAACCAGCTTCATCCTCCTAAAAGGCAGTAAATGTGATTTCATTCCTACAGTTTCTGCACTACTTGGTGTCCTTCTCCCATTCCTGATCAAAGGCCAGCTTTTCAGTAGTCCCTTACCATCTCCATTTGAAAAAGAATCCTATGAATTAGTCAAGTCATGGCATTGCCCCACCAGTTTGACATTATACTCTGTATTCTCTTGCACTTGAGCTCCCTTTTTGTGCCAGGCTTCAGGAAATCAGAAGAAACTTCCGTAAATGACTGGATTACTCTAAAGGGCAGAGGGTATCACAAGATCAACAACTGGAACTTTACATTTCATGAATCATGGGATTTACCCAGTCTCCCTGGCAATGAGCCCAGTAACTCTTGTTCCAAAATGGCCTGCCAGTGAAGATGTGAAGGGATGGAGACTGTGTTAGCAACTCCTTTGTTATCTTCACGGTTAGTCACAATGCTTTGATTTGTTTATATTCATTTCTAATACTAATTCATGCATTTTCTTCCTCTCTGCATTTTTTGTGTTATGGTGGGGTGAGGAAAGCGAGCCTGTGGAAATCATTGCTGCATGATTAGGTTCCTCGGAGCAGTCTGAGCTCTGGGTCTCATGAAAAGAGCATCCTGGCCTAGGGAGCCCAGCAGCACCCTGTTGCCAGCCAGCCTGAGAGTATGAATGGATCTAGGATTATCCCTGAACACACCACATCTTGCTGTGTCCTCCTCTGCTGGCTTGAACACAGAGGGAGCTATTTTAAATGGAAACCTTTTATGAAAACTATTCAACATAGTCACTTTCAAAGGGTCAAACCTGTGTCTCATTGTGGGGTTTCTCTCTCTCACGCTGACATTTAATTGGGATAACCAAACAGGGACCCCATGGGAAGAGGCATTTGTGTAATGCTTATGTCAAGGCACTGTGAGTGTCTTTGCTCCAGTCTGGGTCTGGAGAAGATACCACGTCCATCAGGAGCAACAGCCCAACCCAACTGCTTCAGTTGTCTTGCAAAAGTTTTATCTCTTCCCGTAGCCATTGCTTTCTTGATGTCCAGTGACAGCTGTTGCTTACCCCAACCGAACTGCTGCCGTGCTGCTTGGTGGGGCATCTCTGGCCTCCAGCTCTTGCCTCCGTCCTCGGGGCCTCATCTTCTCCCTCCCTCGCACGTCCCCTGAGCCCAGCTTTATGACATATGTGTGATATGCAGGGAATGTTTGCTGAGACCAGGTGGTTGAAAGTAAAAATGCCAACAGATCTGCCTCTTGTAACCGTGCGAGCAGCTTGTTAAAATTAGTCACACGCTAAGCTGCAGTACATCTGTGCTGTCAGCCTGCCAGAGCCATCGATACTGCGCCTTCCCCAGCATGAGCCCAGATGGGAGCTGCTCTGCCAGCACTAGGCCTCAGCTCGGGGCTAGTGCAGATTCAGTTTGCTCCCAGTTCCCAATTTCCCCCACTTTAGTTTGTGAAGCTTTGCCCTAATTTAGCCACTCTCCTCATTCTAAGCACATACACATTTGAGTGTCCTGAGTTTCAGATGCCCACAGATAGAGGATCCTGAAACAAAACCTGGGAAACCTCGGCGCCGGAGTCAGCTTCAGAAGAATTTGTACTTGGCTGTTCTGAAAACTTTTTTTTAAACTTAATTGAGCAAGGTCTGCAATTTCCAAGGCCTTTTGGGGAGTGAGGTACCTAGCTGTCACTGGAAGTTTATTAAATTTGGGCCCGACTCCCATAATCTGCTTGAGAAACTGCAAAGCACAATTTCTGTCTGGCTCTGTGCTGCGGTCCAGCTGTCTCTCTGAAAGCACCGAACCTTCTAGCAATTAACAGCTGTCCCCAGCGTTGAGCAGGAGTCATCTTTCCCAGTGTTCAGTGCGGTGCCCTGTTTTTGGGATCAGGATGGCTGGTGCTGCCAACAGCATGGGACTGCATTGTGCCTCCAGCCCCTGCTTCCCTATCGGGAGCTGCCTTTGATGCACATCCAAAAATAAGGCTTTGGATCCATCATGCTTAACTGCTCTATCAACATGCCCCACTGTACAAGTACATAAACATCTTGCGTGTCTGTCCTGGAGCCAAGGGTCTCATGTTTCTTTGAGTCTTACCTCTGGTGACTTCTGACTTGCCATAACCAGCATCTGTGCTCACCCTGCCTCAGGTCCCCAACCTCACCTGCTTGCCCTGCTGCCCATTGTTGCTCATCTTGAAGCCCAGATACACAACTTTTTTCTTTTCCTTCCCTTAGAAGAAGGGTTGTCATGGCTTCCACCAAGACTTCTTGACCACCATCAGCAATGGGTCCAGCAGCCCATGCTCGGGCGAGGAAGGGGAGAACATTGCTCCGTCTTTGTCTGTTTCAGAGCACGTTTGGTGCTGACTTCCAGACATTTTGCACATAATTCCCTGCCTGTGAAAGCCTGATATTGTGCTGAGATGAGATGAACACAGAACCTTTGTGCTTAGGGTATTATGCTTTCCCCGCGCACATGCTCTCTGCTCGCACATGCTGTCTGGACAGCCCTTGGAGCTGGGACTCTTGCATACCATGCTTCCTGATGGAATTTGGATTCAAATGTGAAAATTCTCCGCCACACAATAAAAGTGGCATTTCCATGCCCTTTAGCACATCAGTCTTTTCTCGTGAATAGAGCCCTGAGTTCTTTGGCTTTTGCCGTATGGAACAATTGATCCCTTCAGTTAACTTGCCAACAGTAATCAGTTTCTTCTAGCCGTAAATTTTAGCCATTCTTTTTCCCCCCTTTTTTGGGAGGTGAGTGGGTGGGGGATAAAATAATAAAAAGAGACAGCCATAAAGCAGGGCAGCTGTTACTCATCAGATCTTTCTCTGGGAAAGAAGCAAAGCAAATATCAGCTCAGCTTTTACCTGTTGCTGTGTGCTGAAGTTTAGCTACCAGGACAGGTTGCTTTACATAGGGTCTCAATGCTAATGCTCCCATTTCCAGCTCCCGCATTCTCTGTAATTAGCTCTGTTGTGTTCAAACTAAATGAATAACCAATTTTAAGCACCCTCTGTGCTTTAATGCCTGCTGGTTGAGGTGAGGTAATGTTGTCTAAGAGGGCAAAGCAGCAATGAGATGATAGTTTTGCTTAGGTGCAATTTTTGGAAACACCACTTTCCTCTTTTTTGTGAAGTTATTTGTTTGCCTGCTCTTTGCCTCTTGCCATCAGGCTGTTCACTCATTTTACCGAGGCTTTCCCTGCCTCTGTCTGTTTCTGAAGGAGGACCTTGGTGCTCCTTGCTCTGATGGAACTGCAGCTTTGGCACTGGTGGCACTGGAGAAGTTCTCCAGAGCACAGCAGCATCCCAACACCAACCTCATGAAACTTTCCCTCTCCCCACCACTGTCCTGTGTGTTTTACTTCCCTCATGTCTGCAGCTGAGGCAAAGCAGGATGGGAAATGCTAAGGAGAAGAATTTCCCCCTGTCCAAAGTTGAGCACTGCAGAGCTGACCTTATAGCTCTCTTCTAAACCTGGAGTTTGTCTTGAGTATGGGCGTATTTGAAATAAATTGGACCTAAGGGTAGACTTTCTATTCTTGTGGCTTGGTACAGTGAGTTTTTTTTACACTTGTGCAGTTTACAGCAAGCTGTGGGCACCTGTTTTGTCTGGGCTTGGGAAGGGAGAGCGGCTTTGAAATTGCTGATAAAATTGTTGTGCAAGGGAACTCAGTCTTGCTCTGTTTCCTCCCCCACGTGCTCCACACTGCTGGTATCAGGGAAGGAGGGTGGAGGCCTCTGGCATGAGGCTTATCAGAGGAAATACGGCAGATTTAGGATCTGATCCCTCTGCATGTGAAAGAAAGGCTCTGCTGCTCTGCAAGCCCTTGGGAAGGAGGAACCTCCTATCTGGATTACCTGCAGAACAACCAGAACAACCTCCTGCAGAGAGTTCCTCCTTCCCCTGCCATTGCAGATCTGTAGACGTTTGCTTTCTCCCCAGCAGGATCGCAGTTCCTACAAAGCCCTTCCAAAGCTGATGTCATTTGGGCAGAGGCCTGCCAGATTTCCTGACCTTTTTGACACACTCCCAATATCCACAGCCCCTAGGGACCCAGCAAGATGACGTGCGCTGTGGCCAAAGGCCTGGCCTATTCCCCCCACTGGAACCACTTAATTTTCCTAAGGACACTCTACAGCTTCAGCTGGATTTTGGAGAGGACTTAGGTTTCTTCCCAGTGTTCTTGTTGAGGACTGGAAGGAGATATAGCTATTTTAACCCCCCTTGATTTGGCAGATGCTCCCCTCCCACCGGTAGATATTGTTCTCTGGGGCTGTGCAGGTACTGTGGATGCCATCAGCCCCTTCCAGCACCGTCTCTGCCCATTTGATTTTTTTGTGATATATGCCAACACTCAACATCATCTTCATGCACAAAAGCAGAGTTGGAAACGTGGTTTCAGAATCCTGTTCCAAATCTTGACAGGTCAGAGCCACCTTAGCAAAGCAATGCCTCTCCACCTCCAGATGCACACATTGGGGCACATTTTCAAAGCAAGGTGAGCTTTTCTTTGTCCCTACCTTGCATCTACCCATATGTGAGACTGCCTTCTGATGGTATTTGCACAGCATCTGGCTTGAGAAGGGACCTCCTCCAAAATGCTGCTGACACCCAGAGAAGATTAACAAACTCAAGGGACGGCCAGAAATAATATATACAGCCTCTACTCACATTCTTGTCATGATCAGTTAAAAAAAATAAATACACATAACTGTCAGTCTGGTGCAACTGAACACAGTTGTATTATCTGCTCCACTTTCTGATTTATTTGTTAAAGTACAGCAGAGCACTCATGCCCTATGCAGCTAATAGCTGTTCTTTCACTAGCAGCAGAAATGCTTACGCATTCCAGTAGTTAAATGATGCAATATCCAGGTGGATGTGCAATGGCCCGTAACAAATCTGGAATGACACAGCAGACACCATAAATATCTTCACTTGAACAGATAGAACAAAACCTTTTTTATGAAAGCTGTTTTTTTTTTTTTCCTCCATAGGCTGGCCTTATTTTTCAAAACACCCTTTAAAAATAGCCCCGGGAATCATCCTTGTCCTCCCTCCAGCCTGTTCCTTTTTGAGCTCTTCAGGATGTGGAACCCGTTGTAATGCAAGCAACAGAGCTCCTTACTATCAAACAGATTCTTCTTGGCATTTCTTTAATTTTCAGAAGTTCAGTTGGGCAAATATTGCCAGTTTGCTCAGAGAAACTCCTCAAGCCTATGCACGTTTATGTTATTTTTTCATAATCTTGGCGTGATTTTGAAGCATGTTCATCTTCTTATAGGTGACTGCTCTTTAACTAGGGCAAGTTGCTGCTAGGTGCCAAGGCTGGAGGTCACTCAAGGCCCTACTGTGGATGCCCTGTTCCAGCAATGTCCTTCAGCAAGGAGATGTCATCCTGCAGACACAGGACAGACCTGGACCCTGTCCACACTGATGCCTCAGCATCTTCTCTGAGTTCTGTTATTGTCATGTTACATACAATGCAATGCGAAGGGGTAGGTGAATTATTGAAGAAAAGCACACATTTATTTCCAAAATTAGATTTTAGAAGGTCTCTGGAGCTCTTTTGAAATGAGTCTGAACTTGTCGAATCTTTAATTTTTCTACCAAAGCTTTTTTAAAACCATCACGCTTCATTTTGTCACCTTTCACATTTGGGTGGTTTGAAATCAGTGTTCTGGGACAGCATTAAAAGTAAATTTCAAAAAGAGGAAAGTTTTGTCTCAGTGGCACTAATGTAAAGTGGGCTATTTTATTTTGAATGAAGAAAAAACATGTTAAGGGTTGAAGACTTAAACTGAAGTTTTTGAAAGGTTAGGGAGGAGAGGCGGGTATTTTTCTGAACCATTCCTTTTGCTTCAAGGTGAAAAGGTATATTTAAGTTACTCTATTTAGTTACTCATTGACTTAAAAACTGTGATTGTCTTGGCTGTGTTACTGAAATAATGGTGTGGCATCCCCAGCTTGGTATTTAGCTTATGGAGATACTGCTTCCAAGAGCATGGTGCTCGCGCTGGGCACCAGGGACCCTGCAAAAGGGATCGAGATTTGTCACCTGCACCTTGAGTACTGGGGTCCCAAGGAACAAATGTGGATTTTGGCATTGCATTGCATAGGATTTGGTCCCTTTTGTTGTGCATGGCATACCCTGTACGCAACTGTCCCTAAATAGGCTACAAGGATTCAGAAGAACGTATCTGATGCTACTGTCCTTGTTTATGGAATTTTTTTAAACATTAAAAATAATAATAATAAAATAAATGAGCAGTAGGATTTCATTACTGGTACATGTGTGCCTCAGAGGCAGCCACTGAGTACAGTGGAAACATCATCATCTCTTAAAGAGTGCTTTGGGCAATGAGGTATTAACTAACAGGGTTTAATGACACGTGCTGGTACGAGGCACCTCAGAAGCATTATTCAAGATAGGCAGCTCTAAAATGCAGCACAAGCAGCTTAATGGACTATACATGAGTATGCTCCTGCCCACACCTCCCCTCTCCAAAAACGTTCTTTGTTCATTTAAATACATCCTTTATGAATAAACAGCGCAGAACTTGTCAATTTGTCATGTTCCCCATATCCCTTTCTCCTCTCTGCAGTTAAATCCATGTTGTAGGCTAACATAACAGATTTTTATCTATTCCTAACTGCTTACCCCTTCTGGTATTTCGCAGTCACTTTTACTGATACTTACGTGTTTATTTCTGTTTAATCTCTAGTGTCAAAGCACTAGAAATCTCTCTTGGTCTTGAGTTATGGGATACTTGTCTCTACCACCAATTAATGAGTGATGTAATCACAGCTGTGTCTTGAACGAGCCTGCCTGAAGTACCTCCGCAGTGCTCTCCAGGCATGGCCGTGTTGTGTTTGCCATGCAAAAAAGCCTGTGCTTGGATGAGGCAGCAATTTCTCTGTCCAGCAAAAGTTTAGGTGGGCACAAGGTCCCCATGGTGTGCTGGGTTTGTCCTGGAGCGGCTCTGGCCAGTGGCAGACCTCTGCTTGGAGCCATGTGCACAGCCCCTTGGCCGCTGCTCGGCTCCCCAGCAGTGATGCCTTTCTTCTTGCAGCTTTGAACTTGCAGACTCTCCTTTCCTTTGGCAAAGTTTAGGTTTTCAGTCTATTGTATGGAAATGTTAGTGTTTTTCTGTGGAACAGTGAGGATTCTTTTTTTTTTTGTCTTTAACGTAGACAAAACAACCCTGTTTTCCATGAGGTCATTTCACGAAACACCCAACATATTTCAAATGATGTTTTCCTCAAAAAAATGTAGACAAAGGCAGATGATTGCATGGAAAACTTCAGCCACACTGGCTGAATTTTGGCAACAGCAACTGAAAAACCAATGTCTTGTGATGGAAAGTGTCTGATAACTGTAATCAGTGGAAAGAGCTCCGTAAATTAACCCTGGGAAAATCACATAGCTTGCAGAGGATGCTGTGCAAATGCACGAACAGGGAGAAGCCCCTCAGTTCTCCTCTCCTCCTGTAAAACCATAATTTCCTAGAAAACCTCCCCTGACCAGCACCAAGGAGAACGTCCAGGCCTGATTGAAGGGACTTTGTGTTATCTCACTTTGCTGATGCCTTCCTCTGCTTGTCCTCTGTTTTTCCCCTCTCCCCATTTGGGGCATCACGGTCTCTACCCACGGAGAAGACTTGAGTTTCCATTAGCAATGTCCATGTGTTTGTCAGGTCCTATGCACAATTCTCCCTTTGTATTCCCAAAGTGTTGAACTGCATTTATCATGCCAGATACCAAGAGAAAATTGGCTAAGCTGTTGAAAGATAATTGTGTTTCTTATATTTTCCCCTTTTTCTCCTGTAGAAGAGATTTGTTTGGTGAAGAGACCTCTGCATTTCTATCCAGCTTTCCTCCTGCTGTTACAGAGCTATGCTGTCATTACTCATTCAATTTTTATCTTTTATGGCAATGAATTTAGGGTTTTTTTGGCCGTGAACTATAGTTTGTTCTGCCTTTGCCCTGATTAGCTCACATTTGCTTTTCCTTCACTTCCTGCAAGAACATCTTTTCCTATAAAAACTTCATGTGTTTATCTTTTAGGCATTTATTTGTAAACCACCACCAGGCCCTTGTACTTAATCCAAAGGCAAAAACCCTGGTATCTCCGGGAGACGTTTGCAATCTGACCACAATATGGAGTTCTGGACAGAGCAGGTGCTTACATATACGTCAGGGCTGTTCTCCTGGGTCAGATCAGAGTTTAGCCCTGCCTTGTGTCTGGGACCATGGAGCTGATGCCAAGAGAAAAAGGACAAAGCGAGTGTGTCCTGATTCCACCTCAGCAGCATTTTGATCCTTGGCAATCAACAACTTTGGGACTTCCCATGCTAGAGGTTGCGTTGCCTCTTGGTAGGCAGTGTTCATATCTCTAATCCCCATTTAAACACTGTGCTTAGTAACATTTGTCTATGCAGTGGCTAACAAAGCCTTCTGTAAGTGGCTTTTTTATTTTCGTTAGCAAAATATTTTTGGGTTCCATAAAGTGTTTTCCTTAAAAAAACAAACAGAATAAATCTTGGTAATCTATCAAATTTAGCACTGTGGAAATCACAACAATTCCCCGGCCAACCCCATTGTCTCAGGCTCGGCTCAGACTCTTTGACAGCTTCCTTGGTCAGTGGGAATTTCCTGGGCACAGGGATCATCTCAGGGGAACTGTGCTTGTCCCAGGACGAGTCCTTGCCTGCAAAACTTCTGTGGTTGGAGTCATTTCAGCAGCACTTTGTTGGATTTTTTCCAAGAAAACTGATTTTTCGAGGTGCCCTTTATATGTCCTGAATTGAAGATGCTGTCATTGTTTGTGAAGTTTTGTGTTTTCCTGGGGTGACTGTGGTGCTCACCGTAGTGCCTAGGAGCTGACTTGCTCCAGGGCTTGCCCGGGTGGCTACAGGGACCATCACTGCATCCTGAAACATCTCTTTGTGCTGCAGAAAGCAAAGAAACAGCCCTTGATGCAGCAAGCGGGAGGCTTTGCTTAGCTTAGGTTGGGACGGGAGGGCAGAGAAAGGATGACTGAATCTCTTACGGGGAGGGCACAAGCCTGTTCCCATCGGCCGGGAAATGGGGATGGTGCAGGGTGTTCCTCTGGCTGATGGAATGTGGGGTTGCTCAAACACATTCACCCCAGCCGTGGGGCCGGTGGTGAGTTCTGCAGCCAGCCTGGTTGCAGCATGGAGCCGAAAAATCCCTACTCAGAGCATTGGGCAAGAGCCTGTTTTACAAAGTTGCCTGGGTGCCTTGGCAGCAGCGGTTGTTTTCCAACCCGAAGCAAGCCATCAGGGCAACAGATGATGTTTACTTCATGTGACATAATACTCAAGTCAAATATTATTTAATAGTGCTTTCTTTCATGTCCTGACAACTCTGAAAGTGCCTCTGTATGACAAAAAGCTGTCGAACAACTTTTTGCAGCTTTGTCTTGTTTTGTGTGCGGAGTGAACGTTTGTCTTTTCGTTGGCCAAGTCAGACTGATCCCAGAAGAGCTACATCAGGTCAGACTGAAGCCATTTGCGTTCGGATTTGCTAGCACAAGTTCATCACGTCCCACAGAGGAGACTGCAAAAAAGCTCTGGTGGGTTTTGGACTGAATTTAATGTCAGTTAAAGTGCCTGATGAAGTGGTGGGATTAAGAAAAATGTCAGCAACAGATGACACAAGAAAAGCTCACATTATAACCCAAAATAGTGCCTCCCAGCTGCCTTCAGGTGCTTGGCTCAGGACCATGCTCCTGCCAGCATCCTTTGCTGGGTTTTGCTGCCTTGTGTCAAGTGTTTGGGACCAACCCTCACATCCAGGTAGGTGTGGGTTGAGGTGGTGGTGTCTGGAGATGGGGTTACTTTTTGCAAGTCTGTTTTACCAACCTCCTGCAACCCATTTGCACAAGAAAATGACACATTTTAGGGATTTGAACCAGAGTCTTGATGACTGAATTTTAAGAGCTTTCATACTAAAGCTTTGCAGTTTCAATGAACCAAGTGCCCCGGCAGCGTGGCAGCCATGATGCACCAGACCAAAGGGAAATATTCAGAGCCTTGTTTAATAAGAACTGACAGGAAAACTGGGCTCTTGGAGCTGACTTTGTTAAAGGTGTGGGTGTTGGGGTGCCAAAATGGTCAATAGCCACCAAGACTGGTGATATTTAGCTGAGTCTTTCCAAAGCAGAGTTGCTGTGCTGGTTAGGGTGGATTGTCTCTGTGTTTTAATCACCCACATAAAACTTTCTTCTGGACACCCTCAGCACCGCTGTCAGAGCATTTCTCTGAATTGAAAACATCCGGGAGCCTCACATATGTCAGACACTAAATCAGTTCTAAAGTTGCATAGAATTGTCTGTGTGTTCTCCAAGTCCCACCAGGTCCTCTCAGTTTCCTTCAGCAGTGGCTGTGTGTGGTAGTCCAGGAAAATAAACTCCAGCCCATTAAAGTAGCTGTTACTAAGAGTACTGGGCTGATAGAGCCTACTTTATCGCAGTAAAGCTGCACTTACAGCCGATACAGATCTAAGCCACTTATGTTGATGTGTTTGGAAGCAAGATGTTTGGTCTGTTTTACGGGTTTTATTGTTTTAAGATGATTGATGTTGCAAAAGGCTTTATCACGCTGTCAGCAATAAATGGACAAAGGACACCCCACATCCAGAGCCATGGGCTGGTAGCTGCCGACTTGCAGCTGTGGGCCTCCTCCGCTTGGCCACCAGAGCCATCAGCAAAGCTCTGCCGTGTCCCAGCCCGGCTGCGAGCCAACGGCCAGCGGTAAGGAGAAGGATATCCATCAGCAGCTCTGGTGGGCTCTGCTTTCAGAGCTCTGGACCTTGTGGGGCTTTCAAAGGGAGGATTTTCAGACCTGGACAGTATCCCGAGCCCCACTCGGGGCTCTGCAGACACGTTGTAGCCGATTCGACTTAACATTTGGATTGGAGACAGTCGGCAGGGTTTAATCCAGAAAAGATGGAGACAGAAGCTTTTAAAAAAGGACTGTTTATTGCAGCTCCCTCAGCTTTAGTGCCAGGGGGGGCACTTCCAGGAGACAGCGGGCTGGGGACCTCTCAGTGCCCCTCCTCTCCCCACTCCATGCAGGGTGCTGGGCTCCCAGCCCCACTCAGCTGTACCTGCTGCCCAGCAGAGCCTGCCTGCTCCTGGGCACCCGGACCCGCAGCACCGCTCACCCTGCTCGCTCCCTGCCTGCTTTTATAGGGCAGCTTTTCTCTGCCACTTCTGGCTGGGAGACAAGCTTTGTCTGAACAAGCATAAAGGAGGCTTTTTTGGCAGTTCTCCGTCTCCTCTCTCGTTTCCCCTGGAGTTTTGGCTCTTTCTCTCCTCTCTGTTTATTCCCTGAGGAGCCCAGACGCTAGCAGAGCTGTTGAGACTCCAGAGAGGGTGCAGCAGCCGCAGTCATGCCTTCACGTTTCGCTTTGTAGAGAGAGAAAGAGCAGATGTTGGGTGCAGGGGAGCTGCCTCGGCCTGGGATGGAGCTATTGGTGCAGATGCTGGGCCCATGCTGGCCCACAGCTCATGCTGCTCAGCTGTCCCCAGCAGTGGAGAAAGCCGTGTCAGCTGCTCGTGGCAGTGTCCAGGAAAGGCCATGTCACTGGGATAAAGCTTGGCCACAAGCCACAGGCATCTTCCCTGGCAAAATGTGAGGGTGGTGTGCGAGCGCTGTGGGGCAGTGAGGTGGGAGTCCCACCGGGAAGCACAGTGGTCACCTCTGCAGTGCCTTTAATCCCTGTGCTGAGCGCCTTTCCTCTCAGGAATTCAGAGTTTGGATGCTCAAGGGAGCGAATGGAGTCTGGATGCTGTCAGATTTGGCTAATCAAGCAAGGCTTTGAATCCTCACCCAGAGTATCTGGGAGCTGGGGGTGAAAGGTGTATCACCGCCTCTGCTCTGACACAGTGAAAGAGATTCACAATGCTCACCCTCAGCTTTGCCTGATGCTCAGGGTCTGCCTTTTCCCCAGCGATGGGGTTCCTGAGGAGCTGGTCTGTATCTTTCCCTACCTCCAGCAGTGTGTATTGGGTGAAGGGAAGGGGAACACTGGTGGGCCGAACCCTGCCTTCAGAAACCTTCCTCTCCTACAAGCCTGGAATGAACAACAGCAGCTAAAACCCTTCCTTTTCCAAGAAGAAACTTTTGAAAGGGATTTTATGAGCACTTTTGTGGTTATTGGAGACTGGATTCATAGGCCCTTTCCCATACTATGTCCTTAAATCCAAAGGTTGCAATTTAAGCTTAAATTTAATCCAGGGCACCTGATGTCCTGTGTTAAAAAGAAGTCCACATCAGGTAACAGCAGTGACCTTTTCTCACCTTGGTGTTGCCCTGTGGAGGAATGGGTCCAACCCAGAGCTGGTTGCGTGGGACTCCTCCACTCCTCCAGCTCAGCCAACCCTTTGCATCATGGCGATGGCTTCAAACCTCAGATTTTTCTGCTGGAGCCACCGCCTTGCACACCAGGAACACTTGTGCAGGGAATGCCTCATTCAGATGCCAGACCCCACACCTGGCAGGGGGAGGCCCGCTCGCCTTCCCCACGCTGTTCCCTCCGCACTGAAAGCGCACAGAGCGGCTTTCAGCACGCTCCAGCTCCTCGTGGCTGGCGGGGAGGGTTGTCCTCTCAGCAAGGCACCTCGCAGGGCTTCTGTGCACCGCGTGGGTCCGGCGCTCAGCTTGGGACCACACAGAGTGCAGCCCTCAGACCGGGAGCAGCTCATTGCGTCTGCCAGGGCGTCTGGCTGCTGCTGGGCAGCTCCCACCCGCTGAGCTCCTGCAAGGTGGGCTGCCAGCACCCATGGCAGGGATGCAGGAGGGCTGTCATGCTGAGAATTGCTCTATAAATAGCCGAGGAATTACCTTTCGGTGCCTTTCAGGAAGATGCGCTGAAGGCAGCAGCGAGCGGCGTGCAGGGGCCGGGGTTGGTTTGTTTGTTGATACAAATGGTCTCCATGCAGTGCGCGGGCTGAGCGAGGCTGGAAACCCTATCAATATTTTGGTGACACGGAGTTACTAAGCTGCTGTCAAACCCTGCTGAGAAAGGGAGCAGATCCTCTCCCCGAGCGCAGCTCGCTTAACTCGCACTCTCCGTTTCAAGCACGATTTTATGTTTTATAACACCGTTGTGCGGCATCGCTCTCCATTCCTGCTTTGCGATGCTGGAAACAGCGTGCTGTCCCCTTCCTCCCGGGGATGCTGAGCTGCCAGAGCTCCCTCTGGGATCCGGGAATTGCATCCCAACGGGTGGGAGTGCAGCGGGCAGGGGCCCGGCCGAGGGCTGCGGTGTTTGCTCTCCTCCCTGTGCTTGGGCTCAGAGCCTTGGCAATCCCTGTGAAAATGCCTCGGGGTGAGAAAAGTCTGAAAATGTGTTTGTTTCAAATACTTGGCAGGGATTTTTTTAGGCAGGGTTCCCAGCACAGGTGTGAACTTTTTTTTTGGGTGCTGTTTGTAATGCAAACACAGAGAAGGAAGCGCTCCCATATTCTGCCTGGATTTCATAATGCTCCGGTGTTGGGTTTTCACCTTGTGGCCCACGGCAATGTTAGTTTTACTCCTTATTTATTCAATTATTCCTTAAAACTCACCCTCCCTGCAGGTCCCAAACCACGTCTCAGTGCTGGCGCAGCTCGAGGTGGCCCTGGGTGGCTCTGTCCCCAGGCAGGGACACAATGTGGGTGCTCTCACCCTGATGTGATCTCACCCCGGAGCTATTTGCCATCCTTGATACAGGAAAGGAAACAGCAGGTTCCATCAGCCTGAGAACCAGCACACACACAGCTGTTTTTCCTGGTTTCAAGCTCAAACCACATTTACTCTTGAAAGCCCCCAGGGGGCCTTGCCTGAGCCGCACATCCCACCCAGAGCCCTGTCCGGGGCTCCTGCGGTGCGGCTGCGAGGGACAGATTTAAAGTGCTGCTCAGAAAAATGTCCCCAGGAGCAATGCTGGGCACATGGGGTGTGTTTTTCTTTTAAAGATGGGACAAAAGTGTACGTTGTTTGCTTTACATATATATTTATTTCCCAGTTTGATGGAGCGATCAAAGATCTTGTTGAAATGGGACTCTGAGAGTCAAACAAGCATTTTCGTGACATGCAGTGGGGCTGCAGCCTTCTTGCCAAAACATGGCTCAGGCGAAGGGACATGGTGCTTGGAGTTAACTCCATGTTTCTATAGAAAATCATAGTGTAAAAAAAAAAAATCCTGCATGAGTTTTGGCAGCAGGACAAACGGACAAAAACAAGCAGAAAATGAGAAGGTTTGGAATCCTGAAAGGAGCAGCTCTACCGGGGTAGCAGGAGGTGTGAGGGTTTCAAGGGAGCCTGGGGCCATTTTGAGACTGTGCCCTTGAGACACAAGTCTGGGGCTATGAGGACATCTGGGGTGCTCGGGAGCTTTTGCTTGTTGTTAAACCAGCAGACATTTAATAATTTTCATAATCAAGCAAATAGCCAGGGGAGAGCAGCACCGAGTTCCAGATCTTACAGCCACCACTAGCGTTGCCACCCTATTTGTTCTGTCCCATTCAAAAGCACCTGAGAACTGCGTGGGCAAAACTCTCCCTTTAAAAGAATTGTATGGAAAAGCCATCCCTTCCCTGAATTTTGGTCCTTGTTTTGTCCTGACTCCTTGAAACACCCGAAAAAAAACCCCAAACCTTCAATGCTTGCAAAAACATCCATTGAGCCCCACATCTCTACCTGCTTCACTTCATTTCAGAGGAGGTCTTTGGTTTTCCAAAAACACTGATAAATATTTTGATTCAAGAAGAAAAAAACTCAGATTTTAATAAAATCATTGGCATCTCGGGATGCGACAGCCCTCAGTGTATTGAGGGATGTGGGTCAAAGGGAAAAGAGGATTAGATTAGCACAGCCCTTGTCCTGCAGCCCTCCAGCCCCAAAACTCCTCCTTACCGGAGGAGGGTGGGTGAGGGACCCGCTAATTGCTGGAAAGAAGATTTCCTGGAAAATCCTAATGCAATCACCATGCCAATACAATGCAAGGTGGGGGGTGGACAGGAACACCAACGCCCTTCGTTGGGGTGGGGGCAGCTGCAGCGTTCTCCCTTGGCCTCACCCAGGCGCAAGAAGAAGGCATGAGGTCAGGGCTGGGCTCAGCATGCTGCAGGACTGCTTTCAGTCCTCTAAGGACCACGATTTACTGCTGTCTGCAGCCCTGCCCAGTGCCTACCGATGCCTCCTGGTGTCCTTGCTTTGATCCAGCCTCGGTGCTGCTGGGAGCATGAACCCATTTTACAGAATTAATAAACTGGAAAAGCACCAGCAAAAATGGTTTATGTGGGGAAAGACAGCCCCCAGTGTGCACGCTCTCAGCTCTCTGCCTTCTGCTGCTCTTTGGGGATAAGCTACAGAATTCTTTCCTGCTAAAAATGTTTTAAGCTCTTATTAAAGAATCCTTTGAAAGAGAACCATTATAGCTCTTAGCATCACTGCCTTGCTCAAGCGTGACCTAGAAGTTGTAAGTACTCTCATTTGTTATCTGTACTTTGTTTCAACTTTAATACTAATTCCTGCTTTTAATTTGATGCTGATTGATCGTGGAACTGCGTGTAAGCCATATGGCACCATGCTTAGAGTTTTACACCCTTCCCATTTTCCAGCAGCCATCTCTAACGATTTACATCGCTCCAGACATGCTTAAGGGACAGCCAAAGAGGAGCATTTGTTTTGATTATCTCATTAATGCTTTATTCAATCAAGAGAACTTGCGGAGAACACGTCGCAGACCAAACGCACAGAGCAGCCAAACCCACACGAGGCGCAGCGGGCGTGCTGGGAACCACACCTGTTTTCCAAAAAAACCCAAAATATTGTCCTTGTCATTGAGTCCTGAGAAACTCTTACTGAAGGCAAAAGCCTTTGCTAGCTGTGACTTGCCCTGTTTTTTTTTTTTTTTTTTTTTTTTTTTTTGAAAGTAATTGTGAAACTGGGAGGATGCATTTTGGCTGCAGTCAGAATCAGGAATTCCAAATTCCCTCAGAATCTGACAAAGGAGAGAGTCATTTCCCTCTGAACAGATGGAAACCACTGCTCCCATGGCTGTGGTATGTGTGCACGTGTGCAATGGGCACTTCTGAAATAGCAAATGCCCTTTTTTCTCCCGGAGTGCCTGTGCGTGTCTGAGCCACAGGTGCTTAATGTGCACGGCCCGGATTATTCGAGTTTAAAACATAAATAAACCAGCAGACAAATCATGACAAATATCAATATTCATTGTAATCTCATTCCTGGCGGTGTCTGGAGCCTTTTATGATAGCCAGGCATCTAAGAAAACCAATTCGTATATAAAAGATTAATTTCTTGAAGATAAACTGCACATTCACAATGAAAACCAGGTTAAGGGGAGAAATCTGTGCTGGATGCCTCGCTCAGGCTGGGGCATCTGAGCGTGGCTCTGGTCTGAGGCTTCCGAAGATGCTTTAGGGATGCTGTACTCAGTTCCATTCATTTCAGAGGCTGTTGATCACTCACACCACCCCACACGTGGCATTTTCCTTTTTGGATAAATGCTGCTGGAGATTGCTAATTGCACAAATATTGTTTTCTTTCATAAAGAGCTCCAGGCAGGCAAAAAGGAGAATGTATGGCATTCTAATAACCAGAATATCACTAGTTTACTTCATTTAGTATTCATTTTAAAAAGATAATAAACTTAAAAAAACCCAACCCTATTGATTTCATACTTTTCTCATGCTGCTTTGCCAAGGACGATGACGAATTTGATGGTGAGCTTGCCTTTGCTAGCATGAAGGGAGGGCAAACAGTTACATGAGATTATCACAAGTGAAAGTGCACCAATCTGCTGCACATACTGGATTAGTTCATCTTGTGCCATGGTGGATATGGATAATTATCAATTGTTCTGTGGAAAAGAACGATTTCGTCTCTGACATTGACATACTACTTGATAGCAAACATAAACCAGAGTATACGTAAACTAAACATTTTGCATTATTTGTGTGCACTGTTCTCCTAAAGCCTACAATTAAAAGATGGAGAGGAAAATCAGTTTGCAGAAGTGCCTTTGCAGTTGCCCTTTACCCACCTTCCAGTTGTGCAGCAACAGGCATGGCTTTGGAGCACGGGAACCATTCTGGGGGGCTCTACATTCCAGCAAACTCCTAAAACAAAAACACCTTCTCAGATGGGCTGCAATGCCCAGAGATGCTGCAGGGAGCTCAGCAGAGCTCAGCTAACAGTTGTGCTTTATCTGCACCAAGCAGAGCACGTGTAGCAAAGCTCTCTGCTGGTGGCTGCTCGCCTGCTTTTGTTTGTCTGTCCCCAGGAGCAGTGACAGCACTGCAGAAGGCTGCTCTTTGCTCTGTGCAGAGGCAGTTATTTGCAATGCCAGGAGTAACTCCCCTTGAGAGCAGCAGCACGGACAGGCTCCCTGCCTGCCCCCTGCTATTTACCAGTAAGACAAAACAAAAGCAAAAGGGAATGCAGAGAATGTTTTTAATTCCAACTGAGGAAATCTCAGGGGTTTCTACAGCCCTGGCAATGTGCAGCATTTCGCCCCACCAGTGGCAGATGTGCTGTGATGTGCCGGCAGCAGCTGGGGAGCAGCTGGGTGCCCCCTGCACAGGGGCATGAGACAGAGCCAAAGCAAAGGACAAGGGCTTTGGGCAGAAATATGGCCATACCATCAGCCTTGCACTGAGTCAAGGCTTCAGTGGGCTTGGTTTTCACATGCAATTACCAGTTTTCTGGTTGTTATCGTACCTGTGGGTGAAACCCCATCCCCAGCCAGGTGCTGCCAGCACAGCTTTGCTCTATGGGCAGCATGGGAGGAAATACAGAGAACGTCAGCTAAACCAGCCCAGGGATGATTCAGAATGTTTGACGCCGTCCTTTTCATTTCTTTAAGGGAAAAAAGATTCTCCTCTTTCTGGGGCAAGATTCAGTATTTCTAGATGAAATTAGGATTGATTTCAGGAGTATCAAAATTGAAGTTCTTGTATATACAAAGGCAGCGCATTCTTAGAGCAGTGTAAATCTGCAGTAATTTGTTAACCCACGTGAAAACCAGAAAAATGTAGCTCCTATATAGATTTTTTTTTTGCCATACCAGAGAAGTACAGAAATAGATGTTAATTTGAAAGAAGAAATGGTTAAAATCAGAATTGATTGAAGTATTCGCTTTCTGGTAGGAGCAAAGAGTCTTTTGAGGTCTCTTAGGCGAGCTTCAAAAACACCTAAAAGTTGCATGATCGAAGCTTTGTTTTCAATTATTCATTTGTTTTCAATATCTGAAGGTCATACAACAGGCTGGGATGGGGAATGCAGCTGCCATTAAAAATTTACTTTCTTTTTGTACTCCAATTAAACTTACAGATAATAGCAGATAAAAACAACCATGCAATTGCTTTCCTGACGAAGGCACTGATTTATTGATAGTGAACTTGGCTTCAGTATAGTTACACCAGGGATGAATTTGCAAAGGTTTGCTTCCATTTTAGGAAGAAAAAAAATTGACAGCTGTAAAAACAGCAGGACGTGATAATACTGTCCTTGATGAGGATTTTTCTTGGCAGTGTGGTATGTGCATCTTGCAAGACCATGACAAGCCACACTCCCTCTGAAGACGTGGTCAGCCTGGGCTATCACGTTAAATTTGGGATTTGGTCCCCTCTGCTCCCTCTGCAGTCAAAGAAAAAGGGAGGAGAGCTGGGTCCTCCAGAGCTGCCTTTAGGGACCAAGCACTGTCCTCCTGCAGTTTTCAGGATCTGTGAGTTTTGGTACATTAAAAGCAAAATCTTTCTTGAGAAATCACCCCATCCATTCTGCTAGACCCGCAAGTTGGTGTTCCAACAGCATCAGCGTATCAGTAGGAACAAAGTCATCCAAATAGCGAAGTGGTTTAGGAAATCCAGCCGTGTAGCTTTGGCATTAAAGCAATATTTCCTTCTGCAAAAGGAAGGGAAGATGCTGCAGTGAATCGATACATCCTGTGCACATCTCGGGCACGTTGACTTATGGGCCAAAGTGCCTACAACAACTGCAGAAGCAATTGGACTATGCAGCAGTAAAGTAGCCTTTCACTATATAAGATCTAAAAAAGAAATGGGATGCCTGATTCGGGGCTAGATTTATGATGTATGTACTCAGCTCCAGCCACCTTGTATTCTTCGACAGAGAAAACTGGGTGGCTACACCAAAGCAAACTCTCTGCAGTGACTCATCCCTAATCACTGGTGATTAGCGCTGAACTATGCTCAATATATTTACAAAGGAGTGCAGACATACTAAAATTCTTTCTAATGTACACAAATAGAAAAGAAATTAAGCACCAGAGATTATGTCTGGAAGCCACTGTTAAAAAAGAAATCATGGCGTATGAAGATAGATCCATAGGAATGAGCTGAGTATAGAAATGGAAGAAGGAACTGATCCTTATTTTGCTGGCTCAAGATTTAGGAATTCCCTGAAAACTCCAGTAATTTTAAACTGAAGTGGATTAGACCAAAGATACTTGAACTTCTATTTCTAAGGCTTTCTTTCTCTATGCAGTTCTCTATCTCTTATTGTGGTATTGTTTGCTTTGTCCCTCTCAAAACTGTATTTATCACATCAGTGATGTTAGGGATTGGTCTTGAACATTGGATGAAAGGGATTATTTTACTATGACATTTCTTGCTGGTGAGCTTAAACTTCACAACAACTACCCACCCAACAACAGCCTCTGCTCTGAGAGGGAACTCATCACTTGGGTGGGGTACGTTCAGAAACACTTGATAATTTGGGAATGGATTCACTACCAAATGTGTGTCTGTTTTGGTTAAGAATGTAAGAAGTCGTCCAAAAAGCTGCTTATGAGCTTATGAGGTCCCTCCTTATGAGGAGGACATGCCTCCTCTTTTTTTTTTTTCCAATTAATAATACTCTGTTGAATATCTCACAAACTTTAGTGAGAATTTGGTCAGTTTTTTTTTATTTCTACACGCATGCATGTAGCATTTCTACATAAGGTAGATGTGGAATATGCCATTATGTGTTTGATTTTTAACAGCGGATTTGCTGTCACCACAGGCAAAATATTCTATTCTGCATGTTACTACTGGAAGCCTGGAGACAGGCAGACTAGGGCAGGAACCAATGAGATGATAATGTCCCAGAAATTTAGTGCGTTGTGTCACTCACTGAGCTAAACTTTCATTCCCTTTTTTAGTGCTACTCAAATGTGCTCTTTAGAAGTTTTGAATTTCACAGAACATCACAGAAGCTATCTTCATGGTGCTTTCAGAAAGACTGATGGTAGAGGCTTGCTGTCATCACACTGTCATCTTGTCCAACAAGGACAACCTCTTGCTGTAAGCCTGTAAGATGACTAAGATGGATGAGGAGGGCTTAGGTTTGAGCCAATCTTTGGGTCCTCCTCATGCCTTTAATTCTGTCTGACTGATATGACTATGTGCAAGGAATAAGAACATTGGGTCTAAGCTATGAAAGCAGCTGCAGCAGAGGATGGCTCTTAAATCTTCTCTGGATGCCCATGTGTGTGTTTGCATCTGTCAGCCAGCCTCGTCTTCCTGCTTGACATCCAGCTGGTCACACTTCTAGGCAGAGCTTAGGGAACTATTTCAGCAAATTTAAGTGGAATTTGACAAATCGTTTCAGGTGAGGCGTTGTATAAGGCGACTTTTGTAAGGATTTATACTGCCTGCTAGTAAGTCTTTAACCAGTAAATTTTTCTTTGATATTAGCTATTTTTCAGTACTCTCTTAAGCAGTGAGTGGAGTAATGGGTCATTTTGTTTGCTCATTTCAATACATTTCATATTTGGTGATGCTCAAGCAAAATGTGCTCACCCTAAATCGTCGTTTAAAGAATACCAGTATGAATGTTACTGTAGCAAAATAAGACTTTAAGAAACACAAAAATTAATCAAAGAGGCCATCCAAACTGCAACAGTGGTGAAGTCCAGGAAGATACAGTTTTGGGAGCGCTCCTTACCAGATCCCCTGAACTTCCTCGCTGAGTTCCTCATGGAAGCTGCCATTTGCTTTCCAGGAGTGATTTTCTATCTCCAGACTTTTCTGTGTGTACCACTGTCTCAAATGCTCATAAGGTTCATGCAACCCTCCACAGAGGGCTCTTTGTCAGAGCATTGCAACTGAGAGGAGGATCATGCAGCATCCTCAGATGCAATGTGCTACTTCCCCAGGGTGGAGAGGTGCCCAATCTGGTGATTAATTTATACCCGACCAAGAGGTTTAAGCATTTTCCATGTGCACTGAGAGCTTTTCTAGGAGTTTTCTGAAATTGAAATGACTTCTGGACAGTATTATTTCTTTTCTTCCTGCTGATAAGCAGGGAATTTTTTGATATCCACAGAATATTTAATTTCCCATATGGGTAGAATGTTAAGAACAGGACTCTTTCTTCTTGGATATTCACAGAAGCAGCCTGAGATCTAGGTACTTTCTGGTTTAGATAAAAAGAAGAGCAGTTGTGATTTTCCTCCACTAGATTTTAGTGAAGCAAAAAGTTAAAAAATGCTTTTAAGGAGAGGACGATTATGAAGTAGGGTAGCGTAGAAGCACAAGTGTTAGAAGTTAATTGAATGGATAAAATTATATTGACAAAACCTCTTTATCTTATTGCAGTATTAACATTTGTGTGATTTTTCTCCCTTTCTGGGAGGCAATGTCACACTAAGCTGATATCAGTGTGATTAGATAAATGTTACCTTTACATGTATACTGCCTTGGTAGATTGCATGTGTACATTTTTAACGATTGGTTTCTCCTTCCCATTAGAAAATATCCTTTTGCCTTTTTGCTATAACACAGTAAAAACATCCCATTCTTGGGAAACAAACTTCAAAGTATTTGGAAAATTGGAGTTTATCAGAACAAACAGATCAAACTGGGCAGTGTGGATGATGTGAGGGAAAACTCTCCCACAGAAAAATGGAAAAAGGGTTTGGTTGGAAACAATTTCAGACATGTATCTTGGTTTCAATTAGTGATCTCTAAATTGCCTGCAATTCCTGGGTGGTATCAGATTTAAATTTTTTGGCCTCAGTCCTTGCAACATGAATGGCTTTGGTCACATAAGAAGCCTCCCTGAGCTATTCTCTAAGGGGACCCTTCCCAAGGGTTCTGGTGAGAGGACCATTCAGATCCAAAGAACCCAATGCCACATGTACCTGTATGCAGGGCAGAACTAAGGGACCATTATTAAATCAAGTGACAAAATTTCTTCTCCCAATCCTGCCTCATAAATTCCCTGCCCATGCCTTCAAAAATAACTCTGTTCTCACTTGAAAGAGAGCAGGAATCTGGGAAGCTGATACCAAGTTTCAAAGAAGTCTTTTTTTTTTTATTTTTTTTTATTTTTTACTTCTATTGTGGTCGTCTAGTTACTGTTTCAACAGGAAGGTGTTTAATCAGTGCGAGGCAAAAGGCAGAGAAACAAACTGGTGGTTTCCAGAAAGAGAAAATGTCGGCCCTGATTAGAGGGTTTCTTTCTCAAGACAGAGTAGACAATACAAAGCATGTGATAACATGCTCGAGATATGCCTAAGATCCCCAGCAGCAGCCCTGTGAATGAATGGCACATTTCCTATCACGGCCCTCTCAGTCCAAGGCTGATAAGAAATGTCCTGTGCAGCAGAACACACTTTTGAAAACCTTGATCTTCTCTTGGACAAAAAATAAAACTAAAAGAATCCCCAAACCTCCACATAAGGGTAATTGGAGGAAGCAGTTCCCTCTGATTTTTAGCTTGTAAATTTACTGTTTTATTTTTCATATTGGGTAATTGTATTCTCCAGCTCATGTGAAGGTGGGGGAACAGGAAGAAAGAGGATATTTCCTTTAAGTTTTGATCCGGAGAAGTGAAATGTTTTTTCTCCCAGCGGGTACAGTATCTTTTTGTGCTTTAAAATCTGATTGACACTGGCAAAAGGGACATATTATGCACATAGCACATGTAGCCCTTCATATCCTGCTCAATGTGTGAGCCGAAGTCGTTAATCTCACCCATTTCCTATGCTCAGCACTGTGTGCCAAGACGTTCAGAAATAGCTAGGGATTTGGATGCCTTAGCTATTGGGTGTCCAGCTAAAGAAACTTCTAAAGGTCTTGGTTTTCAGAAAGCTTTGAACAGCCGTCCTCTGAAAATTGGGCCTGTAAAATGTCTGTTGGCAAGTGGCTGGACTCTGGAAGTCTCCATGATGCAGACGTTTTCACACCAGCAGGTTGGACTTGGTGGAGAACTACTGACACGTTAGGACGAACTCTCATTGAGCCATGCTGCAGGAAGGCAGAGGGGTCAAGCTGCAGCTGCTACCTGCTGCGTTGGGCTGCTGTAGTTTTCAGAGGCCTTGGACTTGGCTGGCATGAGCAAAGGGCAGGTGTTCCCCTTGGGATAGAGTTTGTGATCTTTAAATATAAAACGAGGCAAAAAATGAGTTTAAAAGACATGTCAAATTTGTCTTCTCCAACTGATTTTCCAAAACACCAATTCCTACCCCCTCTCCTCACCATCCCATCCCACTCTACCCCTGCCCTCACCTCCACAGCACCACAGCAACTTCTAAAGGCACTGGTTGAATACATTTCATAGATGAACTCTAAGGTCAAAATACCAGAGAATAAACAATACACGGAACAGAACCAGCGTGTACCAGCTTGTCTTAGTGGTACAAAGCTGAATAATACCTGGGTAAACACAGCAAAAGCAGCTATTGACAAATTGGCCACTCAAGAACTCAGTGACCTCTGAAGTGCTGGAGCCCTGTCAAAGTCCAGCAGCAGCAAAGAATATGATGTGTTTGAGAGTGAAGATGTGGGCAGAGATATAAATGACATCCTGGATGTTGCAATGTTGTCCCATAGTTGTTAACACCTCTATTATCTACGCTGTGTGTATGTAGCATAGAATTACAAACACTTAATCTGAGAAATAAATGTAAAGAGAAAACTTGTTTTCATCCTTCGGCTTCCAAAGCTCTTTTTCATTCTTTTAAAAATAGTGTAATACAAAATGATAGTAATAAAATCTGTTCTTCAGGATGTTTGCAGCCAGTTTGGCAGGCTCAAAAGGTAATCCTTCACACCTTCTGGCTTTAAATACATCACATTTTGTATAGAGAAAGGAAAAAAAAGCAGCCTGGACTGTTTTTGTTCCTTTAAGGAACCCTATGCAATGCCTCCCAGCTACGTAAATGCTGTAGTCATCGTGCAAACACATTTCTCTGTTGGGTAGGTGTCTAACGTATTCATTCTCAGGGACCACAGGCATTGGGTTTGCCCATTCTGCATGATTTGAAGTAGCCATTCTATCAATCCCTTACAAACCCTTTGTGAAGGCAGAGGACGATTGCTTGTTCATGTAAAGAAGCACTGGTTTTGCTTACAGTGGTATGCACTTCGCCTTAATGATCTCACGTAACACGGAGGCCTTGAATTTTTCCTTTCCATATTCTGTTTCCAGACTTTCCATTGCCCTTCTCCCCTGTAAGCTGCCTCGCAGGTAGGGTTACTCATGCAAGTTGAGGGTTCCCATTGCCTCCCATCCTCGCAGGGCTGTGAGCATTGCACGCTTGCAACATGAGCCGAGTCCTGGCCCCTGGGGAGCCGGGAGCCCTCACCTCCCGACAGCGATGGGTGAGAGGAGCAGCCTGAAATGCTAGAGGATGCAGCAATCTCGCATGCATTTCTCAGGGAATAATGCCTGGTGGATTGGTTTGTTACTTTTGTTTCTATATCCCCATTTCTGTGTTTGGTGGGGAAAAGTAAGACACTCTGTATTCAGGACAGCAAATTTTTGGTCCTGGGAAGGTGTGTGGTGTGATGATGACCACAGTGGTTGTGAATAAGGTCCTTGGTAGGGAGAACTGTGCAAACAGGAGGAGACTCTGCCTCAGCCCAGATGGGTTTCTGAGAGATGACTTCATGACCTCCCCATGCCAAGAGCAGCCTCGGGAACAAGTCATGCTTGTGCTTTATGCAGAACATATGCCACTGATTTCTTCTGCTCACACACAGCCAAAATCTTTCACTGCTTGGATGGAGGTGTGTGGATAATGCATATTAGCAATACCAATGCCTCATGTTTAGAGTAAAAAAATAGATATCTTTTAAAGTGACTCCTCTAAAGATTTATTAAACACCTGCTGTTACTTCATGCTTGATGTTTGGCTGGGGCTGCTCTGAATAGCAACCCATTCTGCCTTTAAACACAATATCTGGTATTTGAAAATACCTTAGTCCGCACCAAATGAAAAAAATCTTTTCCTCTTAAAAGCTGGGATATTTGTTCTGCTGCTCTTGTCCAAGCATGTGGCTGTTTCTTTCCATTCTCTCACCTCTGGAGAGCTGTGGTTCACTTCTTTGTCTTTGGATGCATCCGCTTGGGCACAAGCAGTGCTGTGGATGATGCCACCTCTTCTCAGCCCGACCCCTCTGCTCTGAGGGCACCAGCACATCTCCTCCTGTCCCATGCAGCCCCATGGCCCCTTTTGCAGCTTCGCTGGGGCTGCATGGCTGCTAATCTCATTCCTCGCCCCTCTGGGGGGCTCAACCATTTGACCTATGACCCCCAGCTGCTCCAAAACCTCCATCAATCCTTCTGAAAAGCCCTGCTGCAGTCAGGGCTTCCAAATGACCCTTTACATAGTTCCTAAAAGGAAGAAAAAAGGAAAAAAAAAGAACACCCAAAAAAAAAAAAAACCCCAGCCGTGTGCTGTTTTCTGTTGTTCTAGCAGAAACCAAACATAACTCATAAAAACACAGGCAAGAAAAATAGAGTGCGCTGGCTGCCAGAAAAACAAATCGTAGCAGCACACAGAGGGGCCTCTCGCAGGGAGGAGGCAGGGGAGAAACACCTGTGATTTCCATTGAAAGTCCCCTGACACCCACATTCCCCCGTTCTGCTCCAGTGGAAGCTCTCTCCTGCTCTACCCCTGACCCCGGGGCAGGGTCTCCATCAAAGGGGTCCCCCATGGTTGGGCTGCCCAGATGCGGCCCCGAGCGCTGGGCTGGGGAATCGCAGTGTGCAGCTGATGAGCACAGAGCGTGCCTGCCAATGTCCTCATGTCATTGCTATGGTTATCTCAAAGTGCTCTGCAGATGTTTGCCTGCTCGGAAAAAAAAAAAAAAAAGGAATAGAGAGAGGAGGATGAAAACAAAGCTTTAAATGTGTTCCTGCAATTGTTATACCGTGGCTATTAAGAAGCTTGGATGCAGCTGGTGTTGCTGGTTGGGTTTTGGACCATGGTGGTCTCCAAAGGCTCTGGGGAAGATAAGGTGCCAGGAGGTGGCCCTACCTTGCCCATTGGGACAGCTGGGCACTCCCTGGGATGGGTGAACAGGGAGCAGGGAGCTCCCAAAATTCAGCCTTCAGGGTTGGGAAGTATAACAACATCATACTGGCTCCTTGCTAGCAGAGATCTGCACAGCTTCAGAACCCTCTTAGCGCTGCTGAAAAGGTGCCCGTTGGGTGCTCACAGCTCTGAGCTTTAGGATACAGCTCATTGAGCATGAGTAATGGAACCCCAGCCCCAGGTGCTTTTGCAAACACGGTCTCCTAGTTGCCTGGTAATGGTACCCCAATGACTGGGACAACAGTAATGCTGCATGTTCCTGATCATCCTTCTCCAAGTGCTCCTCGACCACAGCACACATGGACTTGGAGGAGAGGTCTGAGACTTAACACGCACCCGAGCATGGAGCTTGAACAGCTTGATGGCTGTTTTACAACTTTGCCAGACTTGGTGTTTACAGGAGGCAGGAAGATAAATGATGAGAGAGAGAAGCACTGAGGATGTCATTTGGGGGATGTATCAAACAGGCCCTCAAGGAACTGCTTCATGTTGCAGTCACCGCAGCACTTCTTCCAGCAAGATAAATGCAATTGAGCGCATCCAAATGCCCTGCAGGCATGTCATGGCAGTGTCCAGCTCAAGCCCAGTGGAACCAACAGGAGATTTTTTCCATCCACTCACACAACCCTTAACCATGTTACAAATGAGTGTGCGTGTCCTTAGCCCAGCAGCAGCCTGCCGGGCTCAGGGGTCTCATGGCAGGAGGTGATCCCTTGGCCAGTGGTGAGGAAGCTGTCCCTACACCACACAGAAACAGAAACAGCCCGGGGAGAAAGCTCCTCTGTTATTGCATGGGCACACAGTGTGCTCAAGAACATTTTGTGAGGCTGGGGTGGCTACATGGAGTTTTGAAAGACACATTTTTCTTTGCAAAATGGGATGAAAAATCCTGTTTAGGAAAGCAGAGCCCAACTCGGTTGAATAGAAAATAGTCTTGCTATAAAAAGCATCCTTGCCTTTCTCTGGAACACAAGCCCATGCACATAGATGGCTGGATTCAGCAGCACGTGCCATGCTTTGCTGACCTGGGCTCTCTGAATTATTTGCATTGCTGCAGGACAGGCATGGCTTGAAGCTACCTGACCAGGCCTGCATGGGGAGCTGCCTGGCTTACCTTGTGCAGGGCAAAAGAGGGAGCTCCTGCTACAGCTGCAGGAGAAATGATGCAAGAGATAAGACCCTGCTGAGCAGTGAGGAGGATCCCAAGATCTCTGGCACCTGAAGCTTCCTTGATGTGGCCAGAGCTCCCTGAGCATCTCCACAGATGAGGGATTTCCACTGATACAATTTTATTTCAACAATTGAAAGATGTGTGAAGAAATGGTTGATTTTATGAGAAGTTCTTGGTTTGGGGTAAGTCTTTGAAAGTTAGCAAGTCATTGAAGATGCTCGCTAGTATGGTTATTTCTTCCTTAGAATGGTTCAGGTTGGAAGGGACCTTAGAGATCATCTTGTTCCAACCCCCCTGCCATGGGCAAGGACACCACTCACTAGACCAGGTTGCTCAAAGCCCCATCCAGCCTGGCTTTGAATACTTCCAGGGAGGGGGCATCCATCCTTACCTTCTCTTGTCCTTCCCCCTCTTCCCTGTCCGTGAAAAATGCCAACAAGCACCAACCCAGCTGACAACAGAAAAAATGGGCTTCAGGCAAGAGGAGAAATCAGGAAACATTTTGGAAAGCATTTCAGTAAACATTGGCTAAAACACTGAGGAAGTGTGTTCCTTCGCATCTTGGAGTGGAGAACGCCTCTCTCATACACTCTAGTAAATTATTTCCCTTTTTTCACATGTATCATACATTTCCCCCATTTCAGTTGGAGCTCTGCTTTGCAAACGGGTGCCGGTGTGTGTTGAGGCTCATTTTCTCCTGACATTTGAAGGCCCCATGCACAGCCCCACTCCCTCCCAGGCACCACTCAGCCCTGCAGTGGCACCCGAGTGCTGGGGGCCTCTCGCTGCAGCCAGGCACTCAGCCCATAGCTGGGTGAGGTTTGAGCAGACTGAAAAGGACCCTATACAAATTTTTAAAAAAGGAAGAATTCTTGAACCAACACCAAAATGTCATGCTCTTGTAATATTCTGAATAAATGTTGTTTATAAAAGAGAGGGCTGTGTGGCCACTGTGGTACTTCTGCTGCCAGCATGGGCTGTCTCTGCAGCCTGCAGAGATCTGGTGCAGCCAGAGCTTGTGCTTCTGAGCTAATGTTACCACTCGCTCCTTGTTTCAGCTTGGTTCTCCATCTGAGGAGATCACTGTCCAAAGAGGGATAAAGGGTTCCTTTCTTCTGGGTAACATCTGAAATCACAGCCCGGGCTTTGGTAATAGGATACGGGTGGCTTCGGTTCTTCCAATAAGGGGAACGCTTCTTTTCCTTGTTGTTGTTAATCCTGGGAGTGGAGATCAGTTGCAGTGCAGGTGTCTGATTTTCATTAAAATTGCAAATTGGACTGGATGCTTGATCAGATAACAAAGACATCATTGAAACCATGTGTCTTCCTTCAGCAGCAGAACAGGGGACAAGACAAAGAATTTCCCAGTGTATGTCCACTTGTGCATTTTTACTGCAGAGAGAGAGTCTTAATACTTTGGTCATGGGTGAATAAATAGCTTCTAAGAAACGTCAACCCTACCAAGCTTGCTGCGGCTTTGGAACGGCTTTTGAGTTGAATAGAACTACAGTACTAGCCCTCTGGGGAAAGTACAGGATGTTCTCAAAGGAAATCAACTAACTGTAGCATCTCTTTGGTCCCAATTCGGTGGATCTTCCCTTTTTATCAAAACACTTAAGTATTTTCCTTGCTTTAAGCATGAGCTTACCTGCTTTGATGAAAATGATGGACTTTCACGCATGCTGCTGACCCCTCCAGAAGTAAAAGTATGTGCTTTCTACTATGGCAAAGAGAACAAGCTAGAGAGGTCCAACTAGCCATTCTGTTTGGAAATCATATGCAAGAAGCTCATCCAGAGTAGGAAAGAGTGAGGGCTGATGGCAGGTGCTGTTTAGAAAGGAAGCCCCTCCTATGATGTCCTCTTGTTGGCCAAACAACGCAATCCTGAAACAAACACACAGATGCTGCCTTTCCCAAGATGGCTCCTTCTGTTTTTATACATCTCAACCTTCTTTAAATCATGGTCCTCTCCTCCTCTGCCTTGTGGCAAAACACGTGTGAACTACCCTTAGAGTTGATGAAGGGAGAAGCTAAGCAAATTCTCATCCAACCCAAAGTCTTAGACAGGCTCATCTTCATCCTTCAAGCACTCTAGAAGCTGTGATCAATGAGGAAGGTGCTGAGCCATGCTGATGCATACATGTCCATTTCTGTTTAATCTCTGCAAGAGAGAGTTTTCACTGTGACTTATTTGCTTGGTGTTTGCAAAGCTTTTAAAGGGGATGTCTTTACAACAGAGCATGCTAAATGGCTACCTGGCACTAGAGTGAGCTGGAATGGTCTTGTCTTAGCCATAGGCAGGGTTAGGTGCAGCCAGAACATATCGCTTGTCCATTTAGGGGTGAAATAAACTGGTCCTGATACAGGGGAGCAAGGTTTGTCCATATTAAAAGTGTCTTTTTTGGAGGCTTTTTACCAGATCTTCCCTGCCTCACAGTAAGTGTTGCAGGAGGTATTTCTCAGGGAAGTTAGGCAGGTCCTAGCTTGGGAGGGAAAACAGTCCTGGACTTTTACAAACAGAGAATGAGAATTTACAATGAGAAATTCATTGTGCTCTGCACGCACAGTGAGGAACTCAACTTTTGAAGCATAATTTGCTGTCCTGGTGTCCTTGAGCAAAACTCAGCCACAGCTGTCTCTGCCGCGAGCCCCAAATATCTGTGAAGCATGGCTTGCTCGGCTGGAAGGATGCGATCCGGGTGGTGCTTGGCCCACGGCTCTGGAAATGAGAACAAACTTGGGATGGAGTGAGTCAGCTCTGCAGCAGGGTGCCCAGCACCCAGCATGCTGCCTGCTGGTAAAGCAGTGTTAAACTCAGCTGCTCTCGGCGGCTCTGAGAAACAGCTGAACTTCCTACCCCTAAAATGCTGTGAAAGGACTATGAGAGACTGTGAAACATTTTGTTTTCCAAGGAATGAGCATTATTTGAATATCACAGAAATATGCTAGGAATTTCTTTGGGACTGAGGCAACACAGACGTACAAAGTGATTGCTCTGACAGCTTCCCATGCAGCAAGCACGACGCATCTACTGCTCGCTCCCATCCCTTTGTTAATGGGAGGTAGTTTGAAGATATTTTCATTCCTCTCTGAGCATCACTTGGGATATCTGTAGAACCACTCAGCGTCACAATTCCAAGAAATCTGCCACGATCATGCTCTGAAGTTTGCTTTGGGTAATAAAGGACTCAAAAGGTCATAGATTATCCCAGGACATATCAAAACATGCATTAAAAATTTCCATGTTCTTGAACTCGTGGTAAGAGTCAGCCACATTTGCTCAGTTTTGTTCAAGTTTTAAACTCGAGGGAACTTCTCTCTGCTTGCCAGCGCGTTGCAGGGGAGGTGGGAGCTGTGTACTGCTCTCTGCGTGTGTCCTGCAGAGGGGAAGTGAGCACTGGAACAGGGCAAGGTTTGGGCATGGGAAACCACGGGCTCAAAATAGGTCAATGTAGAGTTACAGCGTTAATTAGCACAGAGGGTGTGCAGCTATTGGGACGTTGCATATAACCTTCTCTTGTGGCAGTGGAAATCTGGCAGGAAGCTTCTTGGTGAGTGGATGTCAGACGTGCTGGGAGCCCCAGCCCAAAGTGTTTGAGGGCAGCAGTGAGCCAGAAGCTGAGCTTTGGGAAGTGACTGCTGTCACTGGGCAGGGAAAAGGCAGCTTGCTCCAGCTCCACTCTGCGTATTGCCTGGAGGGATGGATGCTGGGGTGGAGCCAACACCACTACCCTCACCTTTTGCTTTAACTTAATGGGATTTCCAGCATCAGAAGAACATTGCTGGCTTCCTCACTGCCACTTCTTTTCCCAGCTCTTACGCAAACATTTTTTCATGAGTAAGGTGA
Source organism: Penelope pileata (assembly GCA_013396635.1). Classification (NCBI taxonomy): domain Eukaryota; kingdom Metazoa; phylum Chordata; class Aves; order Galliformes; family Cracidae; genus Penelope; species Penelope pileata. Next base: position 916,483 of record WBMW01004283.1, read on the forward strand.
AGGTGGTGCATGGTGGCATGCCATGGCACAGAGATGCTCCTGCTGTGCCTCCAGAATATCAGAGGATGCTGGCACAGAAACGAGCCTCGCAGCACGCTGTGTGCTGACCACTCACTTAATTGTGGATACAAACCTTGCCCACCCCTCGCGTTCAGACATGTTGTCAGAGGATCGTTTGTAACCACAGAAGAATGGCGGCGAGAGGAAGATGAAATCATCGCTGGGCAGGAGGTTGCAAGCAACAGCCGTAAGATCAGTCGAAGCCCCTTGGCCAAAACTATCTAATAAAGAGAAGTGGGCCAGAACGCCAACAGCAGTGACCCTGAGACTGTTTTGTTTTTTTAATCAGCTTAAACAATCTTATCTGGCAACTCTGCTCTAAACAAAAGCAGAGATTTCATGGCCATCCTCAATGCTTTCGCCTGTGCTACAGTGGCAAGCCATGTTTCAGAGGGTCAGTAATGGAAAACAGATGCTTAAACGTCTACAGCAAGAGGCGGAAAAGCAAATACTGCAAGCACAAAGTCTGTCATGAAAAGGAGGGTATCTTTGGATTATAGCAATAAAAAAAGCACATTCATGAATCACAGGACTAGATAAACTGCTATTTTTTAATTGTTGTGCGCAGCTGCTTTCATGGCTATAAAATCACAGTCCTTGTAATAAGTCTGAATCAGAACCTTATTTTAGCATTCTCTGCTCCTGGTTCATGCAGGGATAAACTACTGCACAAGAAGTGTTGCAGGAGAGTGCCCTGCTGCCAGGAAGACAATGCACGATTAATTGTTTGCCCAGCACACTGCTGCCAGGCTATGAAAAATGATTCTATGTATTCTTTTAATTAAGAAGAGATACTTCCACTGAGTAATAGAGAGACTACTTTGAAATCTGAGAGATTCCAATATTTCAAAATTAGTTTTCATTCCAAATTGGATTTCTAAAACATTTCTATTCAGAAAGTTTTTTTTAGTGGTGTCAAAATATAATGCAAGAGAAAATATGTATCTGCTGCAAGATTCAAGCCATGGATGAACATTTAGAAATTATTGTCATGAAAAAGAATCCAAGTGAATAATGTTGCTTCTCCTTTAAGCATCCATATACACTCCTGATGCACATTAACTTGGGCATGCTTAATTTTCATACAGAAAACAGTTTATTTTTATATACCAACAGCAGCAATATCCTTATGAGTTTCATTTTTCTTTCTTCTCATCAAAGGAATGTGATGTGGAAAATGAAAATAAGTGATTTCCTAAAGCTGTTTTTATGGGATGCATATAAACATACAAAACTACAGCGAGACGGTTAAAAGAAATATTGGAATTCTTCTATTTGAAATGATAAAGATCATCTTGTTCTTTTTCAGCTTGTTTCCCTGCTATTCTTGGATGAGGAATAAACAGTCTCCGAGTAAATGTTGCATTGAAATCCATTGAGAAAAAATTAAACTTTTATATTACTTACTGGGAAAAATGATGATTCTACAAGCTGACGTTAAGGGACAGATTTTCAACATTATTCACCCATTGAAAATAGCTCCTATTGTTCCCAAGTTCAAAAGCCTCTCTGGTTATTGCAACTTTGTCCTAAATATGCAGCTGAACCGTTGGGCTCAGTCGCTCCGAGCGCAGTTTGCGAAGCCCTGCGCCTTGCCCATGCAGTTACAGCCATGTGCACGCAGGGATGGTGCCCACCACCCGGTCACGAGGAGCTGCTGTGGGCCTGCAGACTTTATGCTACATGCTACAGGTGACATGAATGTGGGCAGCAAAGCAGCGTGGGTCTGGGAAGCCCCGTGGCTCCAGCACCCAACCCATTGGTGACGGATGCACGGGAGGACCCGAGTGATCACCGGATCCTGGTGAAACTTCACACGTGAGTTCTCCCTGAAACTGAAACAAGGTAAACAGGATTTGGTATGAATTTAAACACAACACTGGCCATGTTATTTGTGAACAAAGCAGTTGCATAACCCCATGAAGAGCAGCACAGCTGTTAGCAGCAAGCAGGCGTGCCAAGAGCCGCTCTCCCATCCCACTCCTGCACAGTGGCACTCGCTCCCAACCTGGGGGTCCAGCAAATTGGCCAGCCCCCTCCTCTCCAGCTGCAGAATTATTGCCCAAACCAGTGCTGAAGAGACACAAAATAGGTCCCAATCTTTGGATCGAGCTGGCAGAGCTCAGGTCCGCGTTGCCTTTATCGCTCTCAGCCCATGATAAATGCACGCAGTGTGAAAATCCAATTTGCTGTGAGATTAGGGGAGTGTAATCTCATTAGTGATGACAAGCTGCACCGGCCTGTCCTGCTGCCCACTTTGCATCCCCACCATCCCAGAGATACACAGCGAGCCGGAGCTTTGATTAAGGGCTCATTGCAAAGACAGTGACCCTGCCAGCTCTGCTGGCCTTGCATGCAGACGTGCCGATCTCCATGCCATAGCGGAGGAGCTGGTCCCCATACATGGTGACTGTCTCTGAAGGACCAGTCGCTGGTTAACCCCCATCCTGGTGCATGCTTATGGCCAACCCTCCTCCGAATAGACCCCATCTCCACTCACCAAAGCTGCCCTGCGATCCTCCTCTGACACCACCAAGCCTCTCCAGCTCGCTTATCACAAAGGGCTCTCCAGTCATGCCAGCTGGCACGCCTGCACCTCCATGCAGAACAATTTCCAAAATATCCCATGGTGTTCTCCTATTTTCCTTCCCTGTTAGAAGGCAAATAGCTCTGATTTGCATATGCAAAATGAGTATTAACATGCTAGTGATCATACTAATGGTGCAGGCACTGATTCTTACAGGAAAATGCTTGGGAAGGAAAGCCAAGACCTAGAGTGTTCAACAGGTGCTACAGGCAAACAGAACCACAGAACCACAGAATGGCAGGGGTTGGAAGGGACCTCTGGAGATCATCCAGCCCAAGCCCTGCTGAAGCAGGTTCCCTACAGCAGGTAGCTGCTCTCTCAGTGACAACAATAAAAAACAAACTGATTCTCTAGGTTTTTTGGGAGTTCATTTTGTTCATGTTCCTTTCTGGGGCATGAGATGAAAATCCTTTTTTAATTCAAAGTGCTCCCAAGCCCCAGTGCAGCAGGTGCTGAGCTGGGCCACGCTGGGCATCGCGCACTGTGCTGTGCACTGCAGCGTGCATCCTCCTGTTTCCATCAGCCCCATGCAGCCATTTCAGGACAGGTTGTGGATCCTCTACACAGATAAGAAAAGAAGAAAGCAGGATGGTTTCCAGCATGAATGCACCGTCCATGAGCTGCCAAGGGTGCCTGCACGCAGCCATGGCGCCGCGTCTGCGCTCCGGCGTTCTGCGTTATTTCTTCTCGGCAAAGTGGCTCAAATACTTCCCTGAAATGCAAAATATTTTGGAAGCTAAAGATAGTTCAGGCTGAAAGGCAGACATCTAACTGACACTGAGTAAATAAATACAAGTTATGAAGAACTCTTAGTGAAAATAAAACCCCGGAGGAATGGAGCTGGTTACTGAAAGCAGGGCAGGAGGCTGGGCTGGTGCAGGCTCCACCGGTAAACATTGGCTCCATCCACACAAACCCTTTGGGGCTGGGGAGTGCCCACAGTTCCTGCTAATGCCAAGGAAACATGCTGCAGGTGAAGCCAATCACAACAGTGCCATAGGTTGCAGTTGTGTCCTCTAGATTTCAGAGACTGCAAGCACTGCTAACAGGGATTGATGTCCTTTCTTTGAGCTTTATTGCTATTGATTGAGGATGTAACAGAATCAGGTGGAACTCTAGGTAAAAATAAGACTGTTTGAAGAAAGTATCCTTTTTTTAAACACATGAGGTTTTGTGTGTGTGTGCCATTACCTGTTTCTAATGAAGGCTGTGGTGGACTGCAGCTGTTGTTACCTGTTGATGGCGGTAGGACATTCATGCTGAGCAGAAGGTATTGTCAGAAATATTTTTATTTGGTTTTATGTGTTTAAGAAAAGTGTCATTACATGGAGAGGTTTGGCTTTTCAAGGGATACAAAGCAGAAACTGCAGAAGAGGCACTGAGGTTGTAGTTAAACTGCGTCAGACCTCCTTACTTTTCAGGAAAACATCGTCTCTTGCTGGTACTCGACATGAAAGCTGCAGTTGGTTATATAAATACAGTGTCAAATAAATAGACCAGAAGAGGATTGAGAAAAGACACTGGAGATCCAGGAATGTGTTTGCAGAGCGTGAATCCTTTTGTCTGACCTTTCAGTGGCAAGGTAGCTTGGTCTCATGGGTTGAAGCCTCATTCTCCCATGAGATCACTTCTTGTCTCCCTGCTGTGAGGCCGATTCCCTCAGCTTGAGGGGGTCAAAAGCAGTGCCTGGGGCTTGTGAGGATGCTCCGGTGGTACTGCCGAGGCCATCGCAGGCACACACAGCTCCAGTCCCTGGGAACAAAGAACTGATGAAATGATGGAAAAGATTGGCACAACCAGATGAGAAAAATTCTCCCCTTAACAGTGCTGATAGCTGCTGTTGTTTTTCTTTCTTGGGACTGAGCTAGGGCTATTTTGCACAGAGTGGGAATAAATCCCATTTTGAAATACCACAATGAATATTAGCTATTAGAAATGCCTTGATAGAAACACCAGATACAGCCGCAGCAATCAAGAGGAATATGCCAGAGATGATTTCACTGCCCCAGCAGCTAATGAGCAGTTAGAGGAAGGCACTATTATTAGCTCCAGCAGACACTTGCAGCTTGCCTTGCTCAATAAACTGCTCACGGGAGCTGTTTTCCAGTGTGGTTTATCACATAGCACGCGGTCTGCGTGGTCTCCATCCCATGAGGCCGTCCTGCAGAGCCCTGGTGTCCCAGGGAATGCTGGCTGTGACATGAGCTGTGCCGCAGGCTCCACAGACAACTTTGTGATCCTACTTCACCTCCTTCGGCTCCATCTTTCTGCACAGAAATTAGGAATTTGAGTGTGGGGATTACGTTCTGCCGCCCTTGCTGGAAGATGCAGAGAAGAACATATCACAAAAGTTTAATTCCATGGACAGCTCAGGGCTGCTGCTTAGCAGGGCTGTGGCTCCAGCTGTTAATTCAGCCTTTGCAGACCTGGCAGCTTCCTCATTTTATGTTGTGGTGACGAAGAAATGAGCCCTATGGCCATGCTGGAGTCCTGGTGGTGACTCACATTGCAGGGCAGCACCGTAGGAGGACAAGCCCAGCTGGCGGGCACCGCGAGCAATGTCCTTCAGCAAGCTCTGCATGTTTGATGTTGGGGGGAGACGGACTTAATGGCTCGGCTTGACTTGAAAGCCAGTGGATGTGAGGTTGTTCTCATTTGGCCAAGGCAGATTCATTTTACTTAATGTGGCCAGTACTGCTGGGCTGGGCAGAGAGGGAAACGAGATCAAAGTTTGCCCGATGCCTTCAAAGCCAAGCGACATATCTTCTGATTGGGCTCTTAACTAAAAGCTGGGCAGCCACCCTTTGAAAATGCAACGACCTGAGTGTAAACGTTCCATTATGCATGGGAAAAACGACAGCCAAAGCTTTTATCAGCAAGAGTGATCGGGGCTGGCCATTAGCCCAATGCAGCACTAAGAGGACAAAAAGTGGTCCTGTTGGTGCTGTTCAGAGGGGTGTGATGAGTTTTCCTCTTTGAGGAGCAGGACTTGGGCAGCTACTGAGCTGCAGAGGCTTGGTTCAGCTATCTGGCAAAGCCTGAGCACTTCTATGCATAACAGAGGATGCTTCCAGCCCTGCTGGAATATATACCTGTTTGGCGTTCCATGCTGGCATACCAAACGACTGGTGAGAGGCAGTTTGGCCTCCAAGGGAGCCCCATCAGTTCTCAATGCTTGGGAATCAGAAGAGAAATTGAAGTGAAATCCTGTACCTCTGGTGGCTCTTCTTGGCCTTCTGCAGGCTTTTTCTGTGACACAAGCTGCCATATTTCGCAGCAGTGAAGTGGTGACCTTAATGCATTGAAGTTTTGGCCCTGAATGTCTTTTGGTCTTGGTTCTCTCTTGGTAGATTGAAAATGCTTCCTTGTCCCCAAGGAGCTTTGGGCAAGCACATCACTTCTCACCACTGAGGTGTTTGCAGACCAAGGTGACAAGAAACCTATAAAACCAAATCCTGCTTGCTCAGAACTGAAGGAAATGAAATGGGAAACAAATGTTTGCCCCAGATCAGAATGAGCGCAGAGGAATCGCTCGCTCAGTCGGGGGAAAAGAAAAAAGAAAAAGCAATTCTGCACATTTCAGTCTCCATTTGGTGTCAAACTGCACAGCTGTGAGTACTCCAGGGTGAAACGACAACCAATCCCCGAGGTTGCTGTTACGAAGCCTGCGCCTTCAGAAAGACGACAGTTTTAAACAATTTGTTCCTAATTGAAAGAGGTCACATGAGACTGACTTTACAAAGTTTACATAACAAAGAGTAATTCTGTTAAGCAAAATGATTAATTCCTGTCATTGCACATCAAACGGCGCGGTTACAAAACAGTATTGTCTATTTTCACGTTGCATTGAAAGTCATTTTTTCTCCAGTTTCCCTTCCCATAACGCAACCTTTTGACAGAGCCTTAACTCTTTGCTGTTATTCAGCGGAGGAATTTGTGAATGGGAAGCGAGTAGGCTGCCGCGAACGTGTGAGATGTCTTACACTGGTGTGGTGGCAGGCAAAAGACAACAGCTCCTTAGAGGGGATCTGGCTTACCCGGGGTCCCAGCGCGCTCAGAAATGCTCGCCCGTACAATGCGTTGGTTGTCGCCCTTCCCCAGCACAATGAGGCATTGAGGCAGAGTCACGGCCCCAAAATGGCAGATTGTTCCTTTGAAATGCTTCCACGGTGTGCTGCACAGATGTGTCAAGGACCCAGAAATGCAAACAGCTGAGTAATTTGGTGCTTGGATTGTCTGGGAGAACACGGGTATCTTCATGTCTGTCACACCGCTGGCTTACAAGTCCGTGGGGTGGGACAGAGAAACTTCAGTAGTCCTGATTTGATATGCACAGATCTGACACCAGGAGAACCTTTGGATTTGGAGCAGCTCTCTCACTGCTGCAGGGCCGGGTCCACCTGTGGAGGGGAGGCTGTACACATGTGGCTGCAAGGATGCCACTACCCCGCATGTCAGGGTGGTGGTGCTTGGTCATCCACAGGACAAAGCTGTGTCTGTGTGTGCTGCGGGACACGTTTCCAGCTCGCTGGGCAATGGGGTGGTCTCTGCAGCTTGTACATGCTCTGACGAAGAGCAGAGGCAGGCTGGGAATGGCTGTGCACTAAACTGCACAGAAAACCTTGCTTGCAGTTTGGGTTGGTGTTAAAGCCCACCACTGGATTTTAATACGAAGTCTCCAACACACCGTGAAGTTTTGTGATGCTCCTTTTCCTGCCTGCTTGTGCCTCTGCTCCCCTTTCTGTCCCCAGGACAGTCACTTGCTTGTTTGGTCAGTGACCGTAAGGGACACAGAGGCAGGAGCTGCTGAGATTGGTGAGGGTATGGGGTACAGGCGATGTAAATCTGTGCTTAATCAGGCTTTAGCTCTGCAGGTCCTGGAATTCCATCTTTGTTCAAACAGTTTGGGATATGCTTCTGTCTAAATCTACCTTTGCCTACTCTGTGGAGTAGAACTGACTCGCCCATAATTTATTCTCTCTCACTTATTTGATGTATAATGCTTATTTGCTCATTTTGTGGCTTTTTTTTTTTCCTCATTGCAGTTCCTTAGTCCCTTTTCTTCCCTTTTTCCAGCTTCTTCGTGTCTTTCCTTCCCTGCCTGCATTTCAGTTCAAAGCCCTGTTGGAGTTTTCCATTCTCTTCTAGGGCTGAGTCACTGACTTTTGTCAGCCTCCCACCATGGATGGCAGAGGGGAGGGGGAAGAGAAAGAAGAAACAGACAGAAATTGCTTCAACACCAGCCAAAAGTTGCATAAAAAGGCCCAAATGTTATGGCATCTGAAATAAAATCAAGCACAAGCAATCCCTGCCAAATCTCCCTTGAAATGCTGGAAATCTGGAAGTGCTCAGCACAGCTGAATGGCAGCTTTCTAGCCTGGATGCCAGTGGAGCAGTTGGGGCGAGGATTCTGTGTTGCAGGTGGGATGTCCATGTTCTCAATCCTTTGCAGGCAGCCAGGCTCTGCACCTCTCCCCTGCTGGGAGGACATTTGCTTTGCAGAGAGACGAAGCCACGACTCCTTCTGCATTTTGGTGGACTGGTCACCAACACGAGGCAGGGCCTGAGTCAATCTGATGACACGGTGCAGCCACGCAGAAGACCTCTGCCTGCTTCAGCCCTGGTCATGCAAAGACCAAGTCTTAGACTCTGGCTTTTCTACAGTCTTCCCAATCTGTGTGCTCAAGCTGCCAGGTATGCAGTAAAAATATATCCCCCACACAAATCATCCAGTACATCTTTTCCCTCGTATTTGCATAGTAATTGATCTCATATCCAATTACTGAGAAATCTGCCAAGTCTAATTAACATGCCTTGGATGAAGGCAAGTTTCATCATACTGAAATCAGACTTCTTTTTTTCTAGAAGAAAGCCCTGGGCTCTGCACTGGCACCCAGAGTCCCAGAGCCTTTCCAAACCTCCTGCACCCAGGCCGTTGCTTTCCCCATTCATTTGGAAATGATGAAACATAAATTCTTGCTGGCTTACAGCAAGACCCACCTCTCCCAGGTCTTTTCTAGGAGAAACAAAGGTTGAGAGTTGCTCCACAAGGACATTTAAGCTAGATGTTGTCCCTGCCTTTGATTATCTTCCAGAAGAGCCATTTTTTCTGCATTGACTATGAGAGCACTAATCTCGCTGTCACACCTCCCACATCAAACACCAGTCCCCTTGCAATGTCTTTCAGGACCTCATGACAAACCCTACAAGGTTTGCACTCGTAGTACTCAGCTCTGAAAGCAGAGAGTAGGTGAAGGTTCATTTCAATATATGTCCACTAAAATCTACGTTGGCCATAAAAGGCTATCACTTGCAAGTCTCAGGCATTTTCTACACCTCTTGCTATAAATCTAAGCAGTTTAAACTATATTTACTTATTTATTTGCGCCACCAGCTAATCTGTTCAGTTGGGAAAGCAGATTTTGTACTGTTTGTCATTTCAGAGACCTTTCTTCCATCTCTTTCATGTGCTAAATCTCAAGATCTGTAATGTTGCAATCCATTTTTCTCCATAAAATGTTTAGTAATGATAGATTAGATTGGCCCTTCTGACAGATTAGATAGGTTTTTAGTTTTGGCCTTTGATGAAATTACAAGGGAGAGCACGAGGCAAGTAGTAAAAAATGGCCTCGTAGTGAAAGGTTTGACTTCTTATCTTCATAGATTAGCACCCTGCCTCTGCAAACAGCTTCAAGAAAGCTTAATGAGTCTGTGGGGACTGGCTGTTATCAAGAATGGTTGCTCTCCGGGGACTTGAAGGGCAAGGAGCAGCCACTTTGATTTAATGAGTAAAAATATACTGTGCTGCCCACTGCAAGGGCTGTTTGACAGAGGGCCATGGGTTTTCTTACTGCTGCAGAGACACTGTCTTCTCTGTCTCATGTACATTTATTTCAAAATATTTTGGGAAATCCCAGTGCAGCCAGTGTGATCAAGGCAGGTAAAAGGGATGCCCCATCCCTGGAGGAGTTCAAAACCAGGTTGGCTGGGGCCCTGGGCAGCCTGATCTGGTGCCTGACCCAGTGGTTGGCAACCCTGCCTGTGGCAGAGGGCTTGGAACTGGATGATCTTTGAGGTCCCTTCCAACCCAAGCTGTTCTATGATTCTGTGATTCTAAGATAATGGAATAAATCAGCCAGGAAAGGGACAAGACTGGGCGTCTTGAACAGGACATGAACTGACAGAACAGTGTGATTTCCACCTAACAGAGACAACCCTGAAGACATCACCTGGTCTATCTGTACCTCCCCCATTATATTCACGGCAAACCAACACAGGGTTGTCTCTGTTAGTCTCTATGAGCTGGGTAGGATTTTTTGGGAGCTAGGAGATGAATACATCAAGTGTCTGTGATCAGCCGTGCTCTGTAGCTGCCACCAGCATTCAGAGGATGCTGGGCACCAGAAGGTCACTGGGTGGACGGGCAAGGCAGAAACCAAAGCTCTTCATGTCCTCTTCAGTGGAGAATGTGTTGGAAGGGCCTTAGAGGAAAAAGTCCTTGCAGAGAGTCTGTGACACGTGAAATGTGCTCTGAGGACGACGAGGAAACAGTCAGCTGTTTCCAGGAGGAGCAGGGATGTGTTGAGCTTGCAGAAGCCATGGAGGAGGCTCCATCTAGAGCAGTGCACATGATTTTGGTTGCCCACGTTCATGGCCCTGTAGCTGAAAGGGATCCATAGAAAGGCCGAGCGAGGGCAATGGGGAGTCTGTTGGAGAAGAAGCTAAAGCAGCCTGTTTAGTCTGGCAAGGATGAGGGGCGGGAGGGTGGTCTCTATAAATATACACTTGCAAGGCATGGCCCTGTATTTATTTATTTTTTCATTAGCTCACATTTAAAAATGGGAAACCTGATTTTGTTATTTGAAAAACAAATGCAGTAGCGATCCCAGTCATTTCCACACCTCAGAATCCTGAAATGGCTCTATTTTATGGAAATTTCCAAGCATTTCCTTTTCACTTTCACCCTGTTTTCCGGAGGCCCATGTTCCCAGGTAGCAGGAGGTCCTATCGAGGGGCACCCATACCTGCAGGGACTGTGGGAATCTGTCTGTTTCCAGGTCAAAAGAGGAGGATATCCTCCTGTGTGACATTTCTGATCCCGAATATGCCCAGTGCTTCCTCCCACAGCAAGAGCATCACATGGAATATCTCATGGCAGCTCCACCCCAGACCAGTGCTTTCATTTTTAATGAACTCAGAATGTTCTCATTTCAACGAATCAAAGCCAAAAGGACACCCCGGGCCTTTGCATTGTGGCTCAGTGCCCTGAGGACTGTCCTGGTCTCAGAGGGGCTGCGGGACTCACAGCCCTACAGGCAGGGGCCCCGTTTTCATCTGGCTGTGTGGTGCGGTGCCCGATGGCAGTGCTGCAGCTCCCGGGGCCTTCTTTAGGGCAGAGCCACGGAGCTGCCGGGATGCTGAAAGGGCTCTCACAAAGCACAGCAGGTGACTTCACTGAGCGAGGATGCAGCCTCCCCAGCTCAGGAATGCCAGCATTGCTTTTTTCTTCTTCTTCTTCTTTCTTTTTGACCAAAAGAAAGAAAAGATCAGCATGAAGCATTTGTAGATCTCTGAAGCCGTTCTCGCCCCGCAGCTCCCACCCATGGAAAAGCCTATGGGATGTCAAGGCAGCATCACTTCCCTGCAGCAGAACCCTCCTCAAAAAAAGGGATATTTGGCTGCTTTTGCAGAAAATAACTTTTTGACCTTTTTCTTTTTCTTTTTTTTTTTTGGAGACAGTGCCCCTAACCCACAACCACAGACAGCTGGACTAGATGATCTTGTAGGTCCTTTCCAACCTAGTGTTTCTATGATTCTATGATTTCAGCTTCTTCAGTGAGCTCAGACCATGCCTTCCCCTCACACCCCCAGATTAATTACCACAAATTTCATACTTTCCTCTGCAGTTTTTCAAATAAGCAATTTATTTTAGAAATAGCACCTCGGCCTGGGGGAACTGTTATCTGTGCAACTGGTTTTTATTAACCGTGGAGCAGGAATCCTAGGGGGCGAGAACAAGAGCTTTCTGAAGAACAGAACACAGCCCTAATTTGTACCTACTTATTTATTTTACAAAAGCCATGGAAATTGCACAGCGTCCCAAGGATTACTTCAATCTCCTCGCCACACTCTGCCTGTATTCTGGGGAAATCACTTGAAGTGTCAGAGCCATCCTCTTGTACAGAGGTTATGGCATTAACATCCATGTTCCTTGGCTGCGGCTCCACGTGCTTTTCGAACCAGGAAGGCATTTTTTATCTTGCTCGTATTTGAAAGGTGGAAAAGCTGTTTTTCCATTAGGGCAGATCATCAAGGGAAATACTTCGGGCTGGAAGAAATCAGTCACGGGAGCATTGGTTCAGCTGCGCAGGGCCCCCAGGAGAGCTCGGAGGAGTTTGGCTCTGTCTGGACTTCATCTCACACAGCCTACCCCCCTGGCCTGATGGCTTTTTAGCAAGGGGGTACCCAGAGAGCTTCTGTGACAATTTTTGGGCACCTGGTGCAAGGTGATGCTGGTGCAGCTGGGCTTGGCATGGAGAAAGGCTACGTGAGGACTTGCAACTTGTGACACGTGCTGGCAGTATAAACACTGCAGGATGCTTTTGGCAAAAGAAAGTTTTATTTTGCCCATGACCTGAATCCTGGGCCAGCCCTGCAGAAGTCTGGAAGCATTATGCCATGGACTTTGGGGAAATGTGGATGAATTCAGTTTCTTTTGCTGGACATGAGTCCACGGGCTCGTATGCTGCAGCAGGAGAATGACTGGTCATGAAGGAACTGTTTACACCATCACAGCCGGATCTGGGAGGGAATTTCTGTGCACAGAGTGGCTTAGGAGCAGGGCCCCCCAGTGAGGCGGGGACCTCCAGGCACCCCAGCACAGAGCTCTGGCTGGACTCAGCCTGCCCCGCACTGCTGCACATCCCCTGGATGATTTCATCTTTTGGCCTGAAAATCCACACAGTTGTTTTACTGTTTGCTCTCTAACAAACACTCTTGATAATGCCTTACTGCTGTTTTTCCAGAGCTGGTTTTTTTTTTTTTTTTTGGATTGATCAGGGATGCTCAATCACTGACAGCAAGAGAGCTGCAGTTATGGGGGAAGTGGTGTTGCAGAGATGCAGTGGGTCTTCAAAACTGTATGACAAGGGTGGTGACAGAGGCAGGAATAGGACCAGGCTGCCTTGCCACCAAGACCTGGAGCTCAGCATGGGAAGGAGGCAAAGCAGAGCAGTAAATCCAGCCCTGGTGCAAGGACTGATCATGAGACCCCAGCACTGCTCTGGGACACAGCACGAGACCCCTGGGCATGAACCAGGCGTTGGGCTATTGCCAGCCGCATTTCCAGCCAACACCAACCAAAGTAACATCCTCAGCTGATGCCATTTCTCTCCCTACAGAAAGGACACACACGAGAAGGCAAGGTGACAGGGAACAGCCACAGCTGGGTGTCCTCTGCCTGGCGGATGGCCAGAGACGCATCCCCCTTCTCTCACGACGTGCAGGCACTGCCCTCTAGTGCTTCTGCCTTTGGACATCACTGGAAATATTAAAGAGAAAAATTGCTATCACGACGAGAGAGCAAAAATCACATTTGACACTGGGATTTTACCCTGCAGAGTCACTGAGAGAACTGAGATGTGTGGAGGACTCGCAGTAGATCTGCAGGGATGTCCTCTCCTGGTGGTGCCCCATGTCCCCATCGTGGTGTCTGCAATCCTCGTGAGTTTGTGGCACATCTGTGCTGGGATATGTCCATGCAGATCTGTGCTGGGATATGCCCATCCGACCCACCAGCCTTTGTTGACACACAAACGGCACATTTCAGCCGACAGGTGATTCCCAACACACGTGGTCAAATTCCTGAGGAAACAAATACGATTGGCATAAATGCAGAGAAAATTTGAATCTGTTCTGAATTAAGAAAATAGCAGTGTTGATTTAGATTAGGGATGCCTTTTGTATTTCCTTTCCTTTTCTTTTTTCCTCTAAGAAATGCTTTTTATTGTCTTGCAAATGCTAAGTTTTATTGCTTCATTTCTACAATTTGTTTGCTGTTGCCTCCCAGTTTGAATCAGTTCTGCTTTCCAAAAGCATTTTTCACGCTTTCATCTGGATGCGCGTATGTTTAATAACAAAAAAAAAGCTAGAAAAAAACAACCCACCTCTGGGTTTAAAAGAAATTCTCATTGGTACCCTTGGGAGCAAGCGAAAAGCTTTTCTATTAAAACACAATGAGAGAGGAAATTTGATCCATATGATTCAAACACAGCCTCTTCCTTCTCATTTCTGGCAGCATCCTCAGAGGATGTCTTTTATCTTCATCTCATCTTGGCTGACTCTAGCCACAATCCATGTACCGCTCTCAACATACTTGAGCACAGTCTTGTTGCTGAAAGTGCCTCCCTTCTCTCAGTAAGGAAGATGCAATTTATTACTTCTGTCCCATTGGTCTCTGGGGACTGAGCAGAGAGCAGGTCTCTATTGTGTTAGTCATTGTAAATACACACAATTAAAAAATTGCCCATTACTTCATACAGATGGAGACAAATGGGAATGGAACTATGCTGGGCAGTGAGCCCTTGGGGCAGAATGAGGGCCAGGGGAGGCACAGGCAGCAGAGCAATGCAGCATGGCTCCTGCATCCCTACTCGGCCACCAAGCGTGATGCCAATGGGCAGGTGGGAACAAGAGGTGTCTCCCTTGGAAAAGTGCTCTGAGAAGTACCTCAGTTCTTCTGAATTAATGAATTTCACTTTGGACAAAGTTTTTTGTCCTTTCCAGGTTCCTATTGACTACACTGCCTCCACCAAGACACTCATTCCGAAACCAAGATGACTTAGGTTGACACATAAATATGACACAAAAATATCCTGGCTTGAGACCAGAACAAGAATCTCTCCCTGGGATGTGGTGAAAGTCTGGGGTCAGTGCTGTGCTGCTTCCTGCTGCAATTGGTACTTTGGTACTTCATCCCCAGCGTAGGTGGTGCATCATTAACAGAAGAGATTTAAGAGAACTGCACCTCCATGCCACCATCTTCCCTACATGGCCAAAAAGTAACTCCTTCTTTTCAGTGAGTCGAAGTTCTAGTTAAGACTCATTTCTCCTTAAATGATATTTCACTGCTTCAGTAAATGATCAATTTCTGCTCCTTGTAGCCAAGGTCAGGTGTGAGAGAATAATAGTCTCCTACCTTAGCCTTGCACACCGCATAGAAATGATTTATTGCCTTTCTAAAAGAGGGTGCTTGACATTTTGAAAATGCAATGCAGTGCAACAGTAATTAAGCAAAAAGTAGACTGCTGAACAATTGATTGCCACTGTCAGCAAAGCCTGATTAACTCAGATGCTTGAAGAACTGTTTCTGCCACCTACGAATTAAAGGTTAGTAATTAAATTTATGGGCCATGGCCACTGTCTCTGGATGGTACTTTACTTATAAGGGTCCCAATGAAGAATAATCAGATGGAAAAAAATGCAGATTGTTAACTCAAAGGCTTTCTACTGGGAGATGGAGTGAAGAGCTCCTGAGGGCGGTGCCAGCCTGCACACAGTGGGATGCAGACCTGCCCACGATGCCCAGCACAGGCACAGCTGGCATGACAGGTGGAGTGATGGAGCGATGGAGCCATGCTCAGACTGAGTCCAGCATGATGGCAGAGGCCAGAGAAAGTGCTTGCAGGAGCCCTTCTGCAATGCAAGCTGGTTATGATCACAGCTAGTATTGGGGAGTTTATTTTTGGGCCTAACAAATGTGATGCAAAAGCAAGTGATGGACAGCAGCTACCCTGAAAATCTGCTGAACCAGAATGCAAGGGTCACCTCAGTGTTATTGAGGGCCCATGTTTGAGGATCTCCCTTGTGCAGGCTGAGCAATAGGAAAGGGCTCAGAAGAATTTTCCGACCTTGGAAAGACCCCAAATTCAAGGCTTAGATGTTTAGAGATTCAGGCCATGCTTTGGGCTGCTTCAGTCAGGGCCACTGACCCCAAGGTTTGAACCTGGCCACTGGATTTTACTGGGAAGTGACAAACATTTCAGTGAAATTTCACTTTGGGGTTTGGTGAAGACATCATTTTTGTTCAAGATTCACGTAATCCATGTCTTCATCATGTGGGTTTATTGCAAAGCTACTGAGGTTAGCAATTCTATGTGGAAAGATGTGAGAACTGTGGTTGGCACTGACTCTGACCCACTTTTGGGATCCACCAGTCACCCCTACCTGCTGGAGCAGTCAGGGGTGCTTCAGTCAGGGCTGGAGCAGTTAGCTCTACTGTGCTGAGCATCAGTCTGTAAAACAGTCCGTAAACAATCAACACTTCCATATTTTAGAGCTGTTTTTCTGGGAAACACCCACTTCAGAAGCCATATTTTGGGTGTTACAGACCTGTGAAGGCCAAATGTCTTGGACCTTGCGGATGCTCACTCAAATTGTCCCCTTGGAAACCTCCCAGTGCAAAGTGAGCTCCATCCCCTCCTGCTCCATGTGAGCACAGCCTGATCCATGTCCAGGGGAGCCACAGAGCTGCTCCAAAGGGCATTGGGGATTGTATCTCATGCCATGAGGACATCAAAGCATCCCCATTGGGCAGAGAGGGGTGGCCAGGGACACACGGCCGGGGCGACATCATTCACTCACGCAGCCTGAATGGGATAAACAGGCAGCAATTCATATTTCCGTCAGTTTGCACACATTCACACAGCCACACTGAAAGGAGAAGAAAGAGTTATTTATGATGTGTTCTGAGCTATAAATTATATCAAAGTCAAAGCTCAGGGTAATTGCTGCTGAAGTAGATCCAAAGGTTGGCATTATGATTAAATAGCGCTGCTGCCTTTTAGGGGAAATCTAGTTACAGACAAACAACATGGAGGTCAGCAGCAAAATATAATTCAATTCTTAGCTATGAATTAATGAATGTGTTTTAGATTAATTTAAATCCACAAAGAGACTTTGTGTTGCAGAAATATTCATTATGAAGTTTACCAGATTATTCTTCTGGCATGGATTCAGCTTTCTGGGCTCCTGCAGGTGAACCCATGCCTCGCAAAAGGAAGCACGAGGAAAGTGCCAGATTTTCCTGCAAAATGTGTCACTTTGGGATCTCCAGTGCTTTCCCTCCTTTCCAACCGACCTGCACAATACCTGTGGCTGCTCTGGTTTGATATGAGATAAAGGTGAAATGGAAGAAAAAAAGTCTGAAAGTGCCATCCATGGGCAAGTGGCATCCTTCTGTGTCCTGCTCCGGGAGCGCAGCCTCTTGCAGGAGAGCACAGGCTCTGCTGGGGCTTAAGCGCATCCTTAAATGTTGCTGGAATGATGCAGCTCTTCCAAGTGGTGCTTATGGGCTTGTGTGCTGGAAATCTTTCCTATCTGAGGTTACTTGGAGCACCTCCTATGTGATGCTGGTCTCTGGCTGCCTTCCTGATCGTGCAAGGAAAAGAGCTCATGCAGCCAGTGACCATCCAGGGGGTGAAACAAAATGCTTGCAGTGGTGACAAGAGCGGGGACAGGGCACACCAGCACAGCCCTGCCAAAGGGTGCTGACCCCAGGGATGGTGCCAGCATGGGGAGGGCCCCTTGACCTCACTGCTATGTCCTCAGAGGGAACAGGGACCGAGGAGGACAGTGCTGGCATGACGTGAAAGTGGCTGTGACACTGTGGCTCTGTCCCTGCACCTCAGTGCACTCAGCCCCTGGTAGCTGCCCTGGTTTGCAGGAGCTCCCAGCACTGTGTTTGCAGCAGTGGTGGCCGTCTCTCCTGAGCTGTAATCGGGTGGCTGAGCAGCTCTGCTTCTCATCTCGAGCACAAGTTGTCCAAGCAGCGTGCACTTTCATTTCAGATCAGCTGCTCTTGACAGTATGTGTATGATTTGAACAGCTGGGTTTTTACGACCTGGCACCTTGCTCCCTAATTAACAGCGATGTGATGCAGCCTGGCAGGACCTCCAGCGAGGGCAGCCACTGCCCACCACCCGCCCTCACTTGTGGCACTGCTCACTGCCCCAGGGCACCTGCCTGGAAGGTGCAACACTGCAGGTCCTAAACACGGCTTGGTCAACTTTTTATTTTTTTTTAAGCAGAATATATTTTTTGTTTTCCTGTAGTTTCACGTGGCTCCTTGCAGAAAGCTGTGCAAGCCCTGGGTAGCCTTACCCTTCCCAGACTTCTGCTCCTGATGGTTTTGCTTTCCTTCAGTCTTTGGGCACAGAGACCAGCAAGTAATCATTCATAAGCTGGCTTGGGCTGTTTTTAGCTCACAGTCAGGAAACAGCACGGAAATGCTTTCATTATGGACGAGCTCTAGCCACTGAACTTGGACTTTGCCTTCCAAGCACTGCTCGCTGTGTGTGCTCGCTGACCTCTCCAGGCCAGCCCGGGGTGCTTGGCGGGGCTGCACCAGGCACCTCAGCTCCTGTGGGAAGGGGTCCCACCGACCACAGCCAGGGAATCGCTTCCAGGTTCCAACACAGCCCTTGGGGAAACACAGCAGGTCTTTGGGGATATCTCTAATTAAGGAACTAAATCACCCATGTCTGTGACGGCACGTAGAGCAGGGCACGCAAGTGGAAGAGGGATCGTGGAAGTGGAAGGGATCATGGCAACAACAAACTGCAGCGTAAAGTGAAGGAGACCTGGAAGCAGCAAAAATCCATCTCCACCCTGCAGTCCTTGCTGGAGAAAACTGAGGAGTGAACCAAGGACTGCAAATCAGTGCCAGGAAGAAAGTGGGCAGCCTCAGAAATATTAAAGAAATAGGATTAAGGAAGAAAAGAGGCAATCCGAGAGACTGTATTTTCTATGCCTTCTGCTGTGATGCTAGAAGTGGTTTTATTTTGTGCGAGAACGCCTTTGTTTGCCTGACACAGGTTTTCCCACCCCTGAATAAATACTGCTTTGAGAAATCCGATGGCAAAACCCACAGCATCGGGCATTAGAAAGAGAGCCTGGATGGGATGTGGCATGTCGGCAGCGGGGAGAGGTGGCTTTCATCTGACAGGCTGCTAAGGATGGTTTGACCTCTCCCTTCCTTTACATGCTGGGAGTTAACTTCTCATGTAAGTGTCCAGCATAAATTCTTCTAATGCAAATTTCCTTGTCAAAACTACAAACAGACATTTGATCAAAGGTCAGCTCTCCTTTGTGTTCCTGTTTGATATAGAAATTTCTATTTCATCTTTGACTGTCATGGTCAGTTAAGGGAACTGCAGCCTGATGGGAAATTACTGATGCATTTCATGTCCTCTCTCCAGTGAGGCTTCTCCCCACCCCTCTTTCATATCTTATGGGTGTTTTAATTTGAATATGTTTTCATTTTTTAATGGAATAGTTAAATTAGCTTTGAAAATGTAGCAGTATGACACTGAAAATTGTCTGCTTATTAACTGAAGCTCAATTTACTGCCATTTGATACCCTGGGAGCTGATCAAATAATGATCACTCCCTTACTGCTGGCTTTAACTCATGCTTAACTCATGGATCTTTTTTTCTGGGGCAGTGCCTAAAGAACAGGAATTGCAGCACATGGATGGTCTGGGAAAATTTTATATTTATTTCCGGGGGTTCCCTGGCTCAGATGGACCCAACATCCCAATCCCCATTTATCATCCTCACGCAGTTTTCTGGAGCTCTTCACAGTGTGTAGCAAGCCCATGTCTAAGTGCTTGGAGGATTAAAGCAGAGCAACTGCACCCCTTCCTTTAGGCCTGGTCGCGTGCACAGAGGAGCTCTACAGGGCTGACAGAACCCCAGGATGAGGGAGATCTGAGGATCAAAATCCAGATTATTATAGGACTTAAATATCCTTAAACACAGCGTTAGTGCTGTCCCTCAGGACAGACCCCTGAGCATCCCTCCTGCTGCAGATCTGTGCCCTGGGTCAGTGGCTGCTTCAGGAGAGAGCTGATTGAGCTGCTTTAGTGCTGGGCAGTCCAGTGAGCAGCTGTGGCCTTCCAACCTGCAGAGAGCAAAAGGAGCTGGGATGAGTGAGTTCCTCCATTGGCATCGCTTCAGATTTACACCTGGGCTTGCTGGCTCGATTATCTACTGACTATGATTGTTTCCTGAGGGAACAGGAGGCCATGGATCATCTCCTGGGATGTCACCTGGGTCTGCAGCATCCAGGAATGATGCTCAGTTGAGAGATGTCCTTCACAGTGACAGGAGGCACAACACCTCCTTTCCCACTGGTTTATTTGCAGTAAATCACTCCCTGAAGTACCAGGAGCACTTCCCGCAAGCCAGGAGAGCACCAGCCTGGCTCGCTCAGCCAGCAGGACAGGTTCAGCTCCCAGGAGCATCCAAGGCTCAGTGATGCCATCAGCCAGCAGGTCCCTGTGCTTCTGGGACCCAGTCCTTCCCCAAGGTCCATGCTGGTGCACAATGGGTAACTCCCGTGGTGAAGTGCACATCACAGCCCTGCGAGCTCTCACGCTGGTGGCATGATCCTTCACCCAGATCACTACAATTTATTTTATTTTCCTGTTAAGTTGATTAAAACATGCAGAATGATGTATCACAGACAGACGGAATTGCATGAGACATCTGGAGATGGTCACCTAATTCATGTCACCAATGTCCCCTGGCAGGATCCAAAGCTGTGTGGGTGCTGGCAGGGAGCAGGGCAGCACCCGGTGCTGGCCCCGCTCTCCTGCCAGGCGGGTGACAGTGACACCAGATGGCAGCAGTGGCCTTCAGATCCCAACAGCTCCCAGCGAAGCAGCGGGTGAGGATTTCTCAGCACCTGGTTATTCTAAGGCCAGCTTCCCCCTGTGCATCCCTGCGCTGGGGCTCGCTCAGCACCCTGCATCCTGCCCATAGGGCTGCCAAAATATCCCCGTGCAGAGCACCTATATGCTGGAGCTGTAGAGCGTGTCAAAATGACACCCAGACTCCTATTCTCAAGGCAAAAGAGAAAATCCATGTTTTAGGCTGTGCTTTAACTAATCATTTTGTCAAGGCTTTGATGGGTTTGGTGCTTTTGGTGTCAATCTTTGCACTGACAAGTGAAAGCAAAGACTGGGATATTTGAAGGTCATGGTGAAGTTTGGGCACTGGTTAAAGCCACTGCAAACTGCTCACCCAGGGGACTTCACTCAGGACCTGTGGCATCTTTGAGCCCAGTCTCAGGACGTTTTGGAAGGCAATGGATGGTTCTGCGTGCATCACGGCTGGCTCCCATCACTGCCTCCTGCCTTCAAAGCCCCCAGGGCAGCTGGCACCGAACGCCAGCAGAGGGACAGGACAGGCTGTGCCATGAGGTGGGATTTTGGAGATGCACTCACCCAGCAAACCTCCTTAGCAGGTGGAGAACATGAGGTCTGACTTTCAGGACAGGTTATGAACCATACCCACACACACATTGTTTACTTCAACATTTATCTTTTTTTGAAATAAATCAATCAAAGGAAGTTACATTAATTCTCTGCTCTGCAGTTTGTTCTCTCACTTCAAATTTCTCTGCTGCAGTGCCTTAACCTCCTGGATGAGTTTCGTTTATGTTAACACATAATTATATCAGATTTAGGGGCTGTCCATTTACCTGTTCACCCCTGGGTCACATCAGAAATTATTACAGTGCTAACTGCAATCAGAAAAGCAAACCCGAGGCACCTGAGTGATTGCTTGCTGTGTGCGTTCGGGCAGAACGCAGCAAGGAGCAAAGGGAAATCCTGCAACAGGGAAAAAGCTGCGTTCCTGGTGGGCAGAAACAGAGCACGTGAGGTGACTGCTGCCTGCAGTGCCTTCCGCACTGGAGAGGTGAAATAAGGGACATACTAAAACAGACTCATTGCTGCTAACGAGTTTTTTTTTTCCTCTTAAGTACTAATAACTGCATTTTAACCTCTCTGCTACTCACGTTGCCCCGGTTTGCAACCAGAAATAAACCCTTCTGGCTTCCCTCACATAGGGCAGCGACCCTGCAAGATGTGAGCAGGATGGGAGCTCTCGATTCAGCTCTTTATCTGTGCCCAGATGCTAGGGCAAACCCAAATTTTAAACAAAATCTCCTGCATCAGGAAAACCTCAGAAACACCAATAGCTGTGGATCATGGACTTAGTTCCTTCATGTGCTTCCTGTGCAAAGCACTGCTCTGGCCTTTGGGTTTACCCATCACAGTGGGGATGAGCCCAGGACAGGCTGGGATGGATCCTCTGGAAGTGTCACACTAATTCCTGGAACACAAAGGAAGGAGGCAGTGTCTCCTAACATCCTGAAAACACCTTGAAAACACAGCGAGATTCTGGAAATCTGACCGAGATACCCCTGCCACAGGAATAAATCACCATCTCGAGCAGAGACCCCACCGTGGCCTCCAGGCAGAGCGTGCTGGGCCCTGCTCTCAGGTTACCAGCACTGAAAACAAGTGGTAGCACGTGAACAAAACTGTGGGCGTTCACATCTCCAAGAGCCAGCACTGCCTCTGGATAGCAAAAGCATTCAGGCTGTGCAACTTGGGATGCTAGGAAAGTGCTGCAGCATATTGCCTTGTAATAACATGAAGCAAAAGCTCAGCAGAAAGGCTGTGAACCAGATAAGATTGATTAAACAATTTCTAACCAACGGGGTTGCACATAAAAATTTTATTAAAACCTCAAGTGCTAAATTTATTTCCTGGGTCTGTCACTGCTATTTTTTTTTTTTTATTCAGTAGTGATAATTACTACATTAGAAATTAAATGAACCTCATATAGTACATCTCTCAGACCTCCTAGGAGAGTTGTGAAAGTGATTTAGGGAAGTGAATTTGCTATTGTGCCTAATCAAGTTACAGCAATTGTCACCTATAATTTTAACTTGACTGCTATGTGTTTAATTGGGAGCTTTACCTTTGGATTTTTGTAACTGAGCTTCTCTGTGAGTGTCTTCCTACTTCCCAGCCCCTCCCAAAACCCACTGACAGAAAGCAAATCATTGCACACAGCTGTGCAGCTAACAGCATGGGGGTTTGCTACCACATCAGCTTCGTTAAGGTGATGAGCTGCAGCATCAGGTGATTCTCCTGGTGAGACCAGCAACAAGTTGTCTCCCCTGAGATTACATTCAGGGCTATGCAGCTATCAGTGGTATTGAAGGGGCTTTCTGGAACGAGGAGCTGCATATCCACGTGCTGCAGCACTCTGAGTCATAGTGTTGAGGTAAGTCCTGGGCTGATCTATGCATGTTAGGGTGAAAGCTGGTTCCTTGCAGAGCTGCTAACCTGTACTAAACTCTGTGGCTCCCAGCAGCACGGAGCTGGGCAGACTGTCTCTGTGTGGCCCTGGTTCTGCAGACATTTGGCTGCAGGTGTTTTCAGGGACCTGCTGCCCTGCTCTCTCCCTTTTCTTCAAAGATGCTGGGTCAGGCGCAGCCACCTTAAAAAAGCTCATTAATGAGTCCTTGGTCCTGACTCCCCAATGAGGATGTGCATGCTTCCTCAAGGAGCTCTGTGGAGCACACAGCCCACAGACTTCTGAGAAGAACAGCACAGGAGCTGCAGGTGAGTAGCAAAGTAAGGCAGAGGGGAGGCAAAGGCATCCCAGTGTCTCCCAGCAAGGCCCCAGGTTGGAAGCTGGACCAATGGGAGGCCTGTGGAGCCTGCTTGTGCCTTCCCGTGTTCCAACCACACACAGAGTTTAACTCACAGGTTCCCTCCTGTGGTCTCAGATCTGGGCAACGCTTCTGGTTACTCAGCTCTGAAATGGGCCCTCTGGATGGCCACAAGCCTGCTTGTTGCTCTTTTCTTGCTGAAGAGATGTGCTGTGTAGATGCACATTACATGTATTTTCAAGCTTTCCCAGGGCTCTGATGACCTATGGAGCCTGTAACAAGTGTGTTATGAGCCGCTGTGAGGTGTTGCTGGAGCTCCTGTCCAAGAGCTGCCCCCACCCTGCTCTGCCTGCCCTGCAGCTCCCAGAGCCTTTACTTACCCAAATCCCTGGGTTTAGCAGTGCCAATGTCAGGCCTGTCCATTGATACTCTATTTGAGCACCTCTGTAGCATGGCTAGACATCAGGCCTTACTCCAACCTGACTGTTCAGCCGCAACCCAGGAAGCAATTGGGTGGATTTCAGTCTGCAAGGAGATGAGGCTGCTTCTGAATTTGGGGAGGATAATGATTATTGTGACCATGAAAGCTTGAAATAGGTTCTTCAGGACTCCTGGATGATTGGGCAGAATTAGCTTGAAAAATGGGGGTGTCCCTAACTATACAAAGTAAAGGAATGCTTGTCCTGCTGGAGGTGTGTAGTATGTAAAACCTGTTTAATTTAGATAGGGATCGGGCCCTCCATAATTAGAGTTAGTCACAGATCTTTACAGATGCAGAAAGGATACATGATGTTGATGCAATTAAAAGAGTTTATTTGAGTTTATTTCATCACAGTAGCATTCACAGAAATGAATTTGCTTCTGTGGCTTTGAGCTCGCATTCTGAAGCAATGTGTGCAGAATAGCAGCAGCCTCGTCCCTGAATAATTCATGGTGTTTGTTAGCCACTTTTTAAGCCTTTCTGCTTAACCACAGAAGATTAGCATTTTTGTTTCTTTTTTTTCAGTCAAAGGCTTGAGGTGGGGGGAAGGGGGAGTGTTGGCTTTCTTCTTAGCTTACTTTAAACAGTTCCCCAGGCTTTCAGTACGCAACTTAGCTATTCAAATTGGGACACTTCGGCCTTAGAAGCATGTTAGCTAGTTCTTAGGCTTGCTACATTATACAACTTTCTAGTAAATCATGAATAAGTTGAAAGGCTATAGAGCTTCTCTCCTAATTTCTCAAGGGCCCTTTTACTACCAAATTTGTTTTCATCCCATGTTATTTACTGACTAGCTCCAATAAGCTCTTCTGGTATTGTTCCAGTCTGCAAGTGTGGGAGGTTTGCAGGTAATACGTGGCAGCACAGGGAGTCCAAAAGATCATGGCTTCGAAATGAATGCAGTCTAATTCCTAACCAACAACACTCCTTACCTGCTGGAGCTCTTCTGTGCTTTGTCTCCAGGATGGGATGCTCCAGTGGTGTAAAACAGAGCTCTGTATGGCTCTGTAGCGATGCTGAGTTGCAGGTCAGAAAGACTTTGCCTCAGCATCATCAGGATAGTGACAGTGCAATGCTAACCTTGGAAGATGCAGGGCCAGGGCTTTATTTGCTCAGCTTCCATCCTGAGGTAATGCAAAGCATCAAATGTTGCGGGTTTTCTGATTTTCTTTTTTTAAATCATTGAAAGTGAAGGGTTGCATTAGTGATACAAAACAGTGAATAACAGTGCTTGAAACTATCAAGTAGCACCGCTGTTGCGGTGAGCAGAGAACTAGGCATGTTAGCCAGGCAAAGTTTCTACAGGGAAATATTATGTTTTATTACAGCAGCTAATTTATTGTGCAACTATTTACTGTGGCCTTGCAATGATGTACAAGCTACACTTTGGAATCTACTGGTGTGTGTAAAACCTTCCTTAAAAATCTTATAAAAGATGGCATCTAGCCTTAAATCTAACTTAGGGTATCTCTTTCACTGCAGCCTACCAAAACCAACGTGTTTCTACTGGAATTTTAACAGGAGCCACAAGTTCATTGTGGGAAGTTAGTGTCATTTGGAACAACCACCTGTCAGTTTGCCCTGCTGTGAAGTAGGGAAGTGAAGGTTTTTGTTTGGCTGTTTGATTTTTTTTTTTTTTTTTTTTTTCTGACTTAAAATGTTCAATTACGTGTCTTGTTTGTTGCCATTGGTTCTGATTTGTGGTCTTAACACAATTTGTTACATCCAGATGGGTGCTCTGAGAGCTGCCGATAGCCAACAGGCAGGTCACCCAATTGGCATGTCATATCTTAATCTGCTGTGAAGAGAAATATTACATCTGAACAGTAGTGGTGAATTCCAGTCAACGTTGGTGGCAGCGGTGCCATCCAAAACAGAGCAAAATTACAGCTGTTGGCTAAGGAGCTGCTGCAAAACCTAGTGGCAGAGCCAGGCGTCCTGCAGGAAGCAGTGCCAAGAGGCAGGTGGAGATGACGACCTTCTGAAGAGGTTCAGATAAGCTCATCTGCCAGCAGTCAGCACTGGCCCTGGTTACTGAGCACTGAGAGCTGCAAGCAAAGCTGATGAGAGTGTCCGAAGGATATGTGGTGGCAATTATGATCCCTGAAGGCATGGTGTGACATCTAGCACAGGAACTGTTGAGTAGATCAATCTGCTGAGTATGCAACTGTTGAGTAGATCCATCCGATGCCACCAAAAAGCCCAGTGAAAGGATAAGATTCTTCTGAGGCATGGCAAGGTATAGATGTTCACTGGAGTGTCCCTTAGCTGATGGGACAGCAGCAAGAGGCAGGCAGCTGACAGCAGCCTGGCACCTTGGCTGCAAGCTCCTTCTGGCCAGGATGACATGAGATCGATGACACAGCTCTTCAGGGATCCACAGCAGTTCCCTGTGTCCAAGTAAACTAAAAATCACTGGCATGCAGCAGCCAAGTCCTGTTGGCAAGAGCGTTCTCCTGAAGGGAGGATGTTTGGGTTGCTGTGCTGACAGATTTAACACGTTGATGTGTGTGGAGAGCTCTGTGGACTTATTTGGTGAAGGAGATACTGGAGCGAGATCACTGCTGTAGACCCCTGTCTCTGCAAGGCACTCCTGCTCTGTTGTTCTGTTTTTCAGTGTCTTTCACTCAGAATCCTCCTCTGACACACCAGGTGATCTCTGGCAGAGGACAGAGGTGACAAATCAATACACACAGCTGTGAGCGCAGAGCACTGCAATGTGGCATCCGCAGCTTCCTGTTGCCCTCATCTCCCTTTTGTCATTGCTACTCCCCCTGCCCTTATTCCACGACATTTAAGTAACAAAACCAGGGTTCTTTTGGAAAAACAGACACAGGTTGTAAAAGACTGCTAAATCCCAAACTTCAATATAAGCAATATAAGCTTTCCAACCAAGCTAACTTTCCAAAATAACAGCACTGATTATTTTCCTCTTCTTACTGATATTGTTTGAGCCTTTTCTCCTGGAACTGCAGCTCATTCTGTTGTGCACAGTTGCCAAGAACCAGTCCACAGCTCACACTGATGTGCTGCTGAAATGACAGCTCCAGCTTTCACACGCTGGTGCGCTGGACTCGCTGGGGAGTTCCTCTGTTCCTGTTCCACTATTAGGTTTCAAACCTCCCTGCTGAGTAGCCGTCCTCAAATCGCATCAGGTAAGCTTAGCTATGCATTGAATTCAGGGAGTGGAACTAATCCCACACTTCAGCTTTAGAGGGGAACAATGAGACAGGGAGCTGAGCCTGGCTCGTCTGAAAGGCAAAGCTTCTGGGAGCTGGAAGAAACAGGTGCGCTGTACTTAAGCATGTGTTATATCCATTTCAGGTCTATCTCTGCTTAGATGAATGTCTGTATGCTTGAGGTAAGTGAATATGTACAATAGTGTGTCTTAAATATACTTACATCATGTCTGTTCTATGTATGTGTGCAAGACATGGTTCATTACTCTTCATTGGAAATTCATAACGTCAGGATCATCCGTCTGCCTATAAACTCTCTAGAACTACAAGAAACACTATTACTGTTAGCAGACACAAGCAAACCTCAGCAAAAGCATGCTTTTGCTTTCCCAAGAGCTGGTGTTTCTGTCACTGAATTAAGTTGTGCCCCCAGGTTTGCTCTCCACTGTTCAGTGGAGAAGTGCCTGGCTCTTGGCGAATCTTCTCCCAGCATCTCCTTTGACCCAAGGGAACATTTCTTATTGACTACTGTAGAATTGGAGTTAAATTTTTTAATGATAGAAAGATGAATCTTATTCAGATCTGAACTTATAAAACCTTGAATACTCCCAGGGAGAGGGTATCCACAACTTCTCTGGGCAACCTGTTCCAGCAAAGCCTTCCCTCCAAGAAGTGGAAAGTGAATGCTGTGCTAGCTGCAAGTCCCACAAACCATTTTATCCTAACTATTTTTGCTAGGAAAGCTCTTCTTTATTCTGCTAGGTAGAAGAGTAGGCATGTTGTCAGAGTGCAGTTAAATCCCACAGCTTATTACCATGAAATATATGAGCTTAGAGGATATGAAAGTGTTCCATCCAAGAGGATATGAAAGCGGTCTGTCCATGGAGAGTTCAAGGCCTTTTGTGTAAGGAACGCAGTTCCAGTCTTTAAAGCTGCACCATGTGTCAGGATTTCAAAAAAGGCAGTTCTCAAAAACGGCCTTTTAAACTGGCAATTATTTCCCATATATCATCAAGAGAGACTTTAGAGGTGAAATGAAGACTCTGGAAAAAAGCTGTTTGGAAGGGCTTGTCTGCTGTTTGAGGGGCACTGGCAGGGTACATGGGGACAGCTGAGCTGTAGCTGAGGGTCTCCTAGCCCTGGGGCCCATGCTTGACCGCCGAAGCTTTTGGAGCCTGATTGGGTGGTAGCTATGTGTTGCAGCTGGCACCACTGCTCATTACTGCTGCTGGTAACTCCTTAGGACAGGTTAAAGCCGGGGCAGACCTGAGCATCTTGGATTCATGTGATTATACTGAGTACAGACAGATATACCTCTTTTCACCAGGTAAGACTACAGGGAGCAAGATTTACCTGATTATTTTGGGAGAAGGGTGATGAGACAGCGGGAAAACCCTGTTGTCCACCTAATTGTTTTAGATTCCAGGACGAGTCATCTTCCTTTTATACGCTCTAAGAATATCTGCAGACTATTTCTAGAAATACCCCCTCTGTCTGACTTACTCTGTTGCACAGAGATTTCAGAGGCAATAACATTTCGTTCTGCATACATAACCATTAAATACACTTCTACAGCCAATACCAGACTAGGGATGCTACCTGAAGCTCATCCCAGTTCCGTTCAATAATACAGCTATTGACTACAACAAGAAAAGGATCTAAAGCCACAAATGAAAAAGGCCGGTGCCAAGAAATAAGTAACTGAAGTTTCCATCAACAGTCAAATATTCCAAATCAAATCCACACAATATAAATTGCAGCTGAAATTGGACGGGCCAAGTGAGATAATGGCAGGTAATGAGACACCTGTATCACAGCATGCTATTTAGAAAATCTAATACAACATTAAACTGATTTCTTAATGAAAGCTGTCACATCGAGCTTTCTTCCCTATTTTTTTTTAAAAAGGGTGATTTTATTTAAAAACAAAATTAAAAGAAAACTCTTATCCTAGGGCTGTTTGTTATCTTTCTCTATGCAATGGCTGAGTCTGTAAGACCAAACTACCCCAGTAGTAGGTGATTGTTTTTCTTAATAGCCTTTTAAAAAAAAAAAAAAAGGTAACAGGCCTTAAGTTATAAAAAATCAACTCTAGTATATTAAACTACCTATGTTCTTCAGGTCGAAAGTATGATGGGAGACGGAGACGTTCCTTCCAGTTGTGGCTCCAGGGATTGTCTTTTCCATATTCAGATTCTTTTAAAAAACAAAAATTATCATGGAGAGAAAGAAGTGGGAACAAAGCACCTTTGAGTGATGACTTTGGGATGGCTCAGGGATATAGGATGGCTTTGAGTGATTTCACTTTACTTCCCCTTAAAGCAAACAAGTGATGCCAGCTCCCCCGGTTACAAAGGAAAACTAATTTGCTCAACCTCCTCTGCTTCTTCCAAGCAGAAGAGGCAGCTTAGTTTTTGCTTTCTGCTTTCTCTAACCCTCTGCACTCCCTGGGGAGCATCTGCACCTTTCCTGCAGCTGAACTGTGTTCTGACTGGCAGCTGGATTGTTTACATTAATATTATGTTAATGACCCCTCTCTTAATTGTTGGAGTTGGGCAGGCCACCAGTGAATTATTTTTTTTATTTTTTGGAGGCTTCCTCTGCCTGCTGCAAGTTGAAGGGTTTTTGTAACATGC
This sequence comes from Penelope pileata, assembly GCA_013396635.1. Classification (NCBI taxonomy): domain Eukaryota; kingdom Metazoa; phylum Chordata; class Aves; order Galliformes; family Cracidae; genus Penelope; species Penelope pileata. Next base: position 945,959 of record WBMW01004283.1, read on the forward strand.
ACACACACAGGTAGGAGCAAAAATGAATAGAAGAGAGAAGGGGCAGCCAGAACTCATCCCTTCTCTGTCGCCTCTTTTACAATTGCAAGGGCCTGCTGGAGCTGAGCCATGCTTTCTGCTTGCAGCTGGAACTTCAGGGCATGTCCATGTAGCACAGCTGCCAGGAGCTTAAGTGTCCTGGCACATTAAGGAGGAGCATCACAGAAATACAATTAGAGAACTGACAAATTGGAATAGGACCTGTATTCCGAGTCTGCTGTAACCCAAGCAAGGCTGTTTCTGTTCATATCACTTTGGGTTATCTCTGCTGAAAATGAAGTTTCACTGGGACCAAACTCAATCCATCTCCTTCCCGTCCCCTGTGCAGAGCAGACCCAGCACAGTATGGATTTCTCATCTCTGTGCAGGTACCTGAGCCTTACAAACCTGCGGTGGCAGTGGGTGAATGGGCATTCTGTTCTGAAGTGACTGCACCTGAATGCATCGCTGTCACCTCACCTGAACACCACCCATCATCCAGGTTTTTCAGAAGCTGCTGGGGCTTGCTGAAAACAGTAGGGCCTGTCACTCTGAGATTAAGGAGGGATTAGCTGTACAACTTCATTCAGCCTTAAGAGAAAGGTTAAACACTCTGGGAGGAGGAAGTGTGTGTGTGTGTGTGCACATGCGTCTTCCAAAACAACAGATGGTTTCAATAAAGTTGCTCCTGCTGCTATGAAGTGGCACTTATTGACATTAGCAGAGCCATATCTCGTCAGGGTTCTTGTTTCTACCAGCCTGTCTCGGTGAGGCCAAATCCACTGTACAGTATGGGGTAATCAGAGAAGGCACTCCAGTATCTGCCCCATTAATTGCCCCCTGCCAGTCTTCGCTCTGTTCTGATGTAATGCCCACTGTGCTCAGTATGGGACGATCAATCAGCTTTGAAGGGCAACTTCCCCTAATGATCTGCAATTCCCCCTACTTAAGCTGCAGCAAGAAGCAGCTTTTTAACGATTCTGCAAGAAATGTGTTATTTCTTAGAGCCGCTAAATAAAAACTCTCTACTTCGATCAATGTATCGATGTATTAAATTATTGTGCAACTAAATTAATGTGCCCCTCGGTGACAGAACCGCAGAAAATGAGCGGTGTTTTATGCATTAAAGACAAATTGGTAAAAGATTGTTTTCCAAGGTTAGATTGCTCCTCAGTGAATATCAAGATTTTTCCAATTAAAATATGAAGGTTTTTCAGAGTGCAGTTGTATCAGCTGTATTATTGCTCACAGGTTCACAGTTGAAATTAAGACCTACAAATAGTTCAGCAATTGTCAATGTTAGAATTGACATATTTTGAAGATGGCTAGTAATATTCATTTTTTATAGTATTTAAATTCTATAGTCAAACAATTTTGCTGGGAGTTTTTTTTTTTTTTTTTTTTTTTAAATTAGAGATTAATGAAGAAAACAATCTTCAAAATGTTTCCCTGAAAGTCTTCTCAAGCTTCTGCCAACCCTGGTTTCCCTTGTCTGGGGGATGTTGTGTGTGAGGGGAGGTCGGCCCTTCCTCTCATGCTATCTTCCACCCTTCAGTGAAAAGCACCGTACAAGGGAGGGCCAAGAAAAAAGGCAAGGAGGATGCGGAGTTCCTACAAATGGAAATATTAACGTGGATTTAAAGCCACTTGAATTCATATTTTTCTCTAAATTTTGATCCAGCTACATTTATTGTCTTTATTTTGCCTGCAGGAGAAGAAATGAAAAATCTTATCCGATGTTGTGTATCAGTAATTAGATCTTCTCTGCATCACCAGTTGTGCAGCAGGAACGCACGAGGTGACCCAAACTAAAATTTACTCGAGATGTGTTGTTTTCTTGGTCCCTTCATTGAAAGCTGATGAACCAGAGCTTCCCAATTAATCAATTTCTAAACTTTCTAATTAAGATGTAATGAAGAAGGGAAACATTTTCAATAAATTCATTGTTCAAGTTTTTTTTTTTTTTTTCCTGGTACTCTCTAAGTTCTCAAATATCTGAATAAGTGTCTATTTTGTTCATTTTCTCCTGAAGCTTTTTCCTTCCCCTCTCTTCTTGCTTGGGCTCAAGACAAAGACATTCTTTATTCTGAAGGCAAGAATCCCAGAACAAGCAGTGCCAGCTCTGAGTTCATAAGGAGGGCAACGTTTCTAATCACTTATGAAAAGCAGACTTGGACTCTGTGTTTTCTCAGTCGATATTGCTTAGTCTTTTCTTTTGAATCTCTGGAATACCAAATGGGAAGCAATGCCTTCTCCAAGTGCTTTCAGCTGTGTGTTTTCAAGAGGTATCTGCAGGAATGATAAATTAGGTGTGAAATTTAAAGCATAAATGAAAGCATCCTAGTACCTCAATATTCAGGACATTTTGTGTTCTTGCAAAATTTTAAATGGTATCATCAGTTCAAATGGATTGCTGGACAGAAGAACTAAACCCAACTGAACAAAAACACCCTACAAAAAATTATCGCAGTATTGATAAAGAAATTTACATCAATATATCTTAAAGGGCTTCACAACTCCCCGATGTCCCCTGGGAAGCCAAAATCCATGAAATCAAATGATTTGATCAACAGCATGCAGTAAACTAGCATCAGCACTAAGCTTAAAGTCCAGTTTTCTGACTTCTAGTTCTATGCTGAAATCCTGGGCTTGCCTTGCTTCCCAAGCAAAACACCGAAGAGAGATAGAAACAAATGCAACAGAAAGAAAGGAAGCTGGAACCCACTTCTAGCATCTTGTAATTTCTGAAAGTGTTGGTTCTAATATTTGCGTGCAATGCAAGTGCTGTTTATAAAACCTAGCTTTAGCATGGCAAGTGACTGCCATAGATTTGAACCAGTTTGCATGGGCAACACGCTTCTCATTTTGCACCTGAGAAAGCCAGCAAACAGTATGCAGACCTGGGTGAAAATGCCTGGTCCCTGGGTTCCCATGGGTGTACCACCTCATGCTTAATTTTCTTAGTGGTAGGGAGCGCTAATGGAAGTTTCCAGATAAGGGAGTGGATGATAGACAGATTTCAGATTAAGAAAAAGTGCTGATATCAATGCCTCTTAAAGAACATTTAAACCTGTTTGTACGGCAATTTCTTTGCTTCACCAGAAACTTTACAAAGGTAAGCTGTTTCTACAAAACACTTTTGCTCCAAAGAACTGTTGAACTGGTACTGTGGAGCAAAAGTATTTTGTGAAACAGCTTACCTTTGTAAGGCGTCTGGTGCAGCAAATAAATTGCTGTATCTACGTTGCAGTATCTACATCAAAAAACATTCTCCATTTCGCCTTTTGAACACTCATCCAGCCCAGCCTAAGTGTCCACACCAAAGGAAATGAACAGCATTAGGCAATGTCATTTGCTAAAAGGTAAGACTGGAGGCATTCTCCCTTCCCTTCGTTTTATATTTCTAGGGACAATTTGACAGGCCATGCCGTTGCTGAATGGGGAAATTGGAAAACTGCGGAATCGATTTGCAGACGTGCAGTTCTATTTTCTTTTACACCACCTTCATCAGAGCCTCTATCATTCCTGTGCTGTGCAGCATTATTACTGACAGCAGCCTGGACACCACTGATAATGGCTGACCTAGGGGAAAGCTGCTCCTTGCAAGCGAAAGCCAAACCACGGAGGAAGCAGTCAGACAACACTGAGCACTGCTATTCTTGCTTCCAAACCCATCTGCTTCAGAGCACTGCTCATGCACCTGTGGTGTATTGTTGCTGGGAGTTAAAGGGAAATTTAAAAAAAAAAATAAAATCTTATCTAAATTGGTTTTGGTTTGTTTGCATTTTTTTTTCCTTAAGCAAACAAGCTCCTCAGCTGTACAGCCAAGTTGTATTACATCTATTTTGATTCATAAAAGTACACGCTTCCAGTACTTGGTAATTCTTCTTTCATGAATTGTAGTTCACAAAGGAAAAAACAAACACCTCTTGCACAGCCACCTGCTGATAATGGCTGTTATCAAAACTGAAACTAGTGGGTAGGCAGGGTGAAAAGCAGAAAAAAGCTGCTGACTGTCGGCCACCTCACTGCTGGGACAGACACGTGCCCTGTGCTACCGGTGACCATTGGCAGCGAGGTGGCTGCAGGCCTGCTGCAGTCACCCAGCTGTGTTGCAGACAGGCTGGCAGGGCCGCTCTGCCTGGCCACAACATGCCAGGGGCACAAGTACAGAAAGAGACAGAAACAAAACTGCTCCCATGAGGAGTGTGTAGCCTGGTTGTCCCTAACCACGGGTCAGCTCAGCCCTGAAAAGCTCTGGGCCTGGTGTCCACATACTGCCCTGCCCTCCTGACATCACCACGGTGGCAAATACTGTTCTTTGCCCCCCTTTCTTTGCTGTTTTTCCAGCAGTGGTGACGGAGGCTGATGCCCCCGGCCTGCTGTGTGAACCTTGCTCTCCCCTCAGGGCTGGGGGCTCTGTGCCAGGAGGTGGACAGGAGAGGCAGCACAAGGCCTGACAAAGGACAGATCTGAGGGGGTATTTATGCAGAGAGGCCATTTCTGTTGCGTGGCCAGAGCGGAGATAGCTCTGGGCTACAGAGCCGACGTTCACCCTCACGACCCCGCCTGAGGGCCCCAAAATGGCCGCTCCGCCCCACAGTGCCCGCCTCCTCGTTGCTACGCGACGGGCAGAGCCCAGACCACCCCCCTCCACCCGCTGGGAACTACAACTCCCAGGCAGCCCGCCAGGCAGAACTACAACTCCCAGCACACCGCGCGCGCCCGGCC
>WBMW01004283.1:954102-1117808 GCA_013396635.1 Penelope pileata
AAAAAAAAAAAACAACCCAAACCACCCTGAGATATTCTCATACGTTTATTCTCCCCTGAGAATGCTAGATTTCCTGGTGATGGATGATGACAGTGAGGATGTATGGAATATTAATTTGTGCTAACTGTTTTTTTGTGCCTGCATACTTTCTCTTTTTCCTTTTTTAAATGGTTTCAATTTTGCTTTGTAGAACCAAGTAAGTTTTCACAAACACTGAATGGAATTCCTTCTGCAAACACAGTCAGCAGTGGAATGGACCCCTTCCATGCTTGCAGTATTCTTCAACAGCTTAAAACCATGTATGATGAAGGACAACTGACAGACATTGTGGTGGAAGTGGATCATGGGAAAACATTCTCCTGTCATAGGAATGTTCTTGCTGCAATCAGTCCTTATTTCAGGTACAGTAGCCCATTGTTCTGGGGTGACCAAAGGGGGAATTATAAATCATTAAATGAAAATTTAAAAAAAAAAAAAAAAAAAGGCACATCCTTGCTAATATTCAGTGTAACTATTAATGGTATAGTGCACCCAGTAATAAATATTTTCTTTCTCTTAATGTCAAAGAATCATCAGTGTCTATTTATGAAAAGAGAGTTTCATTTGACAAAATCTCTTATGATAATAATGAATATAATGAAATAAATAAAAATTCCTCCAGTATTGAAGATAGCTTTATACAGTAACAGGATAGTTGCACAACTTGCTACCCTTTAGTTATACATTCTGTCATGCTAGAATATGCATATGAAATAACATGTTGAAAGTTGAATGCAATGACTTGGGTATGTCAAGAGCGTTGCTTATAAAATGAATGAATTTAGATACGGGTTTGATGAAATAAGAAGGAAATTCCAACTTGCCATTGTTGTCTTAGTAGGTCTGGAACTGATTTTCAATTCAGGTTCCCAAGCAGAACAGCGTAACATAATTGATAAATGCATTTGTACTGATAGAAGGGCAGAGGCGTTGGGATTAGCTGTACAGTATAATTTCTTAGAGCTGTAGTTAGAAGGTAATTACAAATAAACTGCTAAATATTTTTCTTTTGTAGATCTATGTTCACTAGCGGCCTTACAGAGAGTACCCAGAAAGAAGTTCGTATAGTTGGTGTTGAAGCAGAGTCAATGCATTTAGTGTTGAACTATGCATATACCTCCAGAGTAATGCTGACAGAGGCCAACGTTCAAGCTTTGTTCACTGCAGCTAGTATCTTCCAGATCCCTTCCATACAAGACCAGTGTGCTAAATACATGATCAGTCATTTGGACCCACAGAACTCCATTGGGGTGTTTATCTTTGCTGATCACTATGGTCATCAGGAGCTCAAAGACAGATCACAAGACTACATTCGTAAAAAGTTTCTGAGTGTCACCAAAGAGCAAGAGTTTCTTCAGTTGAGAAAAGACCAGCTCATAAGTATACTCGACAGTGATGACTTAAATGTAGACAAAGAAGAACATGTTTATGACAGCATTATAAGGTGGTTTGAGCATGAACAAAATAAGAGAGAAGTGCACCTTCCAGAAATATTTGCCAAATGCATCCGTATGCCTCTGTTGGAAGAGACATTCTTAGAGAAAATCCCTCCCACGTTTGCACAGGCTATGGCCAAAAGCTGTGTACAAAAGGGACAACATAGTGCCAATGGCTATACACAACGGCTTGGAATGACTGCTTCTGAAATGATCATATGCTTTGATGCTGCCCACAAACACTCAGGAAAGAAGCAAACAGTGCCTTGTTTAGATTCGGTCACAGGGAGAGTGTTTAAACTATGCAAGCCACCAAATGACTTGAGGGAGGTTGGAATTCTTGTGTCTCCTGATAACGATATTTATATTGCGGGTGGTTACAGACCGAGCAGCAGTGAGGTCTCCATTGACCACAGAGCAGAGAGTGATTTCTGGATGTATGATCACTCTGGCAATAGGTGGATTCCGAAAGCTCCTTTGTTGCGAGCCAGAATAGGCTGCAAATTGGTTCATTGCTGTGGTAAACTGTATGCAATAGGTGGTCGTGTTTATGAAGGAGATGGGCGAAACTCACTCAAGTCTGTGGAGTGTTACGACAGCCGAGAGAACTGTTGGACAGCTGTCTGTCCAATGCCGGTAGCAATGGAGTTTCATAGTGCTGTGGAATATAAGGATAACATCTATGTGTTACAGGGTAAGGTGGTTTGACTGACTATATGGTGTTTTACTGGAAGTGGGGGTTGTTTAAGCCGACTGTCTCTTCTTAGAAGCACCTTAGAAAACCTGAGTTTCCTGGATGTCTGAAGATTGCCCTGGGCAATAGAATGGGAGAAAAGATGGGGAGGGCAGTGAGCAAGGATGAGTGAGGTTGCTGCTTAAGTCTCATGCCCTGGGTGCACGTCTCAGAGTTGTATCGAATTCTGCCACAACTGCCATTTGTGCTAAGTCAACAGTTCAGTATAAATCTCTTACTGTCAAAATTCTGTATTATACTCTCTTTATCTGAGTAAAATGCACTAATCTTGAACAGCTGTTGTTGTGGAAAAGCACTCTGCATTTTATTTAGCTGAACCTGTGAAAATTCCTGCTATCTCTTCTTGGTGACTCATAACAATCAATTAGCCATGGTAGGCCTTCCTTCCCTGCCCCACCCTGCTTTTTGAAGTCCTCTAGGTAACTAAGAAAGATGCTTTCTTTTTCTAATTATCTCCTTTTCTTTGGTCAGTAATGACAGTACTGTCTTTTATCCTATCTTCCAATAAGCGATCAGACACTGCTTTATTGCATTTTGATGCTAAAATGAATGACTTGGGCACAGTTCTAGTACCAACTGTGATAGTTCCATATTTGAGATTTACATCAGAATAATCAATAAGGATTCAGACAAGTCTGTTTAAAATGATTTGTTACCGAGGTGTACTCACACGCGAAAGCAGTGTGATGGAAAAGATGTTTGCAGTTCTTCTAGACTGGTGGTTACAATATCCTAGGACTCCAAAAAGGATCGTTATGGGAATGGATCATATTTATTCTTCCATTTTTTATTTGTGGAGATTACATAAAATACCTATTTCTGTGTCCACATGAGCCCCATAGCAGTCTGCACAAAAAAGTGCTGAGCCTGTAGTAAGGCTTCCAGGAATTGAAAAGAAAGATTGGGGAGTATCTTGGTTTTATTTGGCTCATGTCCAGCTCTGTGTAAACACTCAGAGAATTTGGGGTCCTAGATCTGTGAAGTCATTGTGAGTTATCAGAAGTCAACCTGATTTCTTGACATTGTGCTCCTGCCACTCAGTGAGGTTGGAGGGCTTCCACGTGATCTGCAGACAGCTGCCTTCTTTCACTGTTTCCATATTAGATCTGACTCTGTGGCTCTAAATAATTGTCATGTAAGTTTTCTCAGTCTCTCCTGTTGGGTCAGACATCTGCTGTAGATCATTAAAAAGGAACACCGAGGAATCTTTAACTTGGAATATTTGTTCATCTTTTGAACGTTTCTTAGAACTGCAACAAAGTGAAAAACTCTTATAGGGATATTATAACCTGTAGAGTAAGAATGCATCTTGTTTACAGATCTCAGTTGCACTAGTTCTGTGCTTCAGTGGTTTTAATGACAGCTCAATGCTTGCATGAATAAACCGCGTCATTGCGGTAACCAGCAAATTACGTAATTTGTGTTGCAGAAAATAAGTAACTTTTCTACTTGTGTGGCAGATTAAAGCCTTGATTGGATTGCACTGTAGTAGTGTATGAGTTAACTATTGGTAGTTTTCCTAGAGAAAATTCTTAAGTTTGAAGTAGTCAGTAAGGATTAATGAGTCTTAAAATGCCAGCTGGATTGCAGACATCATTCATAGGAGCTCACACTGTGGAACATAAGTAAATAATCAAAAAATGCATTATCTGTTAAGACTTTGTCTTAAGCTATGTTCAACCCTTTTTGCTGTATTATTTCTGTATTCTTTGTCATATTTGGAGTGCTTGGTTACACTAAAATTATTTAAAACATGTGAAATTATATATTGAGTTATGCTAATATTGGGCAAATATTAGCCCTTTCTTCCCCAGAGTTTCATAAAAGAGGATCTTATCCACGTTCTTTTTATCAAGTTTGCAGAGCATGAGCTTTCAATCATCTGAACTTCTGCTATCTGCAGTCTGCATGCACTGCTCTGTGCAGTCAACCGAAGAGGTGCCTTACAGTCTAATCACAAAGCTAGTGATGAGTTGTAGCTTCACGTGGGTATTCACCTGGCATCCTTTTAAAACAACTCAGCCTAAGTGTAACCCAGGCACATGATAGAAACAGCTTCAAAGTCTGTGTGATATAAGACACGTTATTTGCTCAGATTTAACAACTTCCAAGCAGTGAATCCCAAGATTTTCCACAGTCTGTAGATTGCGTTTACTTTGAAGATACTAAAGAACAAGACAAATACTTCAGATGTTTGAAGACTGGAGTCTTGAAAGGTTTTATCCCAAGTTCTTAAGCATGGTTTAGAAGTAGTAAAGGATAGCTGGGAAATAGGCATTCCACTGCTGTGTTTGTGGTATGCTTCAAATTCAGTTTTCTTCAGCTGGGATGGAAACCCCAAATCACTTTTATTCCTGCTGTCAGTATTTTCATTGCTCTCATCGTGCAAGCAGATGATGATGCTAGATTTTTGTTCTGGGATCAGGGCTTTTAAAAACTTGTAGACACTCCTGTGTGTGGAAGAATATAACTGAAAGCTTAATAGCTTTTCTGCTATTATTATTCTGCTGTTATGGAAGTGAAGTTTGAGTTATGATTTATTTTTCCTCTCTTTTTCAGGGGAATTTTTTCTCTGCTATGATCCTCAGAAGGATTACTGGGGGTTTTTGACCCCAATGACTGTGCCTAGAATCCAAGGCTTGGCAACTGTGTACAATGACTCCATCTACTACATAGCTGGAACCTGTGGCAACCATCAACGTATGTTTACCGTAGAGGCCTATGACATTGAACAGAATAAGTGGACTCGAAAAAAAGACTTCCCCTGTGATCAATCCATTAATCCATACATAAAACTCGTACTCCTCAAAAATAAACTCCATCTGTTTGTCAGAGCTACTCAAGTCACTGTTGAAGAACATGTTTTCAGAACCAGCAGGAAGAATTCGCTCTATCAGTATGATGAGGTTACTGACCAATGGCAAAAAGTGTATGAGACTCCAGATAGGCTCTGGGATTTAGGCCGGCATTTTGAATGTGTTGTTGCTAAATTGTATCCGCAGTGTCTTCAGAAAGTTATTTAATTTTTTTTCAGTAACAGGCCTTAGAGATTTCAGTGATCTGATGCTAGAGAAAACGTCTTAAAAGAAAACAGAGAAATTGTCAGTATTTATTGTAAGCTGAAACAGACAGTTTTTTTTTTTTTTTTTTTTTTTTTTGTATGTGGGGATGGGTGCTCTTTAAAGGTTGCAGTCTGTGGAGGGAATTACTGATTCAGTTTCATATTTACTGATATTTTCCTGGGAAATGAGAAGGAGGTTACGAAGTGCAATTATCAGTGTTTTTTTTTTTTCTGGTAAACACTTAATCATGTCATACTCGAGGGGTGCATTTGTGGTAAGAGCAAGTTCAGTGGAAGAGTCAGGATAACTATGCACTACAGTGAAAGAAAATCTAGCATTAATAGCTAAGGATGTCCAAACTGTTTTGAAGTGACTTTTCATTTTTTCTTTTTTTTTTTTTAAATACGGGTAAAATTTGAGGCAATATCACTAAGTTGTGGTTGGTTTTTTGGTTTTGTTTTTTAATTTTAGATTAAAATTGCATAGAGGAATGGTAGATCTGGATTCATGACAAATTTTTTTTTCTTTAACTGTTTTTGAAGTCTGTTAAGATGTTTGTGTTGTTTGTGCACTACAGTTTAGGAGAAAAACTCAAGTCAGAATTTGGAGTACCTTTGCCTGGAAGGAGGCCTGCTCAGATTACTGTACCACTTCCTGTCCATGGATTTTTGTTGAAATTGAGCTTCAAAGACATGAAAACCAGATCCCAACACCTATTTTCTGCCAGTTAGGTGTAGTGCTGTAAAAACACTTTTAACACTGCTTAAAATCCTTTTTTTTTTTTTTTTTCATCCCATAAAGGGCTTCAATCCAAAAGTTGATGGTGCTAGTACATTTTTAATACTTGTTTGTCTGAAATGGGCTAACCTTATGCTGCTGTTTAAGACAGCCTGTTAGTTTTCATTGAGTGTCTGTTTTCAGGCCCTGTTCTGTCATCATATTGTCTTTTTTAACATAACATTTTTACTGTAGTGGTATTCTTGCACAGAATGGTGACAGGATATGGCCTTAATATTGAAATATTTTTGTGGAGTGTTCATTTTGTCTCCACTGAAGTACAGTGCTGTGTGCAGTGTTAGCATGTGTTCCAGTAACTTTAAAATGTGTGGCTTAACTTTACAAGTTATTTTTTTTTCTCCCTGTGAAAAAGCCCTCCAATACTTCCTATTTCGTTCTGATCTATAATGTGAAAATTTTGCACTACTGAGCTGTCTTCATTATTCAGTGTATTAAAGCAGAATTGATAACAAGTGTCCATGGCTTAAATACTATTAGATGCTTTTCTAGAATAGGAGTCCAATATATTGCAACACTTTTCTCTATGTATTAAACATCTAGTTTACTTTTCCAGAAGTAAAAAATCTCAAAGTTCAGCCTCTACTTGAATAGTGAAAACTGGATATAAAAGAGAAAAGAGGAACCCTAAGGATCTTCCCAGCTATAATTTGCCATGTTTGATTTGCTACAGGTCTGATTTTTCCAGAGCTATAGGTGTGTGCTATCTTACTCTTTCCCATTTTCTTAAATTTACTGAAGGAATAAAGCAGCTAACTTGAAATGGCAGCGGCCATCGCTGGCTGTAAGTTCTTACCATTATCTGGCATAACAGCTGATATTTCAGGAAGCCAAATATTTAGCTCATTAATGTTTATCCCCCTGGCATGGCTGAGGATTTCGATAACGTTCACTTGCCATGTGGTCTTTATGTTCCCAAACAGAGTCTTTCTGATTTACAGAAATACTTGCCTGGTTCTATTTGTCAGTTCTTGCACAAAACGTTACAAAGGCAAAAACAAAACAAAACTGTGAAATGAAAAGGAAAAACAGAAAAAGCCTCCTTACATGACATACCTCATCTTCCAGAGATGTACCAAACGCTTCTTTCAAGTGCAAGCGCCTGATTTTTTTTTTCTGAAGTTGATACTTGCTAAGACTGCATTTAACAACAGTGTTGAGGTGTGTTGTTTCTTTGTTTAGTTTTCTCCTGGATACTGTTTTATAGAAATCCATAGCCACGAATAAGAGCTTTTTAGTACAACTAATTTCATTTTTCAAGTTACCCTTAGTCCTTGGCTAGCTCTCTTTGCGCTGTTGTAGGCCTCTAGCTGCAAGCTTTCTGAAGCACCCTCCCTAACAGTGTTGCATTTGTGTGTAAAACCATTCTTTTGCAAAGTGTTATGTAACTTTTCTTTTTTTGTTTTTTTTTTTTAAGCTTGGTTGAATATTTACGAGACTTCTTGCTGCTTTTTGACAATCTTCTATATTTATTTAGTAGAACAAATTTCAATATATTACTTGAAACTATGAAATAGAATTGAGTTAGCAATTGACTGGTCACGTGATGTATAGAAGTACAATATGCTGTGGTTAATTCTGCAGTAGGTTTGTTAATTTTGTTTATCTGCACTAAAGTACGAAGATCTCCATTCTGTTTAACCATTCAGACTGAGGGTGTGATCCAAGTCCGTGATGTGTTTAAAAGCTAAATCCTGGAACTTGCTGTGGGAGTAGAATATACTGAATCTTTTGCATGAGGAGTTTGGGACAGTGATGTAGCTGTGAGATTTTGCCAATTCTTAAATGCTTCTACATTTTGCTGAAAGTCAGATTCCTGATTAAAGTTTTTGCTTTAGAATCAAGCTTAAGTAAACTTGCACAGCACAGAAAAAAAATAATTGCACCAAAGGTACTGATAATATTTAAACAGTAACCTGTACATTTTCCCCCGTTCTGTATTTTTTCTGCATTCATTTTTTCCCTTTCATTAAATTAATTTCTGATGTTGTAAGGGTTTACAGATGTGTAAATCTCTTTTCCGAAATTATTAATTACTTTAGAAGGAAACGTTTTGTAATCTCCGCTTGATTCTTTCAGTAAAATTTAGGATAACTAAAAGCAATTCTGGTGCACCAAACCTGCAGCGTTTGTATGCTCTACAAGAAGTTGAAGAGCTCCCTGTTTGTAAAGCTGTTTAGAAATGGCATCCAACATTCAGTGCTCAGGTATGTTAGTAAGAAGTACTGTAGTCCTATGAGGGCAAATGTGTGGATTTTTAAACATTTTGCCATAATTGCACAATTTTGCATTTTTACTTAATGTCATGTTATGTTTCTTAAAATAAACCTATTGTTGAAATACAATTGAGGGCAACTGGTTTTGTGATAAATATCCTGCATAAATTTTAGTGAATTTCTGAAAACTAACTCTAGCATATCTTGCTGCTTGTTAGTTTTTTTTTACTCTTCCGACTCAACTCCTGCAATGTCCCATCTCCTTTAAGGCAGCACTTACTGCTGACTGAGGTGGGAGGTGCTTTGTTCTCATTCTTTGTGGCTAACTTCTCATTTGCTTATACAGGTGTCGATGTCTGGTCCCTTCCCTCTTTGAAGGTGGGGACCTTCAGTGGGAGCTGACATTCTTGCTGAGATGTTCAGGGGTCTGACACCACTGTATACTGGAAAAGCCTAAAATATTTCTTATGGAATTTCCCATAGTCCTTACTATGTAGAGAAATTACTTCCCAGCTGGTGAAAAGGGCAGAGAGAGCACAGTGATATATTGATTGCAAAGGAATGTGCTGCAGAGCAGAGAATGAAGCCTCTTGTTCCCTTGCTGTTTAAGTGAAACTCCCACATGGCTTAAAACATCCTTCAAGCCTTCTGTTGGACTCATGGCACTCAGCACATTTGCTTGCAAATTATACTGTTTACTTGAAAGTCTTTGTTCCTGTCAGAGACTGTCTAATTACTTTAATGATGCAATTAATGTGAAGTTTCTGTTTTGGGGAAGGCTCTCCTATAGTGAGGTTATCATGGGCGTCATTTACATAATAACAGCCACTACCTGTTTATTATTAGGCTTATAAAATATGTTTGTGGAGATTTCAGCAGACTTTCAGCCAAATCATAAAAGCCATATCTGGAGAACACTCTTGGTTCGTAATGGCCAGGGAGAGACATGTTATTTTACAAGTATCTGCTGGGGGAATGTTCAAACCCCAAACCAAAATGGCATTACTTAAATCTATCAGGTTTGTTCCATGGCAATCCATTCCTGTGAATCTACAGTTTGGTTCTTTGTTGCCCCAAAGCACTCTGTTCAGCCCCTAGAAGCATGTTTGTGTATGCTGCTGGGGGACATATCTGGCAGTAGGGGACTTGTGCAGGCAGAACATGGAGAAATAAACACCCAGGCGTTGCCTCCTCCTTATCTCCTGGCAACACAGTTCTCTCTCTGCCTCTCCAAAGGGGAAGAGTTAAACTAACAGAGCTGGAACCCTCCCCTTTCTTAACATCTAGTTAAGGTCTTGTGTGCCTCGCTACTGATCTACGTATTTCTGTACTTTACACAAGTCATAATGCAAATATCCAGTGTAAGAGGCAGGTATCTATTAACTTCAGCTAACTTTGGATCATCAAGCTACAGTTGAACAAGTTATTTCAGGAGCAGGAAAACTAACAACCTGTTTACAATGTTTTTTGCCATAGCGGATTTTCTGAAGCATAAGGTTATGTTGTCAGCCTTCCCGTTCTGGAGGTGCAATGGGATCTCATTGCTCTTCAGCCACCTCATGTCATGTATGACCTGTTACACCTTCAAAAGCTGTGGCCTGCCACCAAATAACTTAAACCAGAAGATGAGATGTGCATAGTAACAAGCATTGGGAGTGGTCAAGCACAAGTACAAAAGCCCACATAAATTTCCTCATGAAATAATGCTAAAAATCCTCACTTGGAGAGCGCTTGGCCGGATTGCAGCTCTATACCCACGTAGCCTGACCCCACAGCAGGTAATGGGAGAGGAGGCTGTGTGCCCTGACAGCTTCTCTTACTGGCTCTAAAGTGTGGAGTCTGACCTGATAAAAGACAGTATGTGCTTATTTAGACCTTTAAGTGACACTGAGTACCAGCAATGATAACGTATCTGTAAAACATCAACCAAAATAGTACCAAATAAACCCACTTAAAGGAATGCTTTGTGTTCCAGCGTCTCCCTAGCCCCGCGCATGACCTCTGCTCTGCAGCCCTGTTACTGTCGCAGAAGCCGGCAACGGGCAGTCGGAATGGAAGAAGAGTGAACTGTATGCTTAGTTTGTACCAACTTTTTTGATTCTCTTTCATGTTGCATGTATGGTGCTTGATTGTCTGTAAACTCAATTCTAAGTTTCATTAATTAATCTGAGATCAAGATGGTGTGGGATGTATCAGTTGCATAAAAATATTTGCAGGTAGATTTTTGTATTTTATGCCCTTCTAGTTTGATTCTGGTCATGTTCCTTCTGTTACAGGTTTCCTCAAATATTCTGAGAAATAGGTTTGTGGGCAGGAATATTTGGTGAACGTCAGGTTAGCTTTCTCCCAGAACCGATAAATAAGGTGAAACATTTGAATTGTATTTGCAAATTTGCTTTTTTTTTTTTTTTTTATTTAAACAAAAGGAATAAAATATGTACTGTGTTTTACATCAAAACTAATGTATGGAGAGTGAATGATAAGACAAAAGAACCATCTGATTAGTCATTCAAATGCCCATTTGTCATAGGCTAATAAAACAGTAGAGTTTCTGCTGCTCTTGTCCATATCAATTGCTAATGGAGATGACCAAGGTTGTCCAAACTCATTTTGTGAAGCAGTCTGAATTGCTCTTGTGCCTGAAGTGCATGCAATGGTCACAGCCCAATAATTACCAGCAGAAAATCTTCCCAGTTCAGCATTTGCTATTTTCTTAAAGTGTCCGTGTTGAGAGCCCAGTCACTTGGGTATCCCGAGAAAAAGAGCAGGTGATGTTTGTCAAATGAGTTGTTAGAAATTGTTTATTGGGCAATTACGACAATGAGAACTTCCTAGAAGTAGTAACATAACTGCTTTGAGTACTCGAAATGCCATTATCAATAGAGAACAGTTTGCATGGGAAATTCCTTGTCATTCCTTGCTTTTTTCCAGTTCCTTTCATCAGCCTCAGGAGGCAGTGCTTTACATGCGACGCTGACACTCAGAGTGGGGCATTTGGAAATGAATTTACCACTGTGGATATGTAAAGATCTTTGACACAGATGGTCAACGTGATATGAAATTGGAAGTTTTCAGTACAAGTTGATGTAGACCTCTGCTACTGGATCTCATGGAATAACTTGACTACCTGCTGTGACCAATATATTGCTCTTTTCCATCAGATTGAACCCTAAAATGATTAATGTGTTACCTAAACATAGGGGTGAAAGGATACAGTATAATTTAACGTAAGCAAGTTCATGGTTTGATTCAGATGGTGAAGCACCATTCTAGAATGTGTCAGAGCTAAGGGAGCTGTGAAGCTAGTGTCTGCAGGGAAAGGAGGAAATTCTGGAAGAGAAGTCCAGCACTGTAGAAGCTACTTAGTTCTAAGATCTGAAGAAGTTTCACCGTTTGTAATGCCATGAAATTTTTACAATAATGTTATTCCTAAAGTCATGGTGTTGAAAGAAGTGGCTTCTGTGTGAGTTGTGCTATGACTGAAGTCTCTTCAATGGGCAGCTTCTGAGGGCCTCCCGTGGGACAGAGGACCGTGCACATCTGGATCAATCTGTAATGTATTCTCGTAGCACCTATAACAGTGTTTAAGAATTTGTTCCTTCTGGAACACAGACAAGACACCAGATATACTTATTATATTTCATAGCGAACATTGTAAAACCTTTTAAGGAAGGTAACAGATGAACAACTGGCAGAAGCCATGACCAGTGAGGTAGGAGGAGCTGGACCATAAGATTGCCCAGAACAAGGCAGGTCCAGCTGGTATTCTCTCAGTGAGCTCCTGGTGGATGCTCAGGAAGATGAGAACAGAGCAGGCTGTCAGTGTTCCCTGATCTCCAGCAATTATGCACATGTTGTGTGTCCCATGTCTGTGAGAAACATCTGAGCTGGTTGTGACTGCGCTGGGGGAAGCTTCTCATTAATGTCAACTGGGAGCTGCAGCATGGCTTTATGCATTCGTTGTCCTTGTAGAGAAGATATTTTTGCTGGGCAATACAAAATAGTATGGGTGACTGTATGTGGCTATGAGAAAGGGAGTATGGGCTCCAGCAGATGCTGACTTGCAAAGTCAGCTTGGATTAATCATTTTTTCTCTTTGTTTACCTTTCTGCTGGCTTTTCTACTCAGATTGGATGTGAACGTTACACAGGCCTGCCCATGGTCAGATTTTTCCTGTTTTTTCTTGTGCCTAAGTAGTGTGTTGCAGTGTTTGGATTATAAACCTGGCAGGGGAATGTTTTAAATCCCCCAAATGTGGATTTGCAATGTAAGTCTTATGGAAACATTCCTGCTGAAATTGGGTTATATAAACCTCCACAAAGTGCGTACTCACGTTGTGGACGTTCCTCTTTCCCAAGTCCAATTCCATTGCTCAAATACTGGCAACAAATTCAGGAACTTTCTGTATCTCCTCCCTTCTCTCTGGGTTGAAATTTACCCCTTGGTAAGGGTCGCTGTGGCCTATGAATCCCTTCCTTTGTTCTCAAGTGATCAAAATAAGTCTGACGCAGGATTTTAGGTGACCTGGAGGTCATGCAAGAGAATTTCTGCCAGAAGGTTAAAATTGCCATAGCAGGGCTGGCAGAAGAGGGGCATGCTGTATGTGAATTGCCTCAGAAGAGAGCAGGAGCAGAGCCTGCAGAAACATGTCCTAAAGGAAGAATAAGTTAATGTGTACGGGGAGAGAGGGAGGAACGAGAAGGGATCTCTAAGAAATAATTTATTAACATTCACAGATGTCTGGGTGAGGCCAGGGCTCAAAGCACTGCAAATGGGGTGCTTGCCCGAACTTGTCCCTGGTGGGCAAAGAGCCACCCCTGCTCACGAAGGGTTAGTTGATGTGGGATGCTGTGGCCGCTGGATGAGAGCGGAGGGCTCTGGTGGCAGAGGGTGCTGCAAGTTACAGAAAGGTCTTGCAGCTGAGGATGCAGCCTCTGATCTCAACCTTTGATCTGAGCTGAATCTGGGGCGGGGGAAGAGTTCAGCACCTGGCTTTAAAAGCTGAGCGGGTCGCTGCCAGGGGAGCCCACAGCCAGAGCCCAAGCGGTACCTGTGTCTGCCGAGGGAAGAGCCGTCAAGAAGGGAGCTTGGTGTCAGGGAGCCCCTGGATCAACAGGTGAAGCTGCGTTAGGCTTGGGTTTGATTTCTCATGGTGCTCTCATTTTATTTAAAAAAAAAAAAAAAAAAGTTTAAAAAAAATAATTTTATAGTCCAAGAACAGTTCGAAGCTGGTTTAGCTTACAGAAATGAAGGAATGTGATTGCGTATGTTGGCTCTAAAAGGCAGGAGTTCAATAAATAAAGGAGCCAAGCTGGTAACGTCAACTGGATTGAGACCTACGGGCCTTGGGATTGTGCAGGAGACCTGGAGTTTCATTATTTTGAAGCTTTTTATCGTGATTTCATCCAGTTTTCTAAATAGAGGGGAGGAATAGTGGATGAAGAAGATCAAGATGTAATAGTAGTAAAACAGGAGGCCTATGGGGAATGGTAGGTGGAGAAATGGGAAGTCCAGTTATGTATAATTTCACAAAAAAAAAAAAACAATAAATTGGGAGACCCTGCTGGTTAGATCATGGTTATCTAGTGGTAAATCTCGGAATTTTCCTTTGCTATAGTAAGAGGTAGATAAAGAGGTGGGGGTTTTAGTAGTCTCTGGGTAAAGCAAAGCTAAAACCTTGACTGTGTGGTGAGAAGGAATGATCTCCAAGAGCTGATGAACGAAATTCTGTATACAGTGGGCCCAGAGAACAACAAAAAATGTGCAGTGTTTCATTTAAACATGGCCTGGACAACCACTGATCTGTAACTCTGCTTCAGTAATGTGGCAGGACCCAAGCAATACTGAGGGGAAAACTAAGGGTGGTCCTGGAGGTAAATAAACATTGCTGTGTGAAACAAGGGCTTCCCAGAGGGCACCAACAGTTTAGAGATAGTTATTTAGAAAGGAGAATCCAAATGTAAAAGGTTTCCTTTATATGAATATGGGAGAAGGAGCTGCTATGGTGCGACAGAAATACAAAGCAAGCCTACAGCAGATGGGGAACGATGTAGGGAAATGTTAAGGTGACGGACACAGCTAAGAGCAGTGCTGGTGGGTGGCAATGGAATGGGAAATGCCAAATGAGAGAGAAGTTCTGGGCCATCCTTAGTGCCGATGTCCCCAGAAACCAACGGGCTGACACAGGAGAAATGAGGGGAGGATGTGAGTGTGTCACATTACTGACTGTTAACTCCAAGACTATTAAACCCATTAAAATAATCCTTACAGCTGTACTTCTCTTCTTCCAAGTTAGCCTCTAGAAGCCTTGTTTTAACATCAGAAAAGTAAGAGTCAACTGTGATTTTCATATTTTCATAGCACACACCACATTTTCCTTTTCCTTCAGTTCTTCTCCGGTTTTCTGTATTATGTAAAAGTTCAACTTGATGTCAAAAAACTGGACAGTGAAGCTTATACCATAGTCTGATCTTATGCAAATGTCTTCTCTATAAATCTCCCATTAAACAGAAAATGAAATTAAATGAACAAATATATTCATAATATTAGACTTTTAAAGGTGAGGTGCAATTAGTCACAGTTTTACAAGCAAAATGAATTGGTTGTAGTAAAAAATAACCTTTCTTGTTAATCCCTGAAAATATATTTAAAGTTCAGGCTCAACCTTTTCAAAAAAAACTGCCAAAAAAAAGATTTGAATTTGAGGGGCCTGAGAATTTTTGCATATCTTGAACTTAGTTAAGCTATGAGCACCAATCATTATATTAAATAAGGAACGTGTCCTCGCTATGTTCATCCCTTAATTTTATTTTACTTAATGTCAGAGCCTCTAGGATATATCAATATTTTTGGGAACTTGGTATTCTCAACTGCACTTGAATGGCTTAAATTGGGTAGCATAGCCATAAGTGAAAGAAACAGTGCAATTAAATGCATATTTGATAAGTAATAAAACCTCTTAAATTTCCTGTCAGTGGATGGTCATTGCAACATCACCACTACTACTCTTTATCATCTATATTCCCTCCTGAGATTCTGCTCTACAATAATGTCATTAAAAATAATTTAAAAAGACCGCACAATATCTTTTTTCCTTTGGAAAAACTTAGATGATGGGGGGGAAAAGAATAGATTCTGCACTGGAATAACTTCTTCCACACATACTGCACCTCAGTAATGGAAAAATAATGTTCCACCGATTTCTATCGGGTCACTTTATTACCTGACGTCAGAATGGGAGAAACTTCACAGGTACTGTTGTCTTTACTATTGAAATTCTAGCATAGTGTCATAGTGTAACACGGCTTTTTTTTTGTTGTTGTTACTTATTAATGTGTTGTTATTTTTAAAGGGTTCTTACTCAGTCTTAATTTGATAGACTGAAATCTAAGAAAACCCAACACCTCACAAACCTGGGTGTTGTCCCAAGAAGGTAGAAGTCAGAGTTCTTCAGGACTAGATTTGTTAAATCTTAGCATTTTGGATTAGTGTGTCCTTCAGTTACAACTAGTTTTTCTCATTTGCTTTGGACAGAAGTCCATGGGATTTGTTTTATGGTAGAAGAGAGCGTTTAGGTGTGCATTTGCCAGGTGGCCTTGAACATCCATGTAGAGTGGAGCAGCTCTTGGACCATTTAAAGCACTTCCAAGTGAGGGTGCAGACAAGCAAGGGAGTAATCTGGCTTTAATTTGAAGGGCAGTTAAGCAAGGACTTCTTCTTCCACACCTCCCTTTCATCTTCACTGAGCATTCTGAGCTATGAATGATGAGTCCTCCTTTGGGTAGCCACGTGTGCAACCCCTAATGCCGTTGGACTGGATCTGACCACGCGTCCTTCTGCCCGTGGCTGCAATGCTGAGGGAGGAGGTGAGAACAGGACTGACGTGTGCTCATCCTTCTCCAGCTCACCCTCTTGCCAGACCAGTGGTGATGCTTTTACAACACTGAGAGTGGGCTTGTGTAAATGCTCTTAAATCAAATGTATGTAAATAGTGCTGAGCAATCTCAGTCTGATCAAAAGGACAGTGAAAAAAGGTTATGATGAAAAAAAATCAGTCCTCTTTGAGGGGACTGCAAATTTTTGATGGAGGTCTGATGAAGAGCATTTTGCAAAGGGGTTCCTAAATGCCTCCTTACATTTCCTGGCATTTCTGGAAATCTCATCCAAAAGCAACGAGGTGTGCTCCTTGTCCAGGGCTGTTGTAACTTCCACAGCTTTTAGTCTCAGTGGAAGGACTGGCAATGGAGGCACAGGTAACCAGAGGAGGGCAGGCTCTGTGTTCCCACAGTGCTTGTAAGGAGGGGCAGAATACAGCTGCTTTACCTTTGGTTGATAGGGAGACTGGAAGAGGGATGGTTGCTCTCAGTGTAACCATGAGGAAACAAAACCAAGGAAGGGGAGAAAGCCTGTGAGCTGTATAGAAACATCAGCACAAAACCATTACAAAACAGGAGGTGGATAAGCTTGGGTGAGATATGAGTTAATAACAAGAAGTGGGAGGCTCTGGGACAGCATCCTCGAGAAAGGAGCAACGAATAAATGCTGAGAGCGCTCTGAGAGTTTATGGACCAGATTTAACTGCATTTGTACATCATGCTGGGTCTGGCTTTCAGCTGCTGCTCCTGATGCTGTGTGTTCAGGCCACGATCTGGGTCTTCCCTCATGCTGCTGAGGCTGGAGGGAAGATGTGCGTGTGTCTGTGTGTCTGCAGTGGTTGCCCAGGCACAGGGGGAACCTGAAGAGCCCCTTATAGATGTTAGTGCTCAACAGCTGTAAAGGAAAAAAGCATGAGTTCAGGAGCATGTTTGTAGACATATCATCCACTTAAAATTGAATCCAAACCGCACTTCTTGAGATGTGATGTGCTCGCAGGTAGAAGCAAATTACACTGGACTTTCCCTGGGTATTTTTTTTTCTTTTTTTTTTTTTTGCAAGATAAAGAAAGGTCCATGTCCCTCAGGGAGCTGACTGCTACCTCTGATGTTCAGCAGAATGTATCCAACTGCTACCTGCACCTTCTCTTTCCCATTGGCTCTGATGATGGATTTTCCTCCCAGCTTCTGTTGCTTCTGAGTTTGCAAGAGATAATGGCAACAACCCATCTTTTTATCCACCTTTTTATCCACCAAGTTACAGGTGCTCAGTACCCTTTGCTGTGAGAGCTGCTCTTCTCCCCTCCAGCTCAATGTCCTGACCTTGAGCAGAGACTTGTGGATTAACTCCTGAGAGGCACATAGGTTTATTTTTTTTTCTTTTTACCCTTATTTTATCTCAATGGCCAGGGAATATGGGAAGAATGCAAATGAGTGAATGCCTTCTTTGATTTGTGTTGTTCCTGAGCATAATCTGCTAACCTGGCAGGCACCAGGCATGAGCGGAATTGCTGCCCCAACCTCTAGCTGCTTTGCAGGTTGTTGCTCGCAGTGTGTGTGTTGGCTCAGGGGAAGCGAGCAGCCAAGAAACCCCATCCTGGTACAGAACGGGGAGCTGGAGGCACTGTGGGCTGATTGCCTGTTGCTCACGTAACGGGACTTATTCTTTTAAGCAGGGATAACCTGAAATCATGAGGTTTTCCACCCACGTCTGAAAAATGCACAATGGAGCGTTTACCCTAAAAACGGCACAAGCGTGGCATCTCCCCCTCCCCGGAGGGACGGGCTGAGCGACCGCAACAGGAAGGGCTGCAGCAGGCAGCTCCCGAGGTGAGAGCCCGAGCGTGGGGTCTGTCCTCAACCTGGGAGCTGGGGGAGTCTGCTGAGGTCGTGTGTTGGAAGTGCGGGTGGAAGGGCAGGACAGGGTTAGAGAGGGAAGGCTGATTTTGATTGTGTTGGATTTGTGCGGTAAAACTTGACATAACCAGCAAAAGATGAAGGCTTCAAGAGCGAGTGGCTCTCTGCACATCTGAACGATTTTGCAGTTCTTTAAAACGATGCCTGATGGCACGGTACGCACGTTCTGTGAAACACTCACCTGCTTTGCTCTGCAGGACGCTGGGAGGTGGCTTTTGCTCTGAGGTCTGCAGCAACCATGTCCCCTCCGCTCACCTCGGACCTCGGCTATGTCCCCCCCGACGGCGGCTGGGGCTGGGCCGTGGTGTTTGGAGCCTCCATCTCGGTCGGGTTCGCGTACACCTTCCCCAAAGCTTTCACAATCTACTTTAAAGAGCTCCAAGCTGTTTACAGCATCTCCTACAGCCAGATCGCCTGGATAACGTCCATCATGTGCGCTACCACCTACGGAGGAGGTAAGTGAAGCAAGACCTCAACCTCTCCTTTTATCAGAGCTACACCCAAAGGGTGTGGATGTATTTCTTTGAGAAAGTTCTTGGAAAGATCTAACCTAAAATATGACTTTTTCTCATGTTGTGCACTGGGAAAAGAGAGAAAAACAGCACCGCCAAGTATTTTATTGACAACGTGTGATGTCATCAATTTTTGTTGTTTCGTCAGAAATCTTGCTGTGTTTGGGTGGGAGCTTGGCCACAGGGAAATTGTTTTAAAGTTGGACAGTTACTTCAGCATACTCGGTATTACATTTTTTGCCCTGTTCCTATTCCTTGCTGTCTTTTTGTAACACAAAATGTCTTTCTGGCACTCACGATTATAGAGAAGACATTGGAAACTTGAATCCTGAAGCTCTACTGATGAGCAGCATAGAACACATATGTGTAAATCACAGGTGTTCAACTTGCTAGTTTTATGGGTTTGTTGCCTTCTTTTTTTTTTAAATGTTTTAATAAAATATGCATATATATATAAAAGAAGCTTTGTTACTTATATACATTAACTATATTATATCTTTTATATGTGGTCCAAGACGATTCCTCTTCACTCAATGTGGCCCAGGCAAGCCAAAAGGCTGTATACCCCTGGTGTAAATCCTGAGTTATTACGTGAATGTGTTTTTAAATATTCCCTAATTCTGTTGCTAAAATCTTGGTGTAAATCCTTAATGGATGAAGTTTGAGATTTCCCTCTGGAGGAGCTTTCTGAAAGGACAAATGCATCCCCTGGTCACTGTAGTTGGAACATTCGCTGAGTTCCTGCCCCTGGGCTGTAAGGATGGATTGTGCTGTTGCTGGTTAGCAGAGGGCCATCTCGTGTCAGGCTGCTGATGGCCCGTGAGGTGCTGCTGTCAGAGGCCGTTGCCTGGCTCTTGGTGCTTTTTAGCTTGTGTTGCAAGGGAGAAATGTGAAAAGATTAACGAGGCCACACCAATCCACGCCTACCAAAGCCTGTTATCTGCTCTAATGAGATCAGTGACACTATTATAGTGGGAAGGACTATTACAAACAAGTTGGGGCTGGAGGGATCCTCTTTGTGCCTGTTCTTTGGGTTGGAGTTGTTTGGATTGAGCACCATGAGTGTGGTGTGCCTCATGTCCACAGACTGCACTCATCTCATGTGCTTTAGGAAATAGCTTTGCATGGTGACAAAAAAAGTGTTGCTTTGACATCCGATCTGGCATGGATGAAGGCAAAAGGAGAATGTTTCTGGAAGGCTCACCTTGCCACCACAACGTTGCTTTGCCAGTGCCCAAGTCAATGCCAATGGCTGTGGCCAAACTGCGTCTCTGCTCTCTTGACAGCTTTTCCTAAGCATTATCGAGCATTCCCAAGATGACTGCACACCTAGGAAAGCTGGCAAAGGAGCAAGCAGCCTTTTACCTACTGATTCAAATCCAGAAATATATCTCAAAAAAAAAAAAAAAAATTAGGAAGAATCCCTGTGAAAAGATTATAGACTTCTCTAGAGTTAAGGAAAATCATTTATTTCCTCTGTTCTTGTAAATGATTGGTAATTGTAAATGCTTTCTTGTCATGATCTCATCTTTCAGGTGTTGTCTTCGGTAAGTGGTGTTGACATCTCCATAGATCTGACAGCAGCAGCATGCTTAACAGTCATAGTCATGGAAGAGGGAATTGTATGTAGTAATAACAGATTTAGGACCTTCATCCTGGAAAACAAATATCTCTGAGTGCATAAGTAATTGAGTGCTCAGTTTGATCCTTCTTTCACACACCAGGATAAATCCACGGAAAAGTTCTGCAGCATCCTGTGATGCTGTGCGCTGTGTTTGAGGGAGGAGAAAGGCACAAGCAAGTCTTGCCAGAGGGGTCAGAGGTGTGCAGGGCATGCCTGCAGGGGGAATTATGCCTTTACAGCCCAACTTCAGTTTTACGATGTTCAGAAATGCTACAGCTTACTGTATAAAAAGTAGTCCTTTATGGAAGAGTGTTTGTTAGCATGAGAGTAATTGAGTAATTTAAAAAAAAAAAACAAAAAAAAACCTTCAACAAATATTGGATAATGCTTTTGGTTGAAATTTTGACTGGGCACCTTGCTATCACCTTTAGCACAGCCAGGATTTCATCTTTCAGCTTCAAACTTTGATCTGCTGATCTACAGTGCCAGAAACCTGGAATACTTCAGCCCCAAGTACGGTATTTGGGAAAGGTTGGAAGTCCTGTGTCTGTAAGCGCTCGGTTTCACAAAGGTCTCTGGGAACACTAAGTGATGGAGTGCCCTGTAACTGCGACCGGGTGACGTGTGCCTCCTGGAGCCTGCCTGACGCGGGGTCGTGTCAGTGGCATGGAGGGGTTATTGGGAAGGTCGCTCTGCAAGCCTGGGATTACAACAAGCTTCAGCAAACACCACGCCTGGACCCAAAGTCTCCTCTCTTTGATCTCATCAGGCAAAATGGACGTACAGTGTCAAAAGTTCAACAAGCTCCTACAGAACAATCTGTGTAGGACCTTGAAAGTTAATACTAAAGCATCGTGCTTGATCTGCTGGACAATGGTCAGCTCAAAGAGCAAAGAAACACTGAAAATGCCAGCACAGGAGCCTGGCTGCATTCACCTGCAGTAACACTGTGTGTTGCATCACCCCACGCTAAGGGCACAGGGCAGCCCTGCAGGGATGGTGCACCCAGCTGTCCATGCCACTTAATACACAAATAATCTCCTCCCTCGGTTGAATGTTTCTTGCTTCCATACCATGGCATGTGACTAAGTTTGGAAGATATCAGTTGTCACAACAGTTTTCTTTGCTAGAACAACAAAAAAACAAAGTTCCAGCTGCCTCTTTGTGACAGTTTTCTGCAGTTTTAGTTGTCGATCCCTCTAAGGCCTTGAATACTTGGCTGAGGTGGGGTTAATTTGGGGGAAAATACCTCTGTTACGTAATGGCTTGGAGTACTATGGCCTGCAAGCTGTGGTGCCCCAGAGACTGCCTGTGCGCCAGCGTGACCTCCCCCTGTCCCCACAGCAGGGAGCTGCTGACCCTCATTTGGACTCAGCCAGCATCACACGGCGCCAGCTTTCAGCTGCTTTCAAGTGGCACTTGTGCCTCTTCGTGGTGCCCCTGTAAATCCCATTGGCTGTAGTGGTGGGAGATGCTCTAGGATGGAGAACTGTCCCACTCATTGGGACAGGGTCAGGGTGGTGCCTGAGGGCACAGTTCATGTTCAGCAGCACCTCCCACCCTCAACAGGACAGAAATGTCAGTGCTTTCTTTGTGTGCTTTTACTTCAAAATAAGACGGGGCAGGCAAAGTGGGCAAGGCGAACCAGAGTAAGATGGGACATGGTACTAATTTTACTTCCCCAACGCCAAAGGGTCTTTCTTCACTGCATGTTTACCTTGAGCAAAGAGCTATGCACTCATCAGCCTTTGGTGAAACCTCACAGCAAGAAAAACAAGGCTTGAGCCCAGGCCTGGGGAGCACAGAGGCTCTGCTGCACCCCATGTCCTCCATTGGAGTCCCCTTTGCTGCCGGTACAAATGAGTGGCACACTCGGCACTGGCTCATGTGTGATGGCACCTTCAGCACAGCCTTCTGCCTGAGCTGTGTTCTTGCCCGTGTTTGTGTGCACTGCTTGAAATGCCATCCAGCTCTGTGTTTGGTGATGTTTGAGAAAAGCTTGGTGTTGGTGCTAATTTTTGATCGTACAAGGCTTGGCATGGCCAACATCTGCCATTCATGTTAACAGCTGAACTCTATGCATCTTGGAGTACTTCTGTTATGCTGTTTTTCCCTTTCTATGCAGTAATTTTCCAAATATATCAGAGCAAAGCCCTACTGGGAATAAGATGTAAATGAGACGAAGATGCAATAGCAAAGGAATAATTTGCTTTAATTCCCCAGTGAAAACATCCCAGTTATTAGATTTAAATTAATTGTAGCCATCTTCTTACCCACGCAAATGTTTCTGTTTGAGCTACTGATTAAAACCCTGGAACTGGGGAGAAGCAGAAGCGGTGTCACTGCTGGGTTTATTTTATGATCTCTGGGAATCCAGTGTTTTAGCAGTGATGCTCTGTGTACCTGGTGGGTTTGATGGCATGGATGCAGAGCTGGACCCACTTACGGGTATCACTGTTGTTGAATGTCTCTGTCTGCCTGGCATCCATGCTGTTGTTAAGACCATGGCTTAACAAAAAAACAAGTTTGATATTTCATGACTTTCTGCTTTGACCTCCCCTGATCCCCTTGTAAACCACTACTAGGCACAAAGCAGAGCTGCCAGCAGTGCAGAAATCCTTCATCCCTGCGCGGTGTCACCCCACTGCCAGGCTCATGCCACCATGGAGCGTCTGCCTGGAAATTAAAGTGTCCCCAAAATGGCTGTAGCCAAGGGATGGGGATCACCTGTGGTGCTGCCACCAGAACCACTGGGCAGAGTGAGGTTCCCTTTAATTCATACCTTGAGCATGCTGATATTAGTGGTAAATCCCTGAATATGCTGGAGGTCTTGTGGCTAAACGCTGAGGAATGTGTTGTATCAGCCCTGCTGCACTCAGTGGTGAGCAGGGGAAGGTCATCCTGTGCTTATCTGGGAGGGAACCATCGATCCGTCCTGAGGCTTGAATGTTGTTTCTGCACTCGTTTGACATCCAGAGCCAAGAATTTTGCTGAACCTCTTCCCAATAATGATCTGTATTAGGATGTATCAATCCCTTAGAAAAAAAATATTATTATGAAAATAAATGCATATGCATATTTTTGGAGGGCTGAGGGAGCCCATTCTTAGGAAATGCCTTTCCTAAGCCGTTGCACTGAGGAAGGTGCCAGTCTTGTGTCCTGCATCACTAAGTAGAGCCCTTTGGTTCTGTGACAAGTGCTGTGTATAATCTCATTCATAAATTGAGAAGCTGTTTTAACCTCGGTTATGGATTGGGCTTTGTTGCTGATGCATTTTGTTAGAAGGCAGAACCTGACAGCAGTGCAGTTTTGAGAAACACAGCCACGTTGTGGAAATGAGGACCATGGGCATTTGAAGGAAGTGCAGAGTTACTTCTGGTGCTCGGTTACCCAATGTTCTCCTGCAGCACAGCTAGGGACAGATTTTTTTTTCTTTTTTCTTTGGGTGGAAGCAATTTCTAAAGCCTTTAATTGACTTTAAAAGGCTCAATGAGGGGAAAACACTATTGGGGTTACAGAGCTGTAGCTCCCACCTATGATTGCAATAAAACACATTGTGTAAAAGGCTTTGGACAAAATTCTTTCCAAATACCAATGTGGCCCACTAAGAATAAAAAGAAATGCTTTCCATTCCCAGAGGAGCCTAAATTTTTAATTCTTTTTATTTTTTTTTTTCAGGAATAGGAAAACACTGTTCCTAGTGTTGACAGGTTGTCAACACCAGTTGCTCATGTTTTGTTCATTTATTTTTGTGACTTCGTAGTTTAAAGAATGTTGTTTATCAAACCTTAGGCTTCAATAAGTGAAAGACATTTGATTAAAAAAATTGAGACTTAAAATATCTACCGGGACTGCCACAGGAAGCTTTGCAAAGAGAGGAAAATGGAAAATGGATGGTTTTGGGGGGAGGGAGGAGCAGGTTCAGCCTCGGGCTCGTTCCCAGCCCCTTTCCCCTTTGCCACTTCTCTCTCACTGCTCTGGAACTGAGCTCTGGGAATACAATAGCTGTCACGTATTTACATGGAGGATTGCGATAGGGAAATGAGTCAGTTGAAAAGGTATTTTGCAATTTTAATCAATTTCATTGCCGCTTGCCAACAAATTAAAAAGCCTGCCCTCCAGGGAGCGCCTGCTCCCCGTGGGTGAGCACATAGAGCCCAGCACTCGGTCTGCTCTCCAAGTTATGGTTTTCAGGTATCTTTAGAAATCATTTGTTCTCTCCCCAGTCTCTCCTGCTGCAACTGATTTCCTGCTCCAGTTTTGCTTTTACAGCCAGTTTGTGTGAACGTTTACCCACAAAGCGCCGTGCCAGTGTTTGCTGCAGTGGAAATTGTTCAAATTGCACCAAATTTAGCATTTCTGCATTTCTCCCACCTTCCAGCCAAGGTCATGGATGCATTGTGCTGCTTCTGCCCCCGTCTGCTCTGTGGGGTTCCCATCTGCTCCCCATGCTCTGCCCCAGTGCCAAGGATGTGCCTATGTTGGGACTTGGGTGCGGTGGTTTATACGTCATCTCAATTCATTTTGGGCAGAATACAGAAACCAGCCACCAAAACGTAGTTCATGTGAATTACAAAAACTCCAAGGATCCAAATCTTCATCTGTCTAGGAAAAATGGAGAAAACCATCCCCTCCCTTTGGCTGTCCCCTTGTTCAGCTGTAGAGAGGGATTTTCATACTGGGGACATTTCCCTGCTCCCCGTGATGTCGGATTTTATGTTTGCAGAGCTACACATCATAAAAGTGGGCTGTGCAGATACCTGCAGCTCATAAGGTGGCTCCGGGCTGCACCATCACAAAGTTCTCCAGGTCATTGTGCTGCAGCCCTGCGCAGCGAGTCAAGGACTCCTGCTCTATTTAAGTTTACTCAGTTTTACTGGGAGAAAGAAATAGTAGGAATATGTGTAAAACATCTTACAGATGTGTTGTAAGGAGATCTTAAAAGCTTAATAGTGCCAGGAAAATTACAGAGCAAGGCACTGATTCCTTCTCCCTCTCCATTATTTCTTAATTGGCTATGTAGAAAAATGGGATTTATGGTAACATTCGTTGGGGAGCATCGGAGGAAGGCTGGAAGAGGGAGGAGAGGAGCTCCTTTTAATTAGAGATGGGCACATTTGCATCTGAACCAAAAGTGGCACCCGTGTTAACATCACGCTATTTCAGAATTGGAAATCTGTGGTGATAAAATGAGAAGGAATGCCACGTGGGTCCCTCTCCCCATGTCCTTGGGGAAGCCCAAAGGACAAATGTGCCCAAATCATGCCCCAGTTTTCACAGTTGCACACTGAGGGATGGAGGTGGCAGGGTGCTGATCCTCAGTCACCATATCCTTATGAATTGGCACAAAATTGGGGCTGAGGGGGCTTGCAGGTGAACTCCTCTGAGACCTGTCAGGCTGATGCTTGAGCCAGGAGGAGGCAAGGTTGAGCAAGGCACAGGTCTGGCAGCAAACCGGCAACTTTCTAGCAAAAGCAAACAGTGCTGAAGTTTCTCCAAAAAGGCTCCAGCTTAAAAAGTGGAATATACAGTAAATCAGTGAGGGTAAGCAGTGGGTGATCACCTGCCCAGATCTGTTGTGGTGTAGTGGAACAGGAGAGCAGTGCACAACTTCGTAAGGGGGAGAGAAGAGAGCTGGTAGAAACACACAAAAAAATAATAATTTCTGTTTAAATTACTGTGGGTGGTTTAATTAACCCCAGTGGACCGGCTGGGTTCTAGTGCTTGGTGTTGTTGGGGTGAAAAGAAAAAGGAAAAAGGGGGAAAAAAGGAAAAACAGCGCTGCATGTAAATCCAGGGGGAGGCTGGGCTGGGAGGGGCGGTGCAGGAGGCTGTCCCATCCCCTCCTGTCCCCTCCTGTCCCGCCCCAGGGCACAGAGCTGGCTCCTGCAGGTGGGTGCTGCTGCACGGGGCTGCGGGGTTCCAGATGGGGCTGAGGCTGTCCTGGGGGGTCCTGGCAGGGGGCTGCACCGGGCTGGAGCCATTGCTTTGAGTCTTAGTCTCATCCATGGGGATTTCCAGAGCTGTTCCACTCTCCCACCAAGACTCCATAGCAATGCGCTACTAAACCCAGTCAATATTTGCAATATTTGTGACGCTAAAAAATAAACAGCCTGAAGCTACGTTGGGGCCACGCTGTTGTTGCAGCCTGAGGAGCACCGTCAGCACTGACTCTGCCCATTTGCACTTTTATTTTTCAGGGCTTCCCGAGGAGCGCCGGGTGCCCGCTCGCGTCCCGTGGCCATGCCGTCCCGCACCGATGTGGGGCCAACTCCTGGCCCCCCAGATGGTGGCTGGGGCTGGGTCGTGGTCTTTGGGGCTTTCATTTCTATCGGCTTTGCGTACGCCTTCCCCAAAGGCATAGCCATCTTCTTCAAAGAAATCCAGGATTTCTTTGGCACGTCCTATAGCGAGATCGCGTGGGTCTCCTCGATCATGTTGGCTACGACGTATGGCGCAGGTGAGTACGCCTGCCCCAGCCGCTGCAGCAGGTTTGCTGTAAGACAGAAATCAGTCAGAAATCTCTGCTCCAGGGCAGCATCCATCTGTGCTGCTTTATCAGCAGATTTGTTTTCAGATTGTGGTTCCAGTGTTGTTTAGGGGAATGTGTCCGTGTGAAGTGTGTAGATGAACTAATGGGTGTCTCTTTGGAGGTGAATGGGTGCCAGTGGGGTTTTTCTCTTATCTCTGGCACCGTGAGTGAAGTGTGACAGGGAGGGGGCATGTGGCTGCAGGTGGCAGCAGTGCTTTGATGTCCAGAAGTCAGATAATTTATGAAATTATGAAATTACAGGGGCTCAGCCAAGCATGAGTGTGGAGGAAAGCAGCAAATGAACAGGACAAGAGGTAATGGCCTTAAGTCGTGCCAGGGGAGGTTCAGGTTGGATATTATGAAAAATTTATTCTCAGTAAGCGTGGTGATGCACTGGAAAAGGCTGCCCAGGGGGGTGGTGGAGTCACCATCCCTGGAGGTGTTGAAGAAAAGGGTAGATGTGCTTTGGACATGGCTTAGTAGGCATGGTGGTGATGGGCTGGCTGTTGGACTAGGTGATCTTAGTGGTCTTTTCCAATCTTAATAATTCTATGATTCTCTGAAGCAGCTGCTGTTTTTGTGGCAGGTTATAATCACAGCAATGAAATCACCAGGGTCAATCATTCTTATCAGTTGCAAAGCAGTGCATATAACTTTGCTTTTTTTTTTTTTTCTTATCATTGTGATAGCACTTTCATGACTCAATGAAAAACTTGATCTGCTTTTGATTAAATCTGCAATTGGAAGTAGACAGGAACTATGCTCTCTAATTGCAGGAAATTTCAACAGTATTTATCTTGGCTTTTAAACCAATTCTGAAAATATTCTTTGTTTCCGAACAGGGTGTTTATTCTTCCCTAGTAAAGTGCTGTAGTGTGTTTTGAGGAGTGCAGTTGTTAATGAAAGTAATGATGTTTTAGACTGTAAAGGTTTGTAAAGTAGCAATGCTTGCATCAGAACCTACTGAGATCCACTCTGCTGCAACAGAGCACGAAAGCTGGGTCCCACTGCTCTGCTCCCCAGCACTGCAGGGACTGAGTTCCTACCTGAGGAAGCTGTTTTACAGCTGGCAATCTACACTGCAGAAGTTTTAATGTGTCTTTTCCCTAATTTCTTTATCTGAGTGAAGTTGCAGAAAATGATCCTGTCGCTTGCAAGCAGTCAGTGTAACAGAGTAGCGTGCAGCAAAGCGGGCAGCCAGGTGCTGTAGGGCACTGGCTGTTCTGCCCGGTGCTGCTGCTCAGCTGAGACACGATCCTGGCTGCAGTGAGCAAAGCCAGAGGTGTGACAGCAAGGGGCACGAGGGAACATTGCTGTGCTCTGGCCAGATCCTGCAGGGCGAAGCTCTGTCGGGCTCATAACGTTCCATTTTGCAATGTCTCTACTTTTTCTTGTGATGATGAATCCCTGGAGATAACCACCACCCTGGGAAGGCAGCTGGGCCCCCGGGAAAGGGAAGATAAGTGATATTAATTTGCTGCAACCTTATGCAGTACCGGGGGAAGCAGCCAGGCATGCTAAAAATACATAAGAAATATGAGCACTACTAATTTAATAGCAGCAATGTTCCTGTAGCGGCAATGGGCTCCTCTAGTGCTGTAAGGAGGTGAGGATCGTGGGCAGAAGTAATGCCCTATGTTATGGCCGGAGTTAGAGTAACGAGGTGGCTTCTTGGCACGTGTGCCAGAGCAGAGAGAATAACTGAATACTGAGGACAATAAGTTGCACCGGGGGAGGTTCAGTTGGATATTAGGAAAATTTTCTTCTCAGAGTGGTCAGGCACTGGCACAGGCTGCCCAGGGAGGAGGTGGAGTCACCGTCCCTGGAGATTTTCAAGAACTGTAGAGATGTGGCACTGAGGGACATGGCTGAGCAGGCATGGTGGTGGTGGGCTGACAGTTGGACTTGATGATCTTGGAGGTCTTTTCCAGCCATAATGATTCTATGATTCAGTTTTTTTTTGTTTTTTTTAATGATGACTGTGTGGCCAAATTGACCCTTTGTCAATGTAATAGAACAACTGAAGTTGGCTGAGCAAAACTCAGCAACCAGATCCCTACACAGTCACTTCAGCTGATACGCCTGGATAGCTGGGCATGGAATAGGAAACATTTTTTCTAATTTTGAACAATCTCACTCATTTTTTTTGCAGTATCTGTGCAACTAAGCACTGTGTGTGTGTTCATATACAGCCTGTAGATGTAAATCTGTGCTACTTCTTCTGTCTCTTTATACATAAAAACCTAAGATGCATGAGAACCATACGTGGTTTCTATTCAGTATGTAGTGCAGTGGAATCTTGGTCTTTGTCTTGCTATGGCTGCTGCGATGCTCCCCAAATCTCCAGGGTGCTGTTCTTGCATATCCAAATTTCTGTTAAAATTAGGGAATCATCTTCTGCCTGTTTTACAAAGACAGGCACAGAGAGCCACCTTTTGCAAACACAACAAAAATCAGTATTTCTGAAGCAAAAACCTTATCCCAAAGCCAGCCCGTATTTATTATTTATTGTTTTGAAATTGGATGAAATGTCTGAAGATTTAATTCTGGAGAAGCCCCAAAACTGAGTCTTTTCTCCAAAGAAACTTTCTCCCAGAGCTTGTAACTGCTTAATAGAGCATCAGCTAAAGCAGCAAGGAAGAGATTGGGAAGTTGAAAGTCAACGGCTGACCTTGAACATTTAATCCAAAATTTTATAGCTGTATTTTATTACATTCCTGGCATGATAAATTGCAGTGACAGCTTTAGAAAGGACCTTACAACATGCAGTGGCATCAAGCTATATTAATAATGAGTTTGATTCTGCAGTTCTTAACTTAATCAAAGCTACATATGGTCTCTTTGGGTCTGGTCTAAACCTTGTCAAAACCTTCTCTGCTTCTAGAAGACCTCACCCAGGTCTCTGCACCCATCCCAAGTGCTTGCAAACAACTACAGGGCTTGTGAATAGCCACATGTCCAGGGCAGGGGGGCCCTGACCGATGGAGCTGGGTGGTTTTCCATGGGTCCTGCTGAAAGATGGATGGTAGGGGCTCCTTCCAGGAAATCCAGTGTGTGTGTGTATCCTGCCTTGTCTTCCACAAGCCTGTGAGACATCTCAGACACTAAGGGCTTTCAAAACAACATGGCCAGGCCATTCATCTGACCTTAAGGCTGAGAGGAGAGGGAGGGAAGGCAGGACAGGCGATGTGGCAAAGCATCATGCATCAGCTCTCCCTGGTTATGTGCTTACAGCCTTGGTTCAATTAAGAAGTATGGCTTTCACTAGGATTCACCTGGACATGCAGTTTTCTGCCTGGCTGTTTTATGTAGGCTGAAACAAGAGGCACCCACCATGGCATACTGCAGCATTATCTGTGTTGGGCAGGCATCAAGCCCGGGTGCTCCTGGCATGAGCACAGCTTCACTGATGCCATCCTGCTTACTGTAGCCATCTCTTGGAGTGAATGAGCCTCCCTGTGTCTTTGAAACAAGGCATCTTCCCACGCTGAGGCAATCCCTGGAGTAGCAGCACCATTATCAGTGTGGATTTTGCTGAGGAAACTGGATGAAGGATGATTTGATTTCTGTAATGGATGGTGCTACAGATTCATATACTTCTCCTGACTCTCAGAAAGCGCTCAAACCCAGCAAGGTCACCATGTATGTACTTATATTTTTTATTTTTTTAAATAGCTCTGTTCTAGTTAAGAGCGATAATAGTGCTATAGGTTTGGGTGAAATATTTCTGTGTTCGTGGACTTCGTCACAAAGCTTTATCATTGTGTCCTTCATTGGAGCTAGCAAGGTCACCAGGCAGGAGTAATAGAGGTGTGATAGACTTCATAAAAACAGAGATTAATAAGAACTAGAAGAAAGCAAAGGATTTTGGTTGGGGAATTGTTAATGCTTTGCAGGCAGGTGTTAAACCCAGGAGTAAGTTACAATCCACTCCAAAATGTGAAGTTCACAATATGAAGGCTCTTTCCCTTGGTCAGTACAGGATGTTTGTGTGTTGCTGTAGGAAGGGGTATGAGAATGTCGATGCCAACTTGTCCAGCATAAATGTTCCCTCAGTCCAATTACGAAGGGGTTGTGAGAGGTGGACAAAGCCCTTGGAGACCATGTCCAGGTAGAGAAGGATGTAAAGATGGCCAACCAAGTTAATCTGAAGGTGTTTCAGCTGTGTAGAGAACTTATCTGCAGATGGGCTTTGTGATGGAAGAAATAAAAGGCTGTGCTCCTGCCAAAACAAAGCTTAGTTACGAAAATCGTAGCAAAGAAATTCAGAAAATGTGAAGCTGTGACCTTCTGAAGGTGAGCAGCTGTGGTCTGCTCAGGTCCAAGCCAGCAGCCTGAGGAAGCGCTGAGCGCAAGCAGCTGTGTGCTCGGCACCTGCCACGCTGTCCCCTTGCAGGAGCAGTTATTTAATTGCCTAAATACGAAGTGACATGAAGGACCTTGGCTCCAGCCCTGATTTTGGAGTTTTGGCCTGTGGCAGCTCGGCACGCCGCAGGAGCAGCGCATCACTTGTGCGGCCTGGGAATTGAAATGCTGAGGCACTGATCAGATAAGATTGCTGGATAAGGACGAGGACACTTTGTCTCTCTCAAGCTGGGTCTTGTCCGCTTTGTTTTTACTTTTTTTTTCTTTTAACCTCAGGATGCTGCTGTGGAAATGTGTGAGGGGAAGTCAGGGTGCCCGGCTTTCCAAGGATGTGCCCAGTCTCATGCATCGCACAGGGGTTGTGCTGCAATGGTCCCGCTCTGCAGCATTTACTTTTTATCTGAAAGCAATGCCATCACCCCCGTTAACACACAGAGCGTTTTCCTCTCCCACAAGGAAGCAAGAGGCGGCTCTCAGTGACTTGCTAGCAATAGGAGCTACTGTTGCATACGTTGGACTTAGGCCTCCTTATTCAAAGCTGATCATTTGCAGCGCAGAGCAATCATGACACATCAAGCATCAGGGCATTTTAGGGGCAGGGATGTGTCTGGAAGCTGTCCTTTGGAGGCGGGCTGAGGGGTGAGTGATGCCCTCATTCTCACCTGGGGCTGCACTGCTCCTCCAGCTCTGGTGTGTGTGGTTGTCCCATCCCCAGCACTGCCTGAGCCTCAGCTCCCCATGTGCTCCGCAGCCCCTGCGTGCCCTGGCAGCGTGTTAATAGCACAGGGCACTTCTTTCATTGCCCGCGTAATGAGGAGGCTGCTCTGCTGCCGTGGGCTGGTACCCTGGCAGATAAATTACGAGGTTGATGGTGGTGTTGTTATCCCACCAAGGGGATGAGATTATTACTGAGGAAATTGCAGGCCTGCTGCTGTCGCTGTTTTACTACTGGTGTAATAATAGCCTTTGGTTTATTAGTATAAATGATTTCCCTCCCTTCCTCCCAGCTGGGTATGCTCCCCCTCTGTGTCCCCAGCGACTCCACATAGCCAGCTCCAGTTGTGTCCGGCTGAGCCTCTGAGCATTATCAGTGTTTTCACAGCAGTTTGGCAAACATGAGCTATCTGGGCAGTTCTGGTGCTGACCGATGTCTGCACAGGCACAGCCCTTCAGAGCCACTTGTCACCACAGAAATCTGGGACAAGCTATGTTGTGCACCGCAGCCCCAGTGCTGGGGACGCTGCTGCTCCCAAATCCGCCACCAAATCTGCTCCCAAATCCACCACCCCATGCAGTGATCACATATTGAAGTATTGCTGTTTTATCACCTGCACGGCCATCAAATGGTCTTAGTAGCAGAAATACGGTGTTTGCAGTGACTCTGGGCTGCTTTGCATGGTCAGAAGGTCACTCTTGTGAAACCTGGGATAAGCCCATGTTGCATAAAGACTTCTCAGGTATGGGCTGTGCAGAAATATTTCAGCAAAAATTCACCTGAGCCAGGTTCTGCTGAAAATGGGGAAAATTGTTCCTGTTAATATTAAGTCAGGTTAAAAAAAAATCACAAACCAGACTTTACCAATAAGGGATATATATGTGGTCAGAGGTAAGGGAGAGAAGAATGCTCTAAATAGAATGCTTGTTAAAAATACGCTGATATTTTGCACCAACACCAGAAGTTTTGCAGCTCATAAAAAATTCATAAGGCTTACTGAGGGAAACAGGAAAGCATTTGAGGTGTCTGTATTTTGAGCACTGTCACACTTGCAGGAGTTTAAGCCAGTCTGGATTGGTATTTCTGTTAAATGCTGCATCTGCCTTGCACTCCTGCCTGGACCATAGCTCAGTGGCTCAAAAAGAATAAATGAAGGATACAGAGCTGTTGGGGTGGGTCCAGAGAAGGGCCATGAAGATGCTCAGGGTGCTGGAGCATCTCTCCTATGAGGAAAGGTTAGAGGAGCTGGGCTTGTTCAACCTGGAGAAGAGAAGGCTCTGGGGAGACCTCATTGTGGCCTACAACTACTTGAAGGGAGCTTACAAGCAGGAGGCGGATAGACTTTTTACATGGGTAGATAGTGACAGGACAAGTGGGGGATGGCTTTAAACTGAAAGAAGGGAGATTTAGATTAGATGTTAAGAAGAAATTTTTTACTCAGAGGGTGGTGAGGCCCTGGCACGGGGCCCAGAGGGCTGTGGGCGCCCTGTCCCTGGAGGTGTTCAAGGCCTGGATTGGCCCTGGGCAGCCCGGGCTGGTGGGGGACACCCAGCCCGCAGCAGGGATTGGAACTAGAGGATTTTTAAGGTCCCTTCCAACCTAAGCTGTTCTATCATTCTGTGATTCTGCAACAAGATGGCCTGGCTTTTTG
Organism: Penelope pileata; assembly: GCA_013396635.1. Classification (NCBI taxonomy): domain Eukaryota; kingdom Metazoa; phylum Chordata; class Aves; order Galliformes; family Cracidae; genus Penelope; species Penelope pileata. The sequence goes on from WBMW01004283.1 coordinate 987,592, forward strand.
GGGAGCAGAGAGGATAGCATGGGGTATCTTACGTTTTCTTCATAGTTTTACAATCTCCTCTTCAGGGTCTTTTTCACTTCTGCAAACACAAAACTCAAGGTGAAAAGTAATTGGACAAGCTGACAAATGAGCCAGGGCTTGCTTGCTTTCCCACGGGCGAGCTGCTGAGTTCTGCTTGCCACCGAGATCAGCCCCTTTGATGTGGCCTTCCATGCACCAGCTGACAACGGATGGAAACTGCCACGGGTGTGAGGAAAGAGAGGCTTTGTGCAGGACAGGCACTAAACCAGTGTGATTTATATGAGCTGGGGACAGCACTTTGCATTCCATCAGTCTTCCTGGAGTGCCATGGTCCCAGTAGTGCTTTAAGGGGATATTAGGTGTGAACATTTCTCTGGGTGAGAAATGCTATCCCTTCTTGGCAACCCCACATCAGCAGCTTCGTCCTTTTAAAACAGTGTGGTGCAAAGGAATGACTGAACCTTATTCCCAGCTTCCCCATTGGAAGCTGCCATGTAATCTGTGCTGTGGTGGGGATGCTGCTGGATCGGTGACACTGCGCTGGTCCCCAAAATGCCACATGCTGGGGACACACTCCACACCCGAGATAGCTTTCACTCCTTAGCATGACTTCCCAGGGATTCTGACAGCATTCACACTGGCCAGTTATTTCTCTTGTCTTGTCTTCACTTGGCTTTGCTGTTAGGAGACAAAAACCACCCCGCCCGTTAGCTCCTCGGCCAGGTGGGGTGGTTTGGATTTGAGGACAGGAGCCTGTGGTTCCTGCACATTTACCCGAGCAGAGGCTCCTTGGGATCCATGCTGCACACGTTGTTCCCGTAATTGGTTTCTGTGTGGTAATGCACAGCATCTTTATTCTTTTCATGCACGCTGAATAACTGGTAAATGACAGGTCCTGCTTTTTCAATTCCACTGTGTTTCCAGGGGCTGTCACACTTTTAATTTTTGCAATAGCTGCAAGCAAAGCAGTAATCTTGTTTCCCATTTCCCACAACTGCGGTGCTGGCTTTGTTGTTCCCTCTTCTTAATTCCTCTCCCTGACGTGAGCTTTTGATGTTCTCTAAAACTCCCCAGAACGCTGCTGTCTGATCTCACGTTTGATGGCTGATCCCTGCGAGCAGCATGCTGTGGGTGGCACATGGCACGGAGGGCAACAGAGGTGCGTTGGCATCTGTCGGGGTGACACTGATCGCCGGAGACATCCAGGCAGAGTGGAGGTGTGCGTGTCTGACTCGTGCCCGATTCGTGCCCACGTTGGCAGGGTTTGCGTGCTGCAGTGTGCACAGCTATGTGACATATTGCGTGCTCCAGTTTCTGCTGAGAGATGGGACAGCTTCTGAAAGGCTGCTCCATTAGAGCCTATGGACAATCGCCTCTACGACTCTGTAGGTCCAAATGACTTAAGTGGAAGTAATTTGGGGGACGTAAATTGCTTCAGTGCATTTGAAAGATTTGTTCAGAGCTGTTACAAAACCTTCGCCCTTTGAACAGCACAGGGAGCTTTGGTTTCCCATCTGTTCGAGGTCTTGTGTTGGATTCTCCTGTGTCTCATAAAGCGTAGGTCTGGCTGATGCTTCCCTGCAGTCTCAGCACTCGTCGTGACCTTTACTGTGGATTCTCCAGTGTCTGGAAAGGTTCAGAGCAGATGCTCTGCTCCTGGCTCTCTAACTGGAGAGTACACCTGCCTGCACTTGATGTCTTCAGGGTCTCCAGCACCAACCCTGTGCAGGTGAGGCTGGTTGGGGAGCTCAGGTGCTGTCACTCATGTGCACGTGCTGTGACCCCATCTGCTTGCTGCTTTAGCAAAACAAGCTCATGGTGCCTTGAAGTTAAGGTTTCAGGGGGCAAAGGAGATAGACTTATGTTGCTCCTAAGTTCTTCACCATTCCCTGCAGGCATAGCCCTGCCCAGGCTGATAGCACCTTTGAGCCACAGCTCTCCACCCAGACAGGCAAACAAATGGGGCTGATTATCTCCTGTAACACTGATAACGCTGATGATAGCAGCTGAAGACTGTTTGCTGAAGGTCACACAGCCCTGCTGTAAAGCCCTGCTGAGATCCCACTGGTTGCTCAGGGGAGAGAAGAACAGGGAGCAATTGCAGGCTCATGGCTTAATAAGTGAGCACTGGGAGCTATGTAGGACACTGCCTTCATGGAGGCTGCCCCAGGGCAGAACCTCATGCTCTTTTTGGTAACTTCTCAACCTGACCTAACTGCAAAACTGGCTCTGCTTTGAGCATAAGAGGGGACCTGAGACCCCCAAAGTCCTTCCAACATCCATAGTTCTGATTTCTGATGGTCCCACAGCTAACCTGGACTACGATACACAAGAATTTTCTTTCTGTTTCTGCCCAAAGCTGCTGTCTTGTTTCACTTCCTCAGATTTAAACACTTCCTTTTGCTATCTGCAGTCCTTGTTAAGCCATTTCCCTCTTTCATAATTTTGCACTTTTCTGAACCACATCTTTACATAAATGCAAGGCCAAACTGGTTCTTTCAAACCAGTTCATCCATCATCCCAAACTGTTTCTACTGACATAGGCTGCTATTAAGAATTAATTAACAACTGTTCTGCCCAAGCTTCGGTCCTGGTCAGCAATATCAGAATTGCATTAAGTGGAGACATTAAAAATGCAACGGTGTTTATGATATCAGCCTCATAATATGAACCATTGCTTTGTGTGTGTGGTTTAGCACCCTAATAAATGACGAAGCTGCTGTGCTGGGGTTCACGTGTAGGGTTGCATTACTGCTGTTTGCCTTCTCTGATGAGAAGTCCTGGGGGCAGGGACTGTCACCAACTACACAGCTGCCGTGTGGAACACGACGTGCTGCCATCCCCATGCAGTGCAGATCATCACTTTTTTTTTTCCCTTTTCTTCCTGAAGTCACTCTGGAAGCTGTCAGCAGCACCTCAGGGGTCCTGCTATCACCAACTTTACCTGCCTTCTGTCAGACATGCCAGCCTCAACGACCATCTTTCTCTCTTTCCCCAGGTCCCATTAGCAGCATTTTGGTGAACCGCTATGGCAGCCGGCCCGTGGTTATATTCGGAGGCCTGTTGTGTGGCATCGGGATGGTGTCAGCTGCCTTCTGCACCAGCATCCTGCAGCTCTACATCTGCGTGGGCTTCATTACAGGTAAGAAGCAACTTTTGACCCACACTTGACGTTCACTTCTGAAGGCTTGGGCATCCTCCCTTGGCCAAGGGCAATGGGAACCTGGTGGGATGTGAAGCCGGCAAGACAGGGACCCTGACTTGCTGGCTGCTGCAGCTGAGCTTTAGCACAGAGCCTGTTCTCAGCTTAGCTCCATGTCCCTGGCTGACCATCGCGTGCAGGAGCTTAGCAGGGGATGTGCTCCTTGCTGCTGGGTGCTGTCAGCCAGAGGCGATGGTGCGGATGGCCACCAGTGCCCTCGGCTCCTGCTGAAGTCAATGCAGGCTGACTGTGCTCTGCCCAGGGCGGGGTGAGCCCTCCAAGGTCCAAGTGCAGCTGTGAAGAAAGCACCTGTGCTCCTATGTGACTGTGTGTTACCTTCCCTCTGTGAGATGTATGAAATGAAATTGCAGGGAGTTGCTCTGTTTTACATGGCCTTCGCTGCTTGTGTGGTTAGGGAGTCCTTTCTCTGAAAATAATATTCACTGGAGTTGGACGAAAGTATGCAATATCCTTCCTGTCAAGAAAAAAACCCCACACAACTATATTTTCTTATTAAAGTTATCGTTTTAATTTTCTGTAGTGAAATATGAATTTCCATATGGGGAACTCCATCAGGAGGAGGCATAGACCCAGTGCAGCATCTTTAAAGTCTGCAGGTGTGGGGTTATTGCTTTTAAAGGGAGATGGATTTGAGTTCTCCATCTGTGTGAGTACAGATGTTTAATTGCAAGCATTTTTCTTTGATTATCTTGGCTAAGGTACAGCCAACGTTTCTTCCAGTGTAGCTAGAACATCTGCCTGAAAAGATGACACAATGAGTTCAAAATTGGCTGTTGAGGTTGCACAGTGTGTGTTTTAATGAATGTTCCCTGTCTCACTGCAGCCACATTTCGTGTTCAGAAAGCAGCAACACTTAAAGTGTGAACCCAACATTTAAAATCAATAAAACCAGCCACTGTCAAGGTAAATTGGGACAGAAAGTTGTCTCCCTGTTCTTCTACACCAGTATTGCTTTATCAAACCTGGACAGTACTGAATAAATCCCCATGTAGGATTCCCTCTCTTAAGCCTTGTTCTTTCGAAGGAGAGCTGCTGTAGGTAGATGAAGTTGCATTTAAATGTATAAATTTTGAAGATACCGGGAAAGAGGTTTCAGACACAAAGTGATGAGAACTAAAATTAACCAATGCCTCCCATGTATAAATTCAAACTTTATTGATATATGGGCTTACATCATTCCCTGCCCTCTAGCAAGTTGACTAATGCTGGATTAGCAGGTGGAAAACATAAGCCCTTTTCTATAAACATACATTTTTGTGAGCAGAAGGGCTCATGCAAGGAGCAGTGCTGTGGGAAGGCACTGCCTCCTGGTTTCTAAAGTCTTTCAGCATCTAAAAAAGTGCCTGGAGGGAATTTTGCACTTAACCCCAAAAGGCCCAGGATTTGTGAAGATCCTGCTCTTTTTTGGTCCCTGAATGCCTTTGCAAACCTGGCCCATCTGCCCTTTCTGAAGGGTTGCTGTTATGAATTGTGTGTGGTGCATGTGTGTGACCATCATGGCAGAGACAGCGCAGGGACAAGGCAGTCCCCGAGTCCCCTCATCTGTAAAGCTGTGATGTGTCCTCAGAGAAAAGCACATTTTTCACTGGAGATGCCTTCGTCTTGCGTGCTGCATGAGGGTGGCTGTATGGATGAGGTCTTAGCTAATAACCCATCATTTCTAGGCATGATGTGTGTGCTGGGGAAGGAATATTAATTTGATGGAGAGAGGGAGAGGTTTGTTATCCTGCTAACATGCTTGATGCCTCTAATTATGCCCGAAGAGCTGTCGCTGGTCAGGCCTGACATGGAAGCATTCAAGGGCAATTACGGAGCTGCCTGCTCATCACACGAGGCAATGTTGCTGTAAGAGGAGAGAGCCTTCTGCAGGGGTGATTTGCAATGTCTAAAAAGTAGCCTGTAAACATCACCTATTTTCCAGCCTCCTTTCTAGACTGATGTCAAAGACCGTGCTCATGGAATGCCAGGAGATAGAGGTAAAAACAGGGTGGGTGGTAGCAGGGGGTCTCCACCACAGTCCTGTGCCTGTGGCATGTTAATAGAAATCTCTTCAGAAGAGCAGAGCAGGAAGCATCCATTTATAGCAGAGGGATTAGACATGGCAATCTCACTTGCTTGACTATGTCTCCTCCTATTTGTATGCAGAGCAGGGGCCAGGCTCCGCTGTCTGAAGAGCAGCTCTGAAGCAGCTCTGTCCTTGATGCACTGAGCTGTGGGCTGTACGAGGCACTTCCCTGCATAGGCTGTAAAACCCAAGTTCTCCTCCTCACTAATATTTTGTTTTCCTGTAGCACTTAGAAAAAGAAATGCGGTGTGCAAGCTGTCAGTATGGATGGATGCCAGCCTGGACACATTGGGTAGATGTTCAGGCACACAGCCTCTTCTTCATATCTGAGGTAGAAGCAGCAGATTTCAAAGCTAAATGCAAGCCAATAATGACTGGTCTGAGTTCAGTTTATTCTCTACCAAAGAGGCCATCATTAAATAAAATGGAGCCTAGGGTGAAGCACATGAAACTGGACTCTTTGCCTCAGCTCTTGAGATTGAGCATCAAAACACCAAGTAGGGTCTTCCCTTGCTAAGAAAGGAAAAAGAAGATCAATGGCTACTCATCTCACTTCTGTAGCATCGTTACTTCCTTCTAGTACAGCAGAGATGAATTTAATCTAGGGAAGGATGTTCTGTCCAGCACACGCTTGCTTCTGTTCATGCAACACCACCAACAGGCCTCTCTGTCACATCCCTGGGGAAAAAATGTGGTTATTTGAGTAACAACTTCAGTCACGGCAAAGCTACTATAGTTTCAGAAAACTGGAATAAAATGGAAATAAATATTTCCAACTAAAACCAGCCAAAAGCTAAAGTAAATTGAAATTCCAGTCAGTCAATTTGAAACTCTCCAAATTTAATTAATGGGAAGAGCATGATGTAATATTAAATTAGATTTGTCTGACTGGCAAATTAATGTTCATATAATAAAAGATTCAAGTTGATTATTGGCTAAGTGGGCAGCTGGCATCCAGGCCGGTTTTCCTTCTCCTCACGATACGGAATAGATCTAAAAAGGGTTCTGTGAAAATGGCGGTTCAATATTTGCACGTATCTACCAGTCTGGGGAATATGGAGTTAAAGCAGATTCTAATGCACTGTGCTGCATCTTCTTGGGTGAAAATAATTCCCATTTCTGAGTGCTACCGGGGTGTTCTCTAACAATGCTGTGTTTTGCCTACACAGTTTTTGGGTCAGCCCTCCTTACAGGTGTGAACCTGACCCTTACGAATTATGAACAGGCCCAAAGACCTACCAAATGTATGGGCTCTCCAGAGCCAGAAATTCATGCTGAGAATGTGTTTCCTATCAAGACTAGTTTCAATGATGTCTTTTTGATTTCTTTTTAGTGTTATAAACTTCCAAGTAATTAAAAAAATGTGTATCTGAGACTTGGCAAAAGTCATAGCTTTGTAAAACTGTTCAAATTTAAGCTGTCCAACATCAGTCAAATTCTGTTGCATCAGTTGGTTTCTACTCTATCAGTGACTAATGATAGTGTTCCTTAATTAATTTTGAGGACCTTGACCTTTCTAAATTCTCTTCTGTAAAGCAATATGCCTAATTATGTACTGCACAGTTAAACAAACTAATTATATAGACTAATGAACAAGAAAAAAATCTGCGTGACCCTATTTTCAGGATTCATGTTCTCTGGTATAATCACTTCAAGGATTACATTTCTGCTTTGTTCTAATGTGGCTCATTCTTTCCTAGATGATAGGGTGAAAAATATGTGGCATAATTTTTAAATGTCATTTTAATGGAATTCTGCAAATTTGACTTTTTAAGGAAATACTACAAATCATAGAAATGTGTAAGAAGAGACTATTATTTACTAGTGCTCTTAAATAGAACCAGAGAAAGTTGAGGCCATCACAGCATTTGGTGTCTCTTTTAGATTTCAGCTGTGCAAGAGAAGCTGGTTTACTGAATTAGCAATGCAGATTTGTAATGGCATTTGTATATCTAAATGTGATGAAAATAAATTTTAATTAGAAGAAACACTCTGAGGTCCTGTTTAATTAGCATCTTCAGTAGCTGTTCTGCTGTGTACTTGCAGACCTCTTAATTTTATGCATCAGACCTGAATTGCTCCCCCCACCAACCACCAAATGAGGAGCATCTGGGAAGTCTGATGCTACCTTTCTGGGCAGGTCTGACTGCCCAGCTGCATTGCTAGGTGCTGACTGCCTATGGAAGTGGTGCTGGCTGCAGTTCACATGAGAAGGATGTACTTTGATGGATAGCACTGTTCGAGCCAGAACAACCTTCCTCAGCCTGGGAGTTGTCATTTTTTTAAACAAATTCATCCACTCCTTTGACAAGGCTGCTCTGTCCGACCAAAACCAGCCAGCATTCGCTGAAGGTATCTTTTCAATTTATTGCAAAGCAAACTATTTGCAGTAGCTTTTCACGCCCAAGAGCTTTGTGGTGCAAAAGGGAGGGCATTTTGTGATCAAAGACATCTTTCTGGAGCCTAGTTCCCCAGATTCTTCAGTTGGAAACTTAGGGGTATCTTGAGCAAAAAGTTTGCATCCAGAGCTACCAATTCTCCATAAATTTGCCTAAGACAATGATTTGAGGACACAGCGGGTCTCAAATCTTCCTTTGTATATCACAACTGTTTTTCTTTTTTTCAGGACTTGGCCTTGCTCTCAACCTCCAGCCATCAGTAATAATCATAGGGAAGTACTTTTTAAAGAGAAGACCTATCGCCAATGGCCTTGCTATGGCAGGGAGCCCTGTGATGCTTTGCACCCTGGCTCCTCTCAACCAGTTCCTTTTTGACAATTTTGGCTGGAGGGGAAGCTTTTTAATTCTTGGGGCAATTTTATTACATTGCTGTGTGGCTGGAGCTCTCTTCAGACCCATTGGAGCAGACAAAGCGTCAGTCAAAACCCAATCAATTGAGGAAGGGAAGGAAGTCCTGAAAGAAGAAGTCACTAAGGATGCCATAGAAATGAACAGTCCCACTAACATTCCTGTAGAGACCAAAACGGAAGAGGAAGAAGCAAAGGACTGTTGTGAAAAAGTCAACAAGTACCTCGATTTTTCCCTCTTTAAGCACAGAGGGTTCTTGATTTACCTGATTGGAAATGTGCTTATGTTCCTGGGCTTTTTTGCTCCCATTGTTTTTCTGGCACCCTACGCAAAGCACATTGGCATCGATGAATATTCAGCTGCTTTCCTCCTTTCGATTCTTGCTATCGTGGACATGATTGCCAGACCGACCACTGGCATCATTGCAAACAGCAAATGGGTGAGGCCACGGATTCAATACTTCTTCAGCTTCTCCATTGCTTTCAATGGCACTTGCCACCTTCTGTGCCCATTGGCTTCTGGCTACACAGGGCTCGTCATTTACTCTGTCTTTTTTGGCTTGGCCTTTGGCATGGTTTGTGCCATGCTTTTTGAAACTCTCATGGACCTTGTGGGAGCTAGTCGCTTCACAAGCGCTGTTGGCTTGGTCACCATTGCGGAGTGCTGCACGATATTGCTGGGACCACCCATCGGAGGTGAGTGTCCTTCCTTCCTCTGCTTCCACTGGGTGGTTGCTCCCTCAAAGGGTTTTTATGTAACTTCTTGCCAGCATAGTTTGTAAGAAGTGATTCTCTGCTTCCAATTCTCCTTTTTTCTGCTAGTAATTGGGCAGAGAAGGCAGGCCATAGGTGTCTCACCCTATGTTTTTCCTTTTCTCCTTTCTGTGTAGAATTCCAGCTAAATTCAACAGTTTAGGCTCTGATCTCTTCACATACTCAAACAAAATTTGCAAAGTGGGACTTCCCGCACACACCAAGGATCTTGCACTTCAGGTGACTCCTGCTGAAGAGCCTGTTACTAAAAGCTCCCCATAATCTGAAAAAAAAAAAAAAAAAAAGCCCACCATGATCTAAGTCCAGTGAAATACAACAATTCTATGAAATCCTCTTGTTGACTCGAGCTCAGGATCTTACCTAGTATGTGCTATCTGTCCCTAGGGCTTTGATTACTTCCACTTAAAGATTTCAGTCATCTTTAAGTGATATTTAAAGTCCCTTCCAACCCAAGCTATTTTATGATTCTATAGTTGTTGTTCTGTATGTATTTGGATATATAAAAAGCAAATTCTGCTAATTCTTTTGTATATGACAATATCATAATAAATTTAAGGAAAGTATGGAATGAAGGTAGTTTAACCTCATTTCCTAGGTTCGAAGTGAGAGCATGCCATAGCTCTATATGACATCTTGCAAAGCCATTTAATTCTTCATATTACCATGTAGCTCATACAGTGTGACAGAAGCAGCTGTATCCTCTTGCTGTCTCAGTGATTATTTAATGACAAACAAAAGAAAATACAATTTAAAAATGACCATTTTCTGAGTTATAAAATTTTCCTGTGTAGAAAATTAACTTAATGACCAGAGACTGCTAATGAGGCTAAAGCAGTTCTATGTAATAATCAGTAATACTAGTTTTGCAGGGTTTTCCCCGCTATTTTAATAAGCAGCAAATTTATTGGTTCTTTGGCATTTTAATAACCTACTGCAGGGTTTTGCTTCAATGAACTAAGTAAATTGTTCCCAGTGTGTTTTTATGACTTTATCTTATTCTCAAAGGAAAAGAGGGTAGGCTATCCTACTGTTGAATTTTCCAATACTCTACTCATTAAAAGTCTCATTGAAACCTATTTAGGAGACCTCTAGGTCATTCTGATTAGCAGAAAAGGAAAAAAATCTTGCAATTAGCATTTGGTTGATGTTTCACCAGCAACATGAAAAACACGGTGCATTGAAAATGGTGTATGAAGACATCTAAGAGTGATCCAGGAAGAACTAGTGACCAAAACCAGTTAAAAGTTATTCTTTTTGTGATCAAGAAATCTATTTGGTGGTCATAAAAGCCCTTGTTAGTGCAATGCAGGGGGATAGTTAATCATCAGCTTTTTGACATTAAGAGTCAGTCAGGAAGTAATTAAAGGTCTCACATTTTAAGGAGGAGGATGTATTCCAAAAAGTCAGAGAGCTAATGGATGATGGGCTGGTTTCAAGGAGGACTATCTGCACTGTGAAGGCCAGGTTAGGAGTGGGTCTTTCTTTAATTAGGATCTGAGATGTTAAGAAGGGTCCGTGATGCTCCCGTAAGTGGAAATTAATGCTCAGGATCATAATCCCAATAAGATTTGCATTACATTTTGACATAATGGAGAACACTGACATTTCAATTAAGCCGTCTCCCTTCAATTACTCTGTTACTCCGTAGCAGAGGCATTAACCTTTTAGAGGAACCTCTCACATTTGTCTTGGCATTGAAATTATCTGACACTGACAGCATCATCTTTGCTTTCCCTGGAACTAATGTTTTCCAGTTCCACACAGTGCACTTTCATCCTCAGATCACAGGTAGGAGTGCAGAAAGGGCAGCTGTGACCAAACGCTGAGTCCCCTCTGATGCTGGAGAATGACCCGTGGTGGAACAAATTGGTGGGTCTTTGTCATGAGTCTGGGATGAGAGCCAGTGGCCAGGTGCCATCTCACAAAGATCTTCCCAAAAGCTGCCACTTTTGTTGGCATGCCCTGATAATTTGTCACCAATCTCAGTAGAAAGACTGTGGACTCTGTGCTTTTAGTTTCTGCATGGAAAAAAATAGATGTGCCTGAACTTCTCAACTTTGCGATGTAGATTCTCTATCCCTTTCCACTTCACTGTACAAATTTTTGGTTGCGTTACCTACATCACTGTTAACTACCCACAGGATGTAAAGTGAAGCACGTGTGAAATATCTGTGGGATTGGAGCATTTGTAGAAGAGATCAGAAGTACAGAGAATGTTTTATTTTATACTGAAGCCATAAGGGTGTCGCTTTGTAGTTAGGAACTGAAAACACAATAGCCTTGCCTTCATCTCTAAGTTTCTTTTTTATTTTTTTCTTTTTTTTAATATGTCTTTTACAGGAACACTTATCGATACCTTTGGGGACTATAAATACATGTTCATTAAATGTGGGGCTGTGATGGTCCTGGCAGGAACCTTCCTGTTCATCATGAATTACTATAATTACCGTATGCTTGCCAAGGAGGAGAAGAAGAGAAAGGCAAAAGAAGAGGATCCTAAATCTGTAAGGACAGAAAACGAAGGCAGAAATAACCGGAACAAAGAGACTGTAGAGGATGGGCCTGAGCTGGAACCTCTGAGAGAGGAACAAGAAGGACTGAAGAAAGAAGTGAATGGCACAAATGAATTTTAAACCTGTTCTCATTAGCTGAGCAGGAAGTTACTTCTGTGCTGTTTATGTTGGCACTAGCTGTGAATTCACAGTAGGTTTTTTTGCCCTGTGCTCTGCCATGTCCATCCTCTTCTTTGTCCTAGGAGAAGACTAGAACAGAAACGAATTTAGTTTCTTATACAGTGCTGGGGCACACAGTGCAGTATCCATCCACATACCAAAGGATCGGAACCATTTTTCTTCAGATGTTTCCCACTTCCCAGAGGGGCTGTAACCAGCACCCCATTCTTGTTCCCCATACTGCAGCTCTGTTCATTGTAAAGGGCAATGACCATCAGAGTCAATGCAGAGCCCTTCCACCAGCTTGTAGGGCTTTGCATTGAGCACTGTGGTGTCTGAATCTACTCACCATACAGTCCAAACACGTTGACTCTTTGATTGCAGCGTCAGAATTATCCCAGGGATTTGGTGCCACCTTCCATGGGCAGCTGCACCTCTGTCTCACGGAAAAATAAAATAGAACATATGCTTATCCTAAATACATGAGCTAGAGCCACCTGAACAGGACGAGGGCAGTACGTGCCTGTGCTGGCAGCAAGGCAGACTGTCCCTGTGGCCAGAGCACGCTAGAAAGGAGCTGACTTGGGGTTGGCACATCATGGCTTGACCATGGACTATCTCAGGGACCTCCACACTTAGCAAAATGCTTTGAGAAAGGTGGCATTATGCATTTGTCTGTGCAGGACAGAAACTTGGTCTTAAACTGCTTAAACTCAGCAGCATTCAAATGGTCCAGATTCTGTATTTTTTTTCCCTAGGAGGTTACGTAGTCCTTATTAACCAATATCTGAGTGCCTGACAGTTTTTAAGCATCCTTTTTCTTTACAGCACCCTGGTGAAGCGATAAGTATTGTTACTACTAATTAATTGTACAAATGAAGACCTGAAGCACAGAGAAGCTACGGGCATCATTGCATCAGTGAATACAGCTTAGACACAGCTGAAATGGGATCCATTGCCCTGAGTCAGGAGCCTCATACACTTACAGAAGAAAGACATTGGCAGCTGAGGAGGGGAGCTGAAAGCCTGCCAGCTGAGCACAGGCATCCCACTGCTAGAAAATAGAAAATACCACGGAGTGTGCATTAAACCACAGCCCTCTCTGCAGTGCAGCCTGCCTCCATTGTGCATCATACTATTTAAGCTCCATGATTTAAAACACTGTCTTGGAGCCGTAACTTTGTGCATTTTTTTTTTTTTTTCAGAATTATGTTGTATCTATCCTGGAGGGAATCTGAATGCAGCTGCCTCCTCCCTGTTTGCACCCAGTCAGCCACCTCCCCATTGCTCAGGCTGCGGTACCTGGTGGCCTCGTGCCATCCTACTGCAGGAAATGATGCTTCCCCGGCTCAGGGATGCAAAGATGGAGCTGAGGCCATGTAGGAGCCTCTACTCCAGTGGAGAAAATGTTGATCTGGGCTCTGACAGCAAGCACTGAAGTGTTTTGTAATACTTACATGTTGCCCAAGAGCCATGGGCACTGAGCATGGCATCACATAGTTGAATTGTATTTTGTGAGTTTAGCTCCAAGTGATCAGATAGAAACAGGGACTTTCGAGGCAGATGACCCAAATCTGAAGTTAACACCTGTTTGTAGGTCAGCTATCCCCTTTCTTTGATTCAGTGGAACCTGCATATGATCAGATAAAGTATTTTTTTCATGTCTTTGTCACACAAGAACTGTATTTAATTATCATTTATATACATACTAGGAAGAATGATTTATAAAAATCTTTCCACAGATACACTGTCCTCTTAAACACAGATCACTCACATCATCTACAAAACTTTTACAGTGAAACCTTTTGTTCCACTAAAGAATAATGGGCTTTAGCCATTGCCATCAGTAGGACTTAAATCCAATCCTCATCTTGCAATTCTCGGAACAAAATCTATACAATGTGTTTAGCATTTTGTTGCTGTGGTTTTAGTATTCCTTATTTCTGTCGAACGTATCTATGGTTGTTCAGTAAGAAATGTGTTGATAGGAAGTCCTGAACATTTTCTCATGTGCCTTCTGGCTGCTTTAATATACTTAATAAATCTCTTCTGTAAAAAAAAAAATAAATGATTTGCCATTTGTTCATTATGATCTGTAGGGTAATGATGTCTTTCTGTTTGATAAGTATTTTACCCTCATAGGGTTTCTAGCCCTGGCTCCATGTACATGGTAATACACCTCTTGTTGTAGCCTCTTATTCCAGGGCTAAGAGGCAACAGTTTCTCAGACATTCTTATTTTCAGTGATTTGGGCCAGTCTGACTCACACCTCCAGTTGCATAAGCCCATGGTAAATCTGAAAGTAGTTGAGAATGACCTGGTAAGGATTTGACAAGATTATTTTCCTATCTTCCCACCAGGTCATATTAATCAGTTCTATGAACAATGGCCCAGACCCTCAGCTGTCCTTACTGCAGGAGCTAACGCTAAGGCTCTTTGTCTGAAGGAAGCTTTTTAGATCATAGAACTTCACTAAGAATGACTGACATTCTTAACTGTCACCAGAGCTTCCCATGGTGCTCTGGTGGAAACAAAGACTTGATCTGCCATCAACTTTGGCACTTACTAAAGTTTTGCTACAACATTTTTAATGAAAGCTTTTTTTTTTTTTTTTTTTTTTTTTTTTTTTTTTTTTTTTTTTTTTTAGCTATCTGTGAAAATCCTCTGGAAGAGATACATCTTTGTTAACCTGTCCAGAGGAGCAGAACAATGCTACATTAAGCTGTTCCTTATGGCTTCAGAAGTCTTCTAACTCTAACCGTCTGCTTCATTTAACCTACTCAAGGAACATGTCACATGTCACAGAAACATGTACTCTTTAAGACTATCATATAGGAAGCCAGACTATCTTAATACAATTTTGGAGATCGAGGCTGTTTTTCAGGTTGGATGCCTGCCTATTCCCTGTCACCCTTTCTCCTGTTCCCGCCCTGGGTTCAAACTTTGGATCACAACATCTCACTGATCAATGCAGTGAGGCAATGCCAAATAACTGTGTACTTTCAAGCGTGTGAGTAGCTCCAGAAATGCTCTGCTGAATCAAACCCCTTGAATTCAATACCTTGCAGGCTCAAGATGTAATTCAGGCTTGGAAAACTCTCCAACTTTCCTAAGAACATTTTTTAGTTATTAGAAATGTCTCTTGCAATATAAAATATCCATTAGAAAAAGCTCTTGTGAAGGAGTACAAGCTACCAGCACATTGAATGTAGTGGTTTGGGTGGAAAATTGGACATAGCATTGTATATTTACATGCATGCTTACACCTGGAAAGCATCTGTGTAAGCAAGTCAAGAGGTGTGAATGTTGTAACATAAACATATGTACCAGGCACATGGGGCATGTTGAGGGTATCAGCTGCGCAAAGCTATTTGCTAATACTTCCATTGGAGGACAGTTATTAGACATCTTTTACATTTCGTTAACTTGTTACCTTGTTAGAAGCCATTGGAAATTCTTCCCAGGGTTGCCTGAACTTCTGCAGGAGCCCAGTTTTGATGCTGAAGCATCATTCCCAGCAACCACCAGACCAGGCAGCAACACAACCCTTGCTGCAGCCTGAAAGAAAAATGAAGTATCAATTTAGCACACAAAACACTGCCACGAGTCTCCAGACTAGCCACCACATATATGTGTTTGAATTATGCAATCATATTATTCTACATGAAATTATTCAGGACAGTTCCCATGGCAGCTGACACCAAATTTATTTGACTGTGTTCAGGAAACACCTGGTAGACAACACAGGTGCATTCAGATTATATTGAGGAATGAATTTGAAAGACAACTTTTGTGCCCTCCGCAGCGAGGGTGACATTGACTACAAAAGAGTGTTATTTAGACTTATCAGAGCCGTGTGAGAGTGTTTTGATGACTGACATTCTTAACTGTCACCAGAGCTTCCCATGGCAGCAATACAGCTCAGAAACAAAGACTTGATCTGCCATCAGCTTTGGCACTTACTAAAGTATTGCTATGCTTTTATATTTTGTATTTGGGGAGAGTATCATTTACTTTCTGACATCAAAAAATACGTGTAGGTGAATGGGAACTTCTTTGTCACCAAGTCAAGAACCTGCTATCACAGGTAACGGCACTGTGCAATTTCTATTAAAAAATTTACAACCCACTGTCCTGCAGAGCCAGGCACCCGTCAAGGTTTGACCCTGCCGTGATATTTTTGTCCACAACTTTAGTCTGTCTGCAGTGGGTGAAGCTCTGCATATTTGAGAGTGCACACGTCTGGAGGCTTAGGCAGGCACCGTCCTGCATGGCTTCAGCCACCCACACATCTTTAACAATACAGGCATACACATGGACCTTAGCCTGTCAGTCAAGCTGTTAGAGAGGATATTTATTCAAGGGAAAATTGTATGCCACCTCTTCCTAAAATGAACTAAGTTTGGACACTGTTGAAAAATCTACTTTTTAAAATATTATTTATATGTTACTGCTTTCTGAAACATACTCTATATCCTTTGACTTTAGCATTACTAATGAACATGGACTGAAAACATCTTCTCTTTGCTCCCCTTTCCTTTATTCCTATACAAGCTACCTTACTGAGGCACACTACCTTCACACTGATCACGGCTGTCACACTGTACTGCATTTTTACAATCTTGTTTTCCCCTGCCCCAGGGGCAGCACCATGCCTCTTGCTTCAAGGGAGTGGGCAACCCTTGGGGACCCTAGGAGAGACATTTGGGGCTGCACCCTCTAAAAATAACCTCTCTCTCTCCATGTTCAGACGTTGCATTTGCATTTTGACTTGTCTGAAAATGTCAGAAAGTCGGTGACAGATATTTGGCCATAACTGTCCACAGCAGCTGGCTGTCCCAGCTGCCTCAGCTTTGCTGTCTTTTGTAAGCAATGGACTCCTTAAGGCTTATTTAAATCACACCAGAAGCTTGTATTTAGCTGAATTAGTGTGTCCCAGCCAAAGCTGTGGGAAAGGTTAGGGGAGGTCCCAGCAGGCCAGGATAGATTTTAAAGTCTTTCGGTGAGTGCAGGTCTGTTTTACTTCTTTCCTAAGGTGGCACACATGCCCAACAGATTTTAGGAGGGGTAGGAAGGAAATAGGACTATTGCTACAAATCAGATAAGAAGCACCTGTGCTAGAAGGGATGAAGGTATCCCTCAACGCGCACAGCACTGAGTTGTGCGTGTTACCCCTAAATGCTACAGAAGCCAAAGTCTGGATCTCCTTCAAACCAGCCAGCTGCTAGACCTGCTGGTACGAACACCTCAGCTGGTGCTACCGTCACTAGATGGTCCATTTTTTACCAGCAACTCCTCAGCCCATCAAATTGTCATTTTTCACACCAGACTAAACCTGAGGGAAGAGAAATGCAGAGAAGCCCAGAATCTCCATAGGCTCTCCAGAGTTTTTACATTTTTCCCTGTTCATTACAAAGGTCTCCAACCAAGATGTGCTACATGAAGAAATTTCCACCTTCTGTGAGAACAATACTGTTATAGGCAGGCACCAACAGAGAATGTGCTTCTCTACTTTCCTGGTCAAATTCATCTGCTTCTGAGGATGGGAAGATATTAATTCACCAGAGGTCTAATTCTGGTCATCCCAGCTCTAATTCTGACTGAACTCAGACACATCAGGCTCCTTATGCATCCTGAATTCCCTTTGATGTGCAAAGCAGAGTCGATCTATGCCTGTTGTTAGCAGCAGAAGCACTAAAACAACTGCAATGAAATATACAGGGACAAGCACTTCCCTTGTACTGCAGGCCTTGATAATCCCTGCCTGGACAGACAAGATCCTTAAGTAGTTTTTAATCAGCATGTAATCAGCCCCGGCCATTAGTTATGCCATCTGATCACAAACACGACTCCAGACAGAGATCCTCAGGATATCTAGGAAGATCCATGCATTATTAAGCAAAACAACCGCAGACTGTACCTATCACCCATTACTATTACATATAATAAGTGCTTGTTGAGCAAACTTGCCAAGTCTAATTAACTTCCCAGCAGACTACTGTGTTTTTCTGGTGTGATTTTTTTTTTCTTGGCACTTTTACAAGTCTGATGGAAACCACAGCATGCCTGCTCCTGCAGAATCAGCATGGGGAAGGAAATCTCTGATGTGCTTCAGACTTCTAAGACAGTCCCTACCTTGTGTGCAGATATATGCACTCACGTCCCAACCTCACTCAGAAACACCAGTGGGAAAACACACAAGCTGAAGCCTTGCATGCAGGGGCTGCATTCCCCGGTGGTGCTAGGAAAGGTGCTAAAAGGCTGAGGGTCACTTAAATCTGGTGGCAAGGGAGATCTCCATGGCTGGGCTCTCCTTTCTGCCCTTCCAGCCAGGACAACCACATAATAACATTTACTCCCAGCTTATGACTTGGGGGATAATTTATGATTTCCCTTTGGACTTATTTTTCTGAGATCTATTAGCACTACTCCTAAAAGCCAACTTAATGCGATAGCGGGTAATTATGTGGAAAGACTTTTGAGCACACATGTTCCTGCATGAGGTGTTGTGTTCTCCAGAAAGTCTGTCAGGAGCCTGTCTGACAAGAGTGCCAGTGGGTTGATACAGGAAGATGAATGAAACCTCATATCTCATCCAAGAAGTTAATATGGAAGACTGTGCTGATTAAGACCAGATGCAAAACCTCCCTGATGTTTGGAGGGTGGGCTATAGCCATGTGGGTCTTCTCCTACACAGAGTGCAAACATCATCTGTAGTATGGTATTTAAAGAGAGGAAACACCACTTCCCTGGAGAAAGGCCTCCATCTGGAGACCTCTCCCAATGGAATCGGTTAGAAAATCCCAAACATCTAGAAGGCTGGTGTCCTATCACTAAGCTCAACATTTTGGAAAACAGCCCTGCAGTTTAGACTTATCTTTTTCTTTTTTTATTAGCAAAACATTGCCAAACATTTTCTAACAAATAAGACCATGAGTGCAGTGCCTAGAAACATGTTGAATTCATTTACTCAGTAGATGTTTGTCCTCTGACCTACCTGTTAAAGACATAATTCAAAATACAGCATTGTGTAGCGTGCTGAAGTATGAAACAGAGGACAATCACGTAGCAGATAGTAATTACGCACTATATAAATAAAAGTGCAGTGAAGCAGCTTTGTAATTACAGTGTAACTAAGCTGTAGCTAATGTACTTATATTCTGAAGTGTACTTGAAGTTCGTAATTATGGCCAGCGCATGATGAAACACTAGCAATATACTTCCCTTCACACAGTGTATTATTTTTCACCCGTATCTATCATGAACCTAGATATTTTCCAGGGATTAATGATAGGCTGTGAAAAGTTGATAGCCTGAAGTTCAGCAGAGAGCCATTAAACTGGCCTGGTCATTAATCCCTGGAAAATACCCTGCACCAAGGTTGTTATAAGGTGAATATGGAAAATAACTTTCCACACATGTTGACTTTTAGTTTGTCTGTTATGTCTTCGACAGGGTGTAGAAGGGACACCCCAAATGCAAGGGACTCTCTCTCCTTGGATCTTGGATGTGCCTGATGGTGCATCCTCCCTCAGCTCACCTCTGCACATCACTGAGGGATGCCCATGGAAGACCCTGAACAGACAGCTTCTTTGCCAGCAAGTCTGCCTTAGCCACAGCTGCCAGGCAATATTTAGAGGTTAGTTTTAAACTGAACCTCCATTTTCTTAAATGTGTAATTCCAGCTTCTCTGAACTGAGAAACAACATTGGCAGTCAAGTAAAAATACCTATTACTGGGGGAATGTGTAAAAACACTGTTTCATCAGTCATCCTGCTCACTTGATTCCCTCCCAGAACCGAGGGTGGTAATGAAAGTAATTTAACACACATCTATAATTAATTTACTACATTCTTCCCGCTGATGGCAATCATCTTACCTAGCAAAGTTCATGAAATTGATCTTAAAGCAAAAAATAGAGATGGAAATATGTTCAAGGCATCTAAATGTGGTGTATTTTTAAGTCGGTAGGCAGTTAAGCACTGTTTGGAGACATGTGCTGGGGCTCATTTAGCAGGAGCCATTACCTGTGAGAAATGACAGGTAGGTATCATCGGGTGGGTAGGGCTTTCCCCTCGACACACACGGTGTGGATGTGTCTGAAAAAGCAGACCTAGAAAAGCAGAAGCCCGTGTCAAAACATGTATCAATCACCTGTGTGGATCAGGCTGAAGGTCCATCCAAATGGCCATCCATATGTGTCCAGCCTCTTGGCACACAGGTTTCATCTGGAAGGGCTGAGACAAGCAGTTGTCACTTATGAAGTGCTGCTGTAGGGGACAGCCTTGCTCTAGGGGGGAAAAAAAAAAAAAAAAGTGTAATTTCTGCAAGAGTCAGGAAAATCCAGATTTCCTGGAATGAAAGTGCAGTATGGGAGGCTTCGTTCTTTCTCCAGCTGAAATATAGGCATTAAATGCTGCACTCACTGGGTCCAGCCATGCTTCTCTACCAAGGGAATGATGCTCCCAGACCTGCTCCTTCCTGAGATTTTCGAACAGTGGAACATCAGAGGGATGACACTCACCTAAAAAAGGGGGATCTTAGCGATGAGGTTGGTGGAAGGGGAATTAAACCAGTGCTGGACGCTGACAGGAAAAAGAAAACCACCCTTTCTGTAAATTCCCACATCCCTCAGCCCAGCTCCTTTTTCCTACATCACGGCTGTGTGCTGATGGGGTTTTCCTACCTTTCCTTGAAGCTGTTGTGGTGTTGGTGCTCGTGTTATGAGTTGTGGTGGGCTGCCCAGCCAGGCCATGAGTGTTAGCTGCTGTATGGCAGGATGAAAAATGTGCAGGGTGGGACGTGCAAAGCTCCATTGAACTGCACTAGATCAGTTTGAAGTAGTCTTAATCGTATCTTCTTTAATCAAGGATAGGCAATATTTTATCTGAAAAAAAAAAATTACTACCTATTTCAAATGACAGCAAGTGATGAAATGATTTCCTGAAGTTGGTAGGCTTTTCTCTCTAGACATATGCAAGGTTCACCAGCAAACGTTAAGCAACGACATGTATGAAATACACAGCAGTGCTATGTGTTATTCAGAAGTCAACAAAAAATAAATCAGGGCAGATATCCACCCTGCTCTGAGCTGCAGTGCAGGGAGCAGCATCCCCCAGCCCCCCTCACCTCCACCAAGCAGAGGCAGCGTGTGAGCACGCAAACCTCTGCTTCTCCTTCCCCCAGGAGCTCTGTGCCTGCCCAGGGTGCACCGGAGCTCGGGGCGCAGCAGCGCTGCCCGCAGCCGCTAGAGATCAGCCTTGCCCCGCTCTTCTGCGCTGCTGTTGTGGCTTTTCACATCTGGTTTCTCTCTCTCTTTTTTTAAGTTATTTTTCTTTTGGATGTGCATGCTCTCTGCAGCACATTTTCAGATTCTCCCTTGCTTTTCCCCCCCTGGTTGCCATTTATTAGCTGACAGCACAATAGATAAATTTTCTTGCAGAAAAACTGCATTTTTCTGCGGCAGAAGTGCAGAACTGCTCCTTCCCCACACTATTTGCTTTGGTTTGGCTAATTTTTAATACTGTACTCTACTATTAACTCTAGACTTCTCCCCCAGACTCCCAACTGCTGTCAGATCACTGCTGTGATCTCAGTACAATCACTGCCACTATGCAAGCGCTGTGTCCTTAGGCAACAATAACAAGCACAGCTCTATCCCATGTGCGTGGGGCAGGGAGGTGGGCATCCATCCTGCCCTGAGCCCACAGCTCTCCAGTTATGCACTTGAGACACCAGGGCAGTGATATTGTGCTGCTCCATGGCCGAAGTGACAGAATGGCACACGGTGACCCTCTGTAAGGAGCAGCAGCAGCTGCTTCCCCTGGAGCAGGGCACTGCCAGCTCCTGCCTAGTTTCTGGCTCAGGCTTAATGCCACCCCCTTCAGCTCGTTGTTTTCCCCTTTCAGATATTTCAGAACTTCTCTAATCATTTCTTATGTCACACCTTAGAAATATATTGAATGTGATGTGTTGATATAACCAGCCATGAAAAACTATCCTGTAGATGTGGGAAACACGTGGAATACAAAAGGATGTGATGCTCCAAGAACTGGGCTCCAACTCCACCTCTGCCACAGGACCTACGTTTTGAGTTTGTCTTGGGCAGAACTGTGTTTGCCCCCAGAATTTTCCCCAGTGCTTCACTAATAACTGGGACGGTCTTCCAAAATGAAGAGCACCAGATTTAATGTGCAAGTCTGCGTGTGCAGATATTTATGCACATTTGTTCATCACACATGACATGCATATGTCTTGGGTACATGTCTCATTGTTAAACAAAATAGTTAACCTGCAATAAATACTTTTAGATAACCATAACATCCCCTGGAAGCATGCACAGCAGTTCTCACTGTGCCACACTGCAAAGCCCTACCTGTGTGCTGGCTTAGGCTGATGAGGCTGCTAGCCTGATCCTCTGGCTACAATGAGCAACTGTGACTGTGTGGGACCCAAGGACACATGTGGGCTCAGCATCCTCCTGCTCTGAGCCACCAGATGTGGCAGACCCCAGGTGCTGGTGTCCCTGCAGGTTGGCACTGCCCTGGAAATGATGCTGAGCAAGAACCTGAACGGGTGAAGTGGAAAGTTCCTCTCTTCAGGTGCTGCAAAATTTCCTCCTCCTGCTCGTCTCTGGGAAACGGCTTCAGAAAGCATAGGAATATGGCTAAAATTAATTTGTTTATGAATTCTGCTGAGACTTTAGTGCTCACAGTTTTCTAGAGCTGACGATTGGTGTATGCAGCATCGAATGGCTGCTTTCCTACCAGAAAGACGATTATCAGCTGGCAAGAAATTCAGATCCTGGCGCCTGTATCTCAAGCTTTAAAACATAAAATGCTGATATCCACCCCTTAGACCCACAATGAACAGGAAGGTGCTCCGAAAAGCTGGAAGTGGCAGCACGTGGGCGATGGAAACCAAAGCGGAGAGGAGCAGCTGTCCTGCAGTAGCCATCACCCTCCAACCCCAAATGCTCCCTGCAAACTGGGACTTGGGAGTCAGAGTGGGAGAAAAGAATGCTGAGAGAACAGGGAACTGTGCAAGAAGCGTTGGTTGAAAATAGTTTTAATCGCTGCCCAGACTGAGAGCTTATTTCTGCCTTCACACATGGCAAGTGGGCACACGGCATTGCTCTGCATTCACTTAGTGACACCCAAACCCACGTGACAAGCATGGGCCCAGCGTTATAATGTCCATTGCTGCATGCACACACACGGAGGATTTTGAAAGAAACATGGGAGTAGCTGAGAACCTAATCTCTTTCGAAGAGAGAAAATAACCAGGAACCCTGGAGTGAGTCCCAAAAGAGATGTCACTGCATTTAATGTGTATTTATGCAGCTATTTAGAGGCAAACGAGAAGCAGTGATTATGTATAGAATAAAATGGAACAAACGGAGACTGTTTCGGCTTCCGCTATATCTGATTAGCCAGGAAGAACAACAGACTGATGTGCTCTGAACAAACAAAAATATGCTAAGTCTTAATGTTCCCGTCCTTGGGGGATGCATTTTTACTTACTGGATGAAACTAAGTGGGTAAACAAAAGGGATTTGTCTCAAATCAGCCAGGATGCTTGGCAGCCTGCTCCTGCTGGGCACCTGCCTGCTGCTGAAGTCTTTGGGACTTATTGGTAGCACTTCTCTGCTCTGTGGCTGAGAAAAAGCCCTCAGTTAATTCCAGCACCAACAGCTGCTCTGCAAGTGAGCAGCAGCAAGGGGTGGGAATCATTGCACGGAAAAGGGCTGTGGCACAAAGTAATCCTCTCCTAAACACGTTTAAATGCAGAATATTGAAGATTATTCAGCTCTTTTGAAGAGCTGAACCTGATGCCTCGGTCTGCTCAGTGCTGCAAGATGTGAGCCAGATGCTGAGAGAAGGAAAATCATCACAGATGTAGCCAGGCGAGACAGAAAGCAGTGATTTATGGAGATCTCTCCCCATCTTACGTGCTTCTATTGGGAACAGTGAACTCCTGAGACACTGTAATGATGCAAGGAGAGACTTTCAGGAGCCAGATCTTAAAGAAAGAAGAAAATTGTAGTTGGGCATGATCTCCTCGCTGGACCTACAAGGTGACACCTCAGGGAGGATCGCAGCCACCAGCCCATGGCTCTGCTCTCACAGGGACTTACAGGTGCAGGGAAGGGACGTGGTGGGCTGGGCAGGAGCTGCTGGGTGAGCTCTTTGAGCTGCATGGTTCCATCCATCTATCTTAGGCATACACCATGGGATCACAAACCACTAATGAACATCCTTGCTCAGAGCACCAGGGGCAGGCTATGAATTAACAAGGCTTAGGTACCACACTGCAAAGGGAGCGTGTCTTGGACAAGTGACAGAGGGGCTGGAGTTACTCCTTTAGTGATAAAGGTTACAGTTTGGCGACTTTTTATGCAGCAAATAAAATCCTACACCAACCGAGCCCCCATGACCTAGGTAATAAGTAACACTACCAGAGCAGGCAATAAGACTGCACGGAACGAGTATTTTGTGTACACACAGCCATCAAACAAACCTTTCATACAGCGGGGAGGTCAAGCTACATCTCATTTACCTTCTGTTCTTTGCAGGGCTGTGCTGGTGCAAGTACCATACGGCAGCAATTAATCCACCACCTCCTTTCCTGCTCTATGGGGAAACAGAGGTGTTGCACATGAGATGCAAAGTCTGAGTTATATTCCAAAACCTGACAAACAATCAAAATATGGCTTAATAAATGAGATCCTTGTCAAAATATAGGATGTCAGCTCCCCCAGTGCTTTCCTCTATTAACGTGTCCCTTTCTCTTTAAATGTTGTAGTAATATTCTTTCAGTTTCTCAATTGTTTTTGAAGTGGAATGAGAAAGCGAGGCTTCTCCACAAACCGTGTTGTGCTATAAATACCACTACAGCTGTACTTAAGAAACATTTGAATAAACACTGACACAGAATGGGAAGAACTACTCCTACTTAGAGTCAATGGTATGATTTTTAGCTAGGAAAAAGATCCTGTTAAATACAAAAAAAAAAGGTCAGCAGCATAATTCTTTGTTCCTTTCTCCTCATAAGAGAAGATTCATCAGAAAAAAAATATCTATGGTTTCTACAAACACACTTTAGCAAATTTCTAAATGAAGAATGGCAATAGCTTTACAAAGCCTGGTATGGAAAAGGTCATTCCCAGAAAGGAGAGCTGGTATTGCAAAAACTGAGTGAAACAGAAGCGACTTAATAGAATATGTCAGAAAGGACTGTTCAGCTGTGATAATAACAAGGCTGCTGCATTTTATTATTTTTTAGCCTATTTTCCCAAGCAAGCGAGGCGCACACAATCATACTGCACGTACCACTGTGTCTGTTCTCCCCGAGTGAGTTCTGAATCCTTTGGGCTGTCTGCACCAAATTTGAAATGGAACAGCAGTTTCAGGGGGAACTGAGCTCCTCCGGCTGCTGCTCCATGTAAAGGTTCCCATTCCAGTTGTTGCTGTGTTAGGATTCGTGGCACTGAGCTATGCTATGAAGCACGAAAATCCTGGACAGTGTTTCCACTCTTCTACCCACAGTGATACCTCATCCTCCCCAAACCTGGGAAGATGTCCTATTAAAGCATCCCTGTGCTGTGCTCTGCAGGCTGGGCACATCGCTGGCATGGGCAGGCATGATGCCCTCCATTTACCCATCGTCTCTTCCCTTGCTCAGCTGGCCAGTGAGGTTTTCCACTGGCCACATTTGGCAGCCTTCTCTGTGTGTTTACTCTTTCCTTGTCGCCCTTGCAAACAAATGCACGCAGTACACAGACTGGTTTATCTATATAATGCACACAGACCATCATCTCATATGAATGCACCAAAAAGGTCAGGGGATTCAGCTTGCATTGCAAATCAGCACCAGTGATGTGTTCTGACAGCACCAGATGTCAGCTCCACAATGAGCTGCATCTGCTCAGCACTACACGAGGAGCATGCAGGGGGGGGGTGAGAGCAGGCTCCCCAACGGCCCCACGAGCTGGGGCTCACAAATGCAACGCAGAGTCCATCTGCAAAGGCAGGTTTGAATCTCTGTCCTCGGACTCATTGCTCTGTTAAAGCAGGGTTGGGCACAAGACCTGCAGGTGAAACACCACTCAGGCACAACAGCTGACCTTGGGGCTGGCCTGAGCGCAGCCATTTCCCTTCCCTCAGTGATTCTGTGACTCCCAGCTCTGATCACCTCAGCTCTGCTCTTGTTTTCCCATCAGCTGTTTCCTACTCCAAGCTGTGCTCCCCACCATCCAGGAGGAGTTGTGAGGCAGACACACCACATTACATCCTCAGCAGCCCTTGGCTGGAGCTCCTAACGAGTTTTTGGGACAACCCTCTCACCTGCTGCAGAGGTGCCTCACATCACTCCAATGCGCGGTGGAGTTCAGCTGAAGCTCAGAAACACGATGTGTGTCGGCCTTTGCAGCTCGGCTGCAGCATCCTCACACCCCTGGATAGTGGCACCCGCCCAGGGGATTCCTGCAAAGATGCTGGGAGGAGCAGTTCTGTCCCAGCAATGGCAGAGAGCCAACCAGAGGATGCAGGTCCATGGTGTGCATGGGACCTGTGGAAGAGGCCCTAGGGCTGCTGTGCTGCTTGTGTGTTGGAGCCTGGGCTGATTTTTGCAGTGTCAGGAGCATTGCCTGCCCTTGGTCTCACAGCTGTTTCAATCAGAGCCTGACCTGACTGTGACCAGGTTGATGGGAACAAGGTCAGGTTTTAGCTGGAGCTATGAAGCTGTGTGCTCTGCCAAGCAGCTCCCCCAATTAAAACCTGTCTAATATATATGCAAGCCAAATAATTAGCACCCTTGAGATACCTATGGCCTTGTATAGATTCTCAACTCATGCATTTACAGTAAATTGCTGGAAAGCAGGTAACCACCAGAGTCAGTGAGCTTTATAGGAAGTGTGCCGTAGAGCAAAAAATTACACACATTATCTGCTTTAATGCTAGTTGTTCACAAGTATTTAAAAAAAAAAAAAAGAAAAAAGAAATCATGCATTTCAATAGCCAAGACACACTTTCTGTCAATGAGATGTGATATTATAGACTTGGAGTGATTTCCTTCGCCTTGTCACATCCCCAGGTAGCATCTCACCCCAAGGAATGGTCTTCATGGGCACCAGGGGAAGCCTGGGCACGTGGCAGCAGCCCAGGCAGAGCTACCAGCCTGGTGGGCACCTCCAGAGCCGTGCCCCTTCGCAGGCTTAGGAAATACACTGCTGAACATAATGAGAATCATTTGCCTTATACACCTGTTTGCTTTCCTAAGGTGAGGACATGGAACGTTTTCCTTCCCTCCCTTGCACATTGCACCTGCTGTGATAAATCTTAGAACAGTAATGAGAACAAGTTAATATGGGACTATATTTTCTCTGTTCATAATGAGCTTTGTCATGGAAATGGATTGATTTTATGTCACTTTCTGTTCTCTTTATAATTTTTATGGGTGGAACGAGGTAGCAAACTTTTATCTCTCATAAATTCAAAATAAATTAGCCTTAGCCTACATAACTCGCTGTGTATTTGGGCCACCTGTTTCACTGCTCCCCTCACCGCAGCCTGAGAAAGAGGGAAAATGGCCGATCCATCCCAAGTTGTCATACTGAGAAGGTCACAGCCACCCAGCCTGACATCACCACCTCTGTAGCACTGGCACCTCCCAGCTGCAGCTCCAGCACCTGCTCCTGCAGCCCCAAAGCTGAACACCATGGATCAGTTCTGAATCATTTCTACCAAATACTGCACAGCTTTGTCCATCCTCTCTGAATTTCTTGTGTGCCACTTTTTATTAATCCCCTTTTACCTCCAATTCAGCAGCTGCCATTGCCAGGGAGAAGCAATTTTCTCACCAAATGATGAGAGGGCTGAACTTCAGCTATTCCTCCTGGTTGGACTCATGGGTGCTCATCTCTCATTGATATTCGAGAATCCTCATTCGAAACGGAGGCATGGAAAGAAAAAGGGGTTTCATTTTGTGCAGATTGCTACATGCAAAATCAGCTGTAACTGCTGCCATCTCCTCACAGAATGGTTTCATCTTCTGCTGCCCGCAGCAGCAGGCCTGGACCTGAGGACAACAGCCTCAGCATGTGCTGAGCACCTGTACAGGCTTCTGTCAGATACAGACCTAGCCCCTGGAAGTCAAAATGAGTCAGTAATTTGGGCCCATAATGAACTGGCAGAGACAGGGGACAGCTCAGGTCTCTGAGAATTGTAGCTCATTGCAGAGCAACTGCAGATTTCTGTAATAAGAGCGAAAAGCATTGCTTAATGGGTTTGGGGGTGATAACTCTTTTAAATGGGAAGACTGCACAGGAGAAAAATAAAGCAGGGAAACTGCAATTTTGCATTCTATGTGATAAAAACAACGGAGGAAAGAAGGGAACGCCTAGCTGCTGGTGTACAAATTACACTGAGGAAGCTGAGCTCCAGCTTAGCTCCCATTAAGGATCAACATCTGGAGATAATAGTTTAAAAGGCAATATTATGTTGAAAATGATGCACAGACACAGCTTCAAGTCGCTGTCTTGGCTACATAGTCACAACTCACTGGCTTTATGCTTCTTGTCTCTCCCTAAATTATTCATTCTGAGCACTCCGTGTCGCATCAGGTAAGAGGGGTACAAGGAGGAGCAGATCCTGCAGGAGCCCCCCATGTCCCTCCAGGTGCAGTGATTTCCCACCTCCTTTGCTTTGGTGAAGCCCTGTGCTGGCAGGTTTGGGTGCCTCTCCCCCATGTCACACTCAGGTGGAGGTGAGGAGTGGGCAGGTTTGTGCACAAATGCTCACAAGGCACAGAATGCCTCATGGGCTGTGCTCAGCACAGGGAATCAAGCACTTTCCTACTTCAGATCCTCTCCAACCTGCATTGCTCCTCAAATTAAAATCACTCTGCTCCCCAGCAGAAAACAACTTCTTACTTGAGCTATATTGGAGCCTCCACTCGTACTCAGCTCGTCATTAACCACTCCCTGTTAAGCTGCCCGGCAACTGCTCCTGCTGCCTTATGCCTGTGTTCAAGGAGTGCTTCCAAGACCTTATCAGAAACAGAAGCTCAGGATGTTCCCCCGTGCTCCATGTGCCCTGTCAGGATGACACCCGGATCGGGATGCAGAGGGCTGGTGGTGAGGACTGACCCATGGTTCTGAAGTGAGACTTTCTCACCCATCACGCTCTGCCCTGCAGGGTTGCATGTCTTCCACCAATGTCCCAAAACCATCACACCAATAAGTGAGAGAAGAGACCTGCTTGCTAATGACAAGGATTCATTTCTGTGTTTGCTTTTAAAGAGAGACTTAAGAAAATGTTAAAAAAGAAGCCTTACAGTAAATACTGACTTAACCCCCAGAAAATTCTAAATCTCATTATGTAAGGACCTCAAGTCTTGGAAAAGGAGAAAAGCTATTTCAGCTATTGAGCAATGCCAACATACAGACAAATGGGTTCCAAATGGCTTTCTGGAGGTTAGAACTAGCAGCCAAGAGTTTATCTGAAATTCTTGCATTGAGAGACAAGGAGACAGAAAGAAAGGTGTATACATAGGTCCTGTGACAATAACATTGGGTTTGCATCTCTTCTCCTGCCACATCACAACTGAATCAACAGCCACTGACAGAGGGAAGAAGAGACCTCTAACTTATAAAGAGTGTATAAGGAGATCTGAGTGCATTTCACATTCACAGAAGAAAGTAAATAAAGAGCTCAAAATACTCTATTTAAACAAAAAAAAAGTCCTTTTTGCATCAAATTTAGTGTGTTCACCTCTAAAGGGTTGGGAAGAATTTAAATATAAGCAACGTTTACTAAAGCTAATGTAAATATAAACATGCCAAAAAGCAGCAAGCAGTGATGACTTTATGCTGAAGTCAGTCACTTCTTCTACCATGGGTTCTGGAGCTTGGCAAAGAAAAAACAAACAACAAAAAATCTACCAGACACAATGCTGAGGGGTCACCACAAGTGTGAAGCCAGGTGAGATATCTTTTACCCCAGTTTTTTTCCCCACTCCTGGATGGGTCCTCACGCCCACTTGAGATAAGCAGGGCAGGGAGGTGTGAGCTCGTGTTTCCAGGACTGTGACGATGTGCTTGGCTGCATGATCTATAGCACCGAGCACATTCATCAGCTAATTGACAGCTCACTAGCTTGTCAGCTCTAAGTATTCCTTTCTGCCATAAGTAGAGGTGAGGGGAAAAGCCAGCTGGGAGTCAGTATCAAGTTTTTCTGTATGCAAAGCTTTAGGGTAAATCATATTTTTTCGCAGCTGATGCAGAATTGGATGTTTGTCATAGCTCTATTGCTTAATACATGGGCTCTAGCATACTGTTCACATATGAATGGAGCTATGAAAGCACGCTATGATTTATGGTGCACCTTTCATTTTATATCTCTGATTTAGCAAGGCTGGGATTTGATTCTGTAGGGAGCTTTTCACTGGCATTTGCAAAGCATCAGACTATAGCAAGTTGTGAAGGACTTAGAAGCAAAAGAATAATTGTTACTGTACATCCTTAACTGAGCCAGAGCTCTCTGAACAAGGACAGCAAGAAATGTCTACCTTACAGATGTCCTTTCAAATCCTCTTTCAAGAAGTCTGGCCCTTTTGCAGCACTGCGTTGTCCCCTCAGCATTACAGCACACCGATAAGGGAGGTGCCAGGGGACAGAACTTAGAGCCAATACATCTTTCATTTTCTAAATCAGGAAAAATATATATTGCCCTGGTTAAATACACCTGAAAGAGATGTTCGTTGACTTTGTTTCCATCTGCTGCCAGCCTTTGCAGCAGGGCAGAGCGCATGCAGGTCTCACCTCTGTGTGCAGCCCTAAGTGCTTTGTGCTGGTGCCTGCAGGGAATGGGAGCACACACAGAGCTGATACCACAGTAAGTGCAGCATCATCAGGAAAAGAAGGAAAGGGCCTCAACTGGGATCATGAGGTGTTAACTTAAAAAGCCAATAAAGCAATTGCATTATTTTACTTCTCTTTGCTGACCATACAGCGTGAAGATTCCTCCTAGCTTTACATAACAGAACTTCGTGTAAAACTTGCATCATTTAACACTGCATTGTACACTGTGACATTTTCTTGCTTTCCTTTTGCTTCCATTAGTGCCAGCTTTGCTGTTGAATTTGCTTGTTAATCCCACAAATGAAATCAAACCAAGGCTGTTAGACAGAAAGGGCTTGCATGGATCAGATCTAAGAATGCTGTGTAGTGATATTTTACGCAAAATGATTAGCTCGTAATTGGTTTAATGGAGGAAAAAATAAACAAAAGCCTCCATGAAATGGGTATTTCACATGCCATGCATGGCTGAAGTTACACTAACTGTACAAGGGTATCAGCTACATCATGCTGGACACACTCCTGTTTCCCCCAAATCGGCAAGGATGCAGCATCCCTCCGTTGCACCTCCCTGCAGCTTCAGGGCTATCACACAGCCACTGGGCACACGAGCTGGGATGATGTGCAATGCCAGGATGGCAGCATGGAGACAGTTACGGCTTTCAAAACAAATCTTTTTGTTTTTAGTATCATCATTATACACACTGCATCGGATGCTTAAGCATCGTTTTGGTTTGGTGTGTTTAGAAATTCTACTCCACTCTGTTAATATCAAGGGAGCTCTGTTAATTTACCCCAGGAGAGGATTTGTCTCTTGTTTTGCTCGGTGGCATGACCAGGGGTATTTGTGTATTTTCTGTTCTAATGTCAGAGTGACTTGATGACATGCACGAGCTATTACTCAATAATGATGCCTAAATGGAGCTATCAGAAGGGTTATTATCAAGGTTATTAAAAAGCAATTCTTTCCGCCTTCAGTTCAGCCATGAATTGCAGAGCTAGCCATCATCTAGGTGAGGAGGTGCGTGTTAATCAAGTGGCTTCCTATGGTCCACCTAGATATCCCAAGCATGGATAATGATTGATTTACTCTTCTCTTAGATTAGCACACAATCAACTGGGGGTGTCGAGCATCTGACCAGCAGAGTTAATTCGTAATGCTTGGCAACCATTTTGTAATGTTCTCACATCTGTTCTTTCTGGCTGAGATGTGAGATTTCTTTTAGGAGCCCAGAAAATGGCTCATAGACAAATGTTTGTGGAGCAGCGTTCCCTGCTATCAAATGGTAACGGTCCTACTAAAACCCCTTTCACTTCAGTGCTTTTCCAGGAGAAATAAGCCTTCTATAAAATAATATGCCAGATGCTAAAGTAAGGAATACGCCGATAATTTTTTAGTAATCATTTGAAGGTAGCTGCATGTAATTACATCCCTATGTAAATCAGATTTGATCAGGTAAGTTACTAATGAGGTCACAAGCACCATTTGGGCTTAGTCATCAGCTTCAGGGAAATGTATTCAATTTCCCTTCTTGCTTGCTTAGGTAAGGGGCAGCTCAGTATTGCCCTCACGTGCTTCTAGCACAGCCTGAAGTACAACACAGCCTACATCTGTTGCTGCAGTTTCTCTGAGCACAAGCACGGCCGTACAGCTGGCTCATGTCCCTTCCGCCAGCTCTGCACTATCCAGGCATACATTTCAGGATTGGCAAAGTCCTCACGGTGCTGTCACACTAACCAGCACATCCAATATTAAATGGTTTCCCATTTGCTGTTGTCATCATTTTCATGGGCTACGATTCAGCTTTGCTGTGCACTTCGAACACTTTCAGCACTGCTTTTTGCAAACAAAGAGACCAGAGACGTCGAGATGGCATAAGGAACACTGAATGTGGCCACTGAAGGCAGATGGACTTCCCTCTGGTCTGGCCCTCAGTTACACTGTCAAATCCTTTCATCCTGTCCTGGGAAGTTGTTGCAGTGTGCAGAATGTATGTGAAGGTGATTTAATAAAGGGTGTTCTGAGACGCGTTGCTTGCACAATCAATAGGGTTTGGAGAGGCTCTTGGGGCTTTTGGACTGGGATGTGAGCACAAGGAGCTGAGATTTGGCCAAACTGGAGATACAGGCACACAAAGAGCACCCGTGATTCACCTGCTTGGCCTTGAGCCTTGCATGGCACGCAACGGTGTGCTGACAAACAATCCCATCACATAACAGGGAAGAGTGGCAATGGTTAAATGGATTTGGAGCAGCTCCTCAAAGTGTCTGAGAGGAGGTATAATCTGCAGGCAGAAAGACATCACCTATTCTGAATATCATAACATCACCCACTCAAGAGTCAGCAGCCTGGGAACTGGACTCAAAGCAAATCGAGCAAAACCAGCTGACACTACTTCACTGGAAACACATGAGAAGTCTAACGGAGAATCTGCTCGAGAGCATGAAGGAAAATGTGATGCACCTTGTTATTGAATAATTCAGCAGTAGGAAAATCAGGTTCAATTGCCTCTTCTACTTGTAAAGCAAAAAAAATACTGTAGCCCTCCACCTCTGATGTTATGGCAAAAGCTTAGAAGAGCAGCACCATGTGCTGAGGAATTTCAGGTGTTTTATAGTACACAGTTCCTTTGCACAAGTACTCTGCCTGTTAGAAAAGACCCCACTACACAGAGTACTACTAGCCATGGGGTTTCCCCAACAGCCAAGCCCAAAATAGAGCAGATCATTTCTAGAAAAGCATCTTTGGTGCAAGTCAGAGAGAATCTCAGGTTTCTGTTTGGATTGGCACCTCATCCCTAGGGTGAATGAAGCCATGCAGCCTTGCATTCCCCCTTGCAGTACTGGGCACCAAACCCAGATATCACACCCTGCTTTAAGCTCAAGCTGTGGGATAAAAAGAGAACTGTTCCTGAAAATTTATTTTATGAGAAAATCTATTTTTAGAGAGTGGCAACGCCAACAGGCGAGGAGCACCCAGCCCACAGATCTCTCCAGGGTAGCCTTGTCGGAGCTAGAAAGATGCTGAGCATCATTACAGCCAGCACAATTTTAGATACATCCAGAAGACAAGCTTCAGGGAGAGGATTTGCTATGGGTTTGGCTGCATGGGCAGCTGGGGGGTCCCCAGGGGGGGCACTGGGGACGGCAGGTGCAGGGTTTTGTGCTTCTCCCCAGCACAACTCAGTGCGGTGGCCTCCCACGGTCGGATAATTTATGCCTTGTTATGTCTTAGCTCTGTAATTTACCAAAATAAAGAATAACATTCCTGTAACGGAGATTAATGGCTGTCAGGCTGCAAAGTAATTTTTCAATATGAAATGGAGCAAAACTTACATTTTTAGCACAATTTCCCAGTTCAGTGATGCACCTGGTAATAATTATGATTTACATTAACCATAACATCATCCTTCTTATATCAACTTGCCTTAGTGAAGAATGAAATAGGCCCTTGTTAAATGTTTCATGAAATAATTCGAATTACATATGCTAAAATTTCCCAGCTCCCACCAGCCAGGCTAAAAACCAACGAGAAGAAAAATTAGTTGCTGCTGCATAGGCCCTGATTCTGCATTCAGAATCAAGTGAGAATAGCCCCACGTTAATTACACCAAGAGTGGACAAAAAAAACTTCTAAGTCCAAATAGATGACACAATGGCAAAACGAATTCTCTGCAGATTTTCCATGCCCTGAGACTACACTCAAGCTAATGTTCTCCTGTAACAATTTCCTCATAACCAAACCCAAACCCCAAATCCTGCTGGCCCTGATGTCAGCAAAATCCAACCCTCTGAGACCTCCTAATTAATTGACTTCCAGGCAGTAGGACTGTAGCAAGAAGTTTGTAATATGTTGCTTTGCTGATCTAGGGCCTGAGCACCTCCTGTTCTCCAAGGCACAATAAAACTCTTTTCTAGTGGAGTTTCCTGCCAACATATAATAAACAAAGCACCTACAGCAAAACGAAAAGACGATGTCCCTCTCCTGGCATTTGTGAGGAATGCGACGCATTTACATGCTAAAACATTCTGGCAAAAAAGCACTGAAATAGTGTAAATTATTTACATTAGAAATGCAGATAAATGAAACACAGAACTATTGCTGCCCTAAAAAGCAGGTAAATTCATTTGAATAAAAAGGGTTTGATTTATGATTTTCCTATTGCAAGAATGAATTTCAGTTCTGCAGCCCTTAATTATACTCTGGTTTGTGCAGGAGCAGCTCTGTTTCCGTGCATGAAGTCTCAGGGCCCCAGAGAGGACTCAGAGGAGAGTTCAGGCACCGTGCACAGCCCTGGTTTGAGATGCTGCCCTTCCTGGGGTCCTGCTCTCTGCCACATGGACCTCTTAGCCTGCAGCCTACCAGGGATCCAGGGGGCTGGAATCACTCCTCCCCCATGAGCATGTTCCTGAGTTTCAGTTGGAGCACTCCTAGAGACAAGTATCAGCCTTCCCCTTGCAGATGCCGTAACTTCAGGCTGTAGGATCATTATAAATCTCTGGCTTCACCTTACTATATATTTCACTATCTGAAGAGAAGCAGCTAGGTACAGTCCACCGCAGACAGGTGTGGTGTCAGCTTGTAGCACTGGGCTCCATCACCATGAGTGGGGTCAGACAGCAGCACGGATGCCCTGATGCTGGCAGGAGCATTAATGCCCGTCAGCAGTGCTGGTCCTGCCCTTCTGTACCATCCCAAAGTGTCTCTTCCTTTCCTACAACTCTCTCCCCATCAACCAAGATGGCAATAACTTGCTTCTGCTGCCACTGCCCGAGTAAAGTTCAGCATTGAATCATTAATTAGGATGACTGGATACTCTGGGATTTAAACCAGTGATTAATGAGCCTTTCTAGCTCCAGCTCCACGTGAACAACTATCTAGTTCACATTATATTTAATTTATTTAAAAAATCCTTGCAGAGACAGTAAATCTTGCTCAGAAGAATTAGCGGAGGAAAAAATAACACTCGCACCACATTTATAAATTTGATTGCAAATTTATATTCAGACGCTCTTGCACTAATGCAAATGCCTTCTTCAAAAAGACAGTATAATTCATGGTTTGGGGGATTATTTGGAAATCTATTTACAAATGGGAAATAGCGAAGGGGATATCATGATAGGGTAAGGAAAATGGGTATGGTAATGCCCAAATAATTCAAACTGGGCAAAAATACAGTGCTTTTTCTTAATCTTGGCATAAAGATCCTGTTCCTTTTGTGGTAAGATTCTATATTCTGCCAAACCAATCAATGTCCCCCCACTGTTAATTATCTTACAAAGAAAGTCAGACTTGTACTAATCACATCTTCATGCAAGGGCTGGGTCATCTACTGTTTTCCTGGTGGTTCCCCCTGCCTTTCCTTAAAAAAAAAAGGTTACAGTGCAGAGGAGCATGGCAATTGCATTGGATATACATTTTCAAATTCATCTGTTCTGAGCATTAATCCACTCTTAAGCTCCCTTTGCTCCTGCACAATACATAATCGAAAGCTGGGATTGTGGCTGCTTGAGTAATGCTTTCCCTTACATCTGCACTCAGACACCATGAACCCAAAGGCCACCGGTCTTAACTAATTCCTCTAACTCTGTGCTCAGTGATCTCCCTGCCAGGAGTCAGTCCAGGGTCTCTGCAAATTTCCATATGTTTGAAGTTTTCCTTTCCTCTTTTATCTTTGTCTGAAAGCTGTCAAAATGCAGCTACAATTTCATAGGGTAATGAGGAAGAGATTAAGGAACGCACACATCTGTCACCTAAATACATGCAATAAGGAGAACATAAAATAAATACAAGTAGGACCCCATAAAAACGAGCAGCAGCAGCTGAGCTGCAGGCACCGCAGATCCTGCAGCGGGCAGTGCTCCAGGTTAGTTCCTGCACCCCGAGCTGCAGCAGCACTGCATCTACACGACACAGGGCTGCTCACCAGCAAAGCATCTGCATGCAGCCAACTAAAACACGGCTTAAAACACTGACATCTTGATCTTTGGGACTGCTGTAGTACTGTGTCTGGAAATACCATCAGCCCTCAGCTTCACATACATCTTCAGGTCAGCCCAAGCCTGCTCACAGCAGGAGGGCTTCAGGTGCATGGGGAACATTTTTAGGACGTAGGGTTGGATATTCGCATGCCTTCCTCCATGGGAGGTAACAGGGAGTGTGCAAATGGGCTCATTCTCTTTATGTCTCAGCAATAAAGTTCTGGTAAAACTCTCATTTTCAGCCTTTACCTAGAAATGGTTAAGCTCCTAAATTGGATCCATTATCACCTAAATGAAGACACATACCAGTGAGCTAATTATGTTTCTTACCAAACTCGTGAATAATTAAATATTTTATTGTGATGTTACAATTTGTATTTATTATCCTTTGCTAAGGAGCGAAATTAAACATAATGAGGCCTGTTAGTGTCTCTCTTCACAGATGATCCCAAGTCACAGGAACCTATATCATTTGCACCAATGGTGATTAATGGGTTTAATTTACTTGACTTGCATATGCTGGAATCTGTGAGGGGGAGAGAGAAGGGAGCTCAGATTGTTAAAATCCTTTTAATTAGACTAATAATGCCAAGTTTGCATGTGTTAACTAGGGTGCACTATTAATTAGCTTTAGTGGGCTGCTTTCTGAAAGGTGGCACTGCAGCATTTCAGCATGCCTTATGATCCCAGGAGAGCTATTAAGGTGACAAACAGAGCATGACATTACACATAACTGCAAACAAACAGCCTTTAATCTTTCTGGAAGAAGAATTGGGGGTAATTGATGGACAAAACACTCCACACCGTAGCTGCTGCTCCCTCACACAGCCTTTGCCGGGTGCTGCTCGTTTGGCTGCAGCCCAGGCTTGGCAGAGCAGTGCTGGGGTTGGGAGTGGCTCCTGGGCATCCAGCACCAGGGCTGGCCGAGCAGGGTTCTCAGTCCTGGGGCTTTTGCAGGGGGACAAATGGAAGGAAGAAGGGCCAGATTCAGTCTCTGGACGTAGGGCAGAGCTCAGCAAGTTAACCTGGCCCAGGCCCATAGCTCTGGCGGCAACAATAGATGTGATCTTTCACTTTATTTCTTTGGTTTAATTATTAAAGAATTAAAATCACAGAATGATAGAACAGCTTAGGTTGGAAGGGACCTTAAAGATCAGCCAGCTTCAACTCCCTGCTGTGGGCTGGTTGCCACCCACCAGCTCAGGCTGCCCAGGGCCTCATCCAGCCTGGCCTTAAATACTGCCAGGGATGGGACATCCACAGCCTCTCTGGACAACCTCACCACCCTCTGAATAAACAATTTCTTCCCAACATCTAACCTAGATCTCCCCTCTTTCAGTTTAAAGCCATTCCTCCTTGCCCTATCACTATCTACCCATGTAAAAAGTCAGTCCCTCTCCTGCTTGTGAGCTCCCTTCAAGCACTGGTAGGCCACAGTGTGGTCTCCCCCGAGCCTTCTCTTCTCCATGCTGCTATGAACCCAGAGTTCAGCTGCACTGTCAACAACGTTTATAGCAGTTAGCAGTACCTCTGCTGATATGGATGCCTAAAGGATTGAAATTTCGATCTTCACTTGGATTTCTCTGCTCGTATTAAATACCTGTCAGCGTACTAATGTGTGGAATTTGCATCAGCGTCCTTGGAGATGTTTTGAATGCAGAACAAGTGGGAATTGTGCAATAAACATCCACAGTGCAGACAAGAACTGTAATAACAGAGGAAAAACGTGTTCATTCTGTTCTTTCTGCAGTCCTGTCACACTGTGCCCAAGAAATACGGGTGAGTTCACTGTTCATGTCCCAATAGGCTTACTCAGTTATAATGAGAAAGGAAGTCAGCTCCTGCTTGAAGAAAACAGGAAAGAACTGTTATGGTGCGCATTCTGGGTCAGGAGTTTGGAAGCCAGTGTAATGTTGTGGGAGCAGAAAGGAGCATTTTGTATCACCCTAAAACCTACATTCATAGGATGGCAAAACCTACAGGGGTCTGGAGTTACCCAGTTTGAAATATCAGCTCTGCTGGAGCTTGCTTTCACAACGTGTTGTGGGGAAATTTCAAAACGAGTATACTGCTCTAAACAGAGGAATAGTCTCCAGGGTAAGTAGTTGCATGAGAGAAACATTTGTAGTTTCTCATTCGTATTTGCTACCATTTAAAAACAGGCAACACAGGTCAGAGCAAGACCCATTCTAGCAGAGCATCCTTTTTCCAAAGCGACGAGTAGCAGATGTCCTAATTCCTACAGCGACTGCTTGGCCTTGAGTTACACAATGCCCCCAGTTGCTAGAAACCTGCAGGCTAGAGATTTATTTAATGGACTCCAATGGCCTTTTGTTCAATAAATTTTTCATTGCTTTTTATTCCCATGGTTCCGCAGCATCCGCAGCTATGAGTTCCACAGTTTCATTACCTTTTTAACTCTTCCACTCAATAGTTCCATGTGGTATCTTCCTCCTTGTCACATTTGTGAGAAATTGAGACTGTTTCCTGACATTTCTAATAGTAAAAAAAGTTACTTACTTCTCAAAGGGGAAATATAGATTCTATCTCCATTTAATAATAAGATCAGCGACTTAGGGATACACAATACATACAAATTATCTGAGTAAATAATTGCTTACTGCACATTGTTTGATTTTTAAAGAAATAGGTATTGAATCTGAGTATGATATACACACAGGGATTCCTATGGAATGAATAGTGTGTCTTAAGTGGAGCTCAAAAGCCAGAGATGTCGAAAATCCCTTTTGATTATTGCTGAAATATACTGACAGGCTAAATAAGGTAGTTTCCTAAGTAAAAGGATTGTTAACAATCTCTAAGGTAAATCCCAGTCCTCTTTGTTCATTTTTTTTGGGGGAAAAAACACGATAAACACAAGTTCATAAACGACAACAGTCCAATCAGTGTCACCAAGGCTAGATCACACCTGAGGGGACAAGTCAAGCTGCAACACCATATTCTCCTCATCTTCAACTCACCTCAACAAACCCAGAAATTCAGATAGCCCACCCTCACAGGACAGATAACTTAAACTGAGCTCTTGCTGATGTACATCCCTTTGCTCCCTTCTTCAGTTGCTCCGCTCACGTATCCAAAACATGCTCCCAGCCTTGTAGTCTGTTTGCTTAATTCCCACAGAAGACCTGCTGAGTTGTTTTCAGGCTAAGCAAAGACAGATCAGGAAAGTAAAGCCTTAGAACTCAAGCCTGAAAAAAACATCTTGTTCCTACTCTCTAAAGTGAGAGCCAGGGCAGATACATCTTGCAAACTTCACAAAGACTGCCGAATAAGTGAAATGTTTGAGGCAGAGAAGTGCACGGCTGGCAATGCCGTTTGATCTATTTGCTAATCTATCTGTGGCAGACAGCCTTCTGCATCTCAAACACTGGTTTTCCAGCACCCTCCCACCCCCATAACTTCATTATCCCTCAGATGAAAGCTGGTGCTCTCATCCTTCTGACCGACTGCTATGCACTGCCAAGGCAGCCTGTTCGGCAGAAGACATCCACATTTCTCAAACATTTTCTATTCACTCTTAGCTAATTTTCATGTTTCCTTCACCATGTTGAGTTATCCTGATTCAAAACCCACTGAAGCCAATGGAAAGTCTCCCCATGATTTAGGCTGGACTGGTAGGTTTGGGTTCAGGTCCCAGGTGGAGGCAATGGTTTGAGTGTGGGGTACCTGAATCCTAAACACACAGAGGTTAAACTAAGTTAACTGGCACAGAACAGAACCATAAAAGACACTAGGGAAAAAAAAAAACAACAACCAAACAGCAGCAGGTGCAAAATAAGGCAGGAGAGGAGAAAAAGCACCAGGATGTTTGCAAATCCCTCTCTGCCTCAGCATGCTCAGAGAATCTTGGGGCTGCAGCCGCTGGGTACCTCTATGGCACCACTCAGGCAAGAAGCCACTGCTCAGCACAGGTATGGGCTGCAGCTGAGCCAGGGATGCAGATCTAATCGCCACTATAATGAACCCTCCAGCAACATTATTTCACCTATTCTGGATGAGCAAAGTGGCAATCAAGACGTTATCTGACAAGCGCAACGCGCCAGCTGTGTACTGGCTTCCCTTGGTGCTGAGTGGAACAGGTAGTGACAAACAGACCCAGCTTTGTACCATTCACCCACTGCCAGGCCAGGAGCCAGCTTTTCAATCAGACCTCGTTGGCCCCAGTAGTAAAGCATCACCCTGAAGTGGTGTCCTGGGATTTGAAAGAAAACACGTGGCAGATTCTTTGAGGAAAGTGGGATACAGGAATTCATTTCTGTTACAAACATGGCACTGCAGTGTACACCCAGTGCTTTGCTCATGGCCACAATTTAAAATCTACTTTGTAAATAAGGATGAGCTGGTGCAATTGTCCCACAAAGTAAATATGGGTAAAGTCATGTTTGGTTTGGTCTGGGGTCCTTACCTGGCTGCAGTGAGCTATCGCCATAAGAAATGCTCTCATGGCAGGAGCAATTGCAGAACCATGATACACATTTCTGGCACATGCCAACCTACAAGGTTTCCACCATGAACATTTTGAGAAATCTGAGACATTTTATCATGGAATGGGATAAGATGAATTCTCAATTATGCTTAGATACTAAGAAAATTTTCACTCCGAGTCAGCTAACCATTGACCTTTTTTGATGAACTTTTAGACTCAAAACAAGCAAACCTCTGGTTAGCTTACATTTCAAACAGTGATTCCATTTCACATTAGAGAAATTATTTTTGATTTTAAGAAATGAAGCTTATTTTGTGCTTTTAAATCATCTTCAGATGTAGTAACAGAGATCCATGAGGCTCACAGTTTGCAAAAATAAAAACAACCCACACAATCTATGGGCTAGCCCCTGTTCTCTGGGACCTAATTTCTGAGTAGGTTAAACGAGAGAAATATCAAGTCCTTTGACACAGATGAACAAATATGCTTGTTTTTAATTCCTTCTGGCAGGTGGAAAGTACCTATCACAGCACGAAAAAAAGACACCCAGAAGAAAATACCAGAAGGTGGTTATGTTAATAAGCTTATTTTCATTACAGTAGGATTATATTTTATACCTTTGATTAGGCTCTTAAAATTTCAGAACGTGCTTCTTCAATCCCAGATTTTTAAAAGACAAAAGAAAAACAGAAAGAAAAGTAAAGTCTTACTCCTGTGGATGAACATAGTTTTGTTGCACAGAGAAAATCTTTTTATTGTAAAAGTTATTTAATTACATTCAGAGGACATCTTTAGTTCTGATTGTGACTAGAATCATGCTTGTCTTAATTTAGGAAGTCCAATTGGAGTCTGTGTCCTAAGCAGAGGCTCTTTGAAGCATTGCTAAGTGGGGTAATTTTATTGTACGAGTTTCCTTGTAAAAATTATTGTCTTTCTGGATGTCTAATTAAAATAAAGATGTAATAAAGAATTTATGGTTTTAATTAGAGCATAGATCTTAAAGCAATTATAATGTGATTAATAATTCCTTAACAGGCTTTCTTATATGAGACGAAGAAAAAAGATTTGAGCCCCATGAAAAATCAATATGCATTACTCAATTACATTAACGAAGCTACGCAAAGCAGTCTAGGTCCCAATTAAATTGCTCCTTGTGTTAAACTGGCAATGAAGTCTGCAGTTATTAATGAGCCCTGATCTATTTGTTTAGTCATCGTGGATATTTTTGAACTACAGTTTTTGTTATGGAAAGGATGCTGTAACATGCAGATGCGTTCATAGACTCATGGTCCTTGAAGGAGATTTCAGAAAGTTCAGAACCTGTTGCTTTGCTCTGCTGGTTTCAGCTCCAGGTCTTGGCACAGGCTCAGAGCTCAGCACCATCCCTGTAAATGGGAGCTCAGCACAAGGGTCCCTTGCTGGGCAGCACTTTGTGTGGAGTCAGGGGAGCACGCAGGGTCCTTGTACCGTGCCCACACATCCAAGCACAGCCTGGGCTGTGAACTGAAAGCTGACTGGCACCACAGCCTCAGCTCTGGCTTAGGGAAGCATACCATAACATGCTTGATCTTAAGTGCAAAGTGGCCAGTAGAATTAATTATGTACCTAAAGGTAAAATGAGTGAGAGAGGACTTAATACAAATCTACAATGAATGGAGAATCAAAGCTGAAGAGGAAATGGCTATTCCCTTCTTTGCATAGAAGTGGGAGCTCTGGAGGACCCGACAAAGGTATCAGGGAGCGGGTATGAACAGACCAAAGGAAATATATTCTGGAACAAAGGCACTGCAGAATTCCACAGTGAAAAGGTGTTGCAAAGGAAAGAACTACAAACTGATTCAGAAGGGGAACATACAAGTTATAAAGCAAGCTCATGATCAGTGTTAAATTCCGTACACCAAGGGCTGCAACAACCCAGAGAGATCTGACATGGGTTTTGAATATTGACAAGAGGGCTTCTGGGGTGTATCGGGGCTTAATGTACAACTTACACACCATTACTGAAATATCTACCAAAAATCTTATTTTAACTGTCTTTAATAACCTGTCTGAGTGAGCAGGGAACAAGATAAATTTGGATTTTACATATCAAATTAACTTTGAAAACAACAACGTAGCTATACATCCATTAACGCACAGACAGCTCCTCTGATCAAGCTGCCCAGCAAATGAAGCCACACTAATTTAAGTGTGCTAGAGGGGGAAAATGATCTCACAAGAAACTTCTAATTTGTCATTCTGTAATATGGATTGTGGCTTGGAAACTTGCTAATTGATCATTAAGAACACATTGTTACAAAGGTGGATATTTTGGTGCAAAAAGAATCAAAAAGCTCAAGACTGAAAGAAACTACCATGCTCTTCGAAAACATAGAGGACGTGGATAGTTATTATGCTCAGACCCAGCTGTAGCAGAACAGATTTTCTTTGGCCCTGTCAGCTCGGGTGTGTCACTGCCTGCAGATCTGAGCCTTCACTGCTACCTGGGAGGGATGCTGCCCTACTGCAGCAATGCACGTGGGTAAAGATGCTCACAGAGCTTCCTGCAGATTTCAGCATCAGGGAAACTTATGCACTGAGCTGGATTTCACTTCTTGAGCACATCCTGAATAGTTCCCTTTGAAAATGCAGCTTACTTCAGCCAAATGGCTGCACCAAATCACTCACATTTCAAAGAGTTGGTCAGGTTAAAAAAAGAAGAGTCAGTAATTGCAATAGAGAAGAGTGCAAACTATTTAATTCCAGGCTGATGCTGTGATATGAGTAAGTGCCTTGCAGCTGGTTCCAGTTATTTGAAAACCTGATTTTAAAGTCTCTTAAAACACTTAAAAAGGAGTGTAACATTTCCTTAAGGTTTTCCTTTCCTGTTATCATCTCTTCTTTTCTACATCTTTGGGTTTTCCTGCAGCATTCACGAAGGACTCAGGACAGGGAGGTGAGCAGCACATTTCAGCTGCAGGATGTACATCCAACCCAAGTCAGCAGGTTGCACAGTCCTCCTTCTTCCTCTTGTTATAAAATCTGAGCTAAGGCCACCCTAAATGCAGGGCCACAGGCACCAGGACACCCTAGTTCTCCAGATAAGTTCATAGAGAAACCAAAGTAGAAAAGCTCATGCACACATCTT
Source organism: Penelope pileata (assembly GCA_013396635.1). Taxonomy (NCBI): domain Eukaryota; kingdom Metazoa; phylum Chordata; class Aves; order Galliformes; family Cracidae; genus Penelope; species Penelope pileata. The sequence continues at coordinate 1,031,565 of WBMW01004283.1, forward strand.
TGTGCAGGATCTGAGACAAGAAGGGACCACGCAGCCCAGAGTTTGTCCAAGTACACGAGCTGGAAGTACAAAGTACCTTTCAAGGCCACGTCCCAGCTGAGAAAGAGACTTTCAGAGGACCACATTCTGCATCAAACACCGAGGATGACTTCTACCAAGGTCCTGCATTCAGTCCTTTAAGTACTGCCTTTGCTCTACACATGCCTTGCTCCCATTGTTTCTGCTCATATCTCTTTCCATCAGGAAACCATTTGCCTTGGCATGTTTTTCATCTTCTCATTTACATGTCTCCTGCAAGACTGAAACTCCAGCATTGATTTACCACAAGATAATGTTAATAGGATCAATAAACCGCAATGACTGTATCAAAGTGTCTGTTCTTCACCCTCCAGGACTGCAGAAGGTGCTTCAGTCTTAAAGTACATCTAATACTCCATTTCTCACTCCTCTTGGTCTGGTCTTATGCATGGTAGACTGTCTGTCTGCCAGGTACAAAATAAGTTATTAGCTTGCTGACATAATTTAAATTTTAATACCACTTCAGAACATATAAAATATTACTGATGCAATTAAAAAAGACAATCAGCTCAATGCATCTAAAAATGGATGCTGTATACCCTGACAGGAATAAATGAAGTCTGTTGGGAAGATTATTAAAAGTACTGATTTCTCCTTACCCTAAAAGTTTCACAGCCTCAGCTGGTAAAACTCAGGTGTGCTATTTCACTCAGGCCAGACAGCAGTTAACAGTATTGCTGGGGGAAGACTGGGAAAGACATGGTTCAAAACCAGCTGGAGTCTCTGAGGATGCACACAGGAGTAATTTTCAGTGCTGTGAAGGAAGTTACCAGTTTTTAAACCCAGATGTACCCAGATGTTTCTTGGTTAGCTATCTTTTGTGTGGTTTAGATGATTCATTTCTCAAGGGTCACAAAACAGAAAGTGCCCTGGTTACAGGGCAGAGCAAAAGTTGCAATAGAAGGCTTGTTCTGGTGCCATGCACTCGAGTGAACACTCGTGCTTCCAAACTGGTTACTGCAGCCAGCTGCAAAGGCATGGGAGCAAAAAGATGAATAATCATCTACCATTTAAAAACCTAAATATTTCCTCATTCTTTTTGATCCTGTCCAACATCTGACTCTTGATGTCAAAGCATTTCACAGACAGAATTACAGACTTGAAAGTCAGTCTAGTTATTTTCCTCAAGCTCAGATGAAATGTTTCACTGAAAGACTAATGACTTTGCTCAGCTTTATGACCAAACTAATTTCATGCTTAACTAGCAAGTCCTGTGGCAGTGGAAAGCTTGAGGGGGGATGTGAAAGGCACCATAGGGTCTCTGTGCAGATGAAAATTGGGCTGGGCTACCACAAACGGGCATCGTGTTCATGTGAATAGAAATTGGGTTTGTATCTCAGGTAATGGGAACCATATTACTGGCTGATGAAGGTAAGAAACAGAAGTCTGAGATAGAAGGTAGGAATGCCATTTGGCTGAGCAGTAACTAAAAGTCATCGCTTTTCAGGAGGCCATGGGAAATAAACACAGGGGCAGGGCTCAGCCCCTTTCCTGGGAAATGCTTGTCTGAAAGGACCATGTAAAACCCCATCAGTCTGAGTAAATCAAGCCCAGCAGACTGCATTCATGAGCTTTACTGGAGATAAAGGGTGAGATTTATAAAGTGTCCATGTAATTCAGCAACACAAGTGAAAATTCTTCCCTAAGGATTCTTGTAAATCCAAAACCTATAAAAAACAGATTGTGTGTGTTATTCCTATTGATTTAAATGGACTCTGGATCATCCCCAGTGCATTCTAAACTTCATATCAATACGTTTTCCAGTTTTGTTTGTATATGCTGAACAAAGCAAAGGCCTTATTATTATCTCTCCACATAATGAAGTAGATTTATTCTGACAGTTTAAGGTGGCTTAAATTTAAAACAAAGTTCTGAGCTTTAAAAACTAAGCTGAGATATCATCATTGTATGGTGGAACACCACTTTGCCCACACAGGCATCCATTTTCCATATCAATATTTTTACAAAATTATCTGGAAGTTTGAAAAACATAGTAGTGCTTCTATTTAAATATTCAGGAGCCTCTGTTACAGAAATCCAGTTCATAAAATAAGTTGGCTAGTTGGGTGAACCAGCACAGTGCTCTCAGTTACACAAACGCACAGCAGAGGTGTTGATATGGAGGGATTTTTTGAAGTCATGTGCAGAGTAACCTCCTGCTCCCTGCAGGAGCCAACACTGATCAGGTCAGCTGGGCTTTTGTCTTGCTGAATCTTGACATCTTGGAATAACATTTGATTTATGCCAAGTTTACCTTGGTGGAGAGTTTGTCTACCTAGAACACCACAGCAACGTATCCAAACTAAAAGTAGGCAACGGTGTCAAATGAACTTGTTGAATATTCAGCTTCTTTTAGGCATGCTTGTTCATGATTAAGAAAGCAATAATTTGATTTTTATTTCCAAAGTGAACTAAGGTAAGCCCAGTTAAATCCAGTCCAATTCTTTCTAAGATTGACTTTTTGGAAATGTAATGCAACTCAGCAAGTTGGTTATAAAAGACATTTTGGACAGAGTACCTCCAAGTTAGATCAGGAACATTACATATGCTTCAAAAGTTTTCTGAGCACTTTTGTGACAATTAATCATCTTTTTTTTTTGGTCTCACAGAATTTCTTTCCATCCCCCTTTAAACTTACCATACAAAATTGGAAGAGCTTATCTGAGAGAAAATCCCCAATTAAACACTTGGTAGAACACTGCAGATTTACTCTCAGTATTGTCCAAGGGAGATGGAAGGAACAGACCCGCTCTATTCCATGAGATTAGCCAGGCAACTAGGGACTGGAACTTAATTTCATTATATAATTAAAATTTCCTTTTATTTACAGTGATGAGTTAGCTGTAGGTTGGCTTTTTAATGTCCCCCTAACTGGCTCTGGAAAAAGAGCAGGATGAAATAAGAATGAATGCAACATACTCAGCTAAAAGGTCAAGTTCTGGTCTCAAAGCCATAAGCCTCAGCAGTTTCCACCTGTGTGCTGCCTTCCCGCTAAGGGCCCTCGGCCATACTCTGGCTCCTGGAGTCTCCAAGAAGAACTTGGAGAAATTACTGTAACCTTTTAATAAGCATTCAGTGCTAAGCAGATACAAACGACTTCCAAGGCAAAATGTCATAGAACAATTATAAACAGCAGGGAAGACAGCGGAGGAAGTTAGGGCCAATTTATGTTCAGAGACCAACATGGCCATTTTTCCCTCTCTCCCTTCCCTAAGTAAGCTTCCTGTGTACTGATGTGGCTAGCAGATCGGCCTCAGAGAATAGAAGGATTTGCCAGTTTGCTGTCATACTTAAAAAATGGTGGTTGCTGCTTTCCAAATTCTTAATTTGCATCTTTACTGCACCTACAGTTAATAAAATCAGTTTTAAAATCCATTTCCAGAAGGCCTCTGGAGTTTAACTAAAGACACGTTAACCCAAGAGTTTAGGTTTATATAGAATTTTGTAGATCTAACGCCCTTGTCTGAGGAAGTCCAGAGGTGACAACAGGGATGAACAAAGGGCAGAGCCAGAGCAGCACAAATCCCTGCAAGCACGCGGCCGTGTTGAGTGTCTAGCAGATGCAGTGCTCCCATCCATGAGGAGCCTGCTTGCGTGCCAGGGAGGATGTTCTCCAGTGCTGAAGGGAGCCCCGTGGGGAAAAGGCTGATCAAAGCAGTGATTAAAGGCAGATCTTGCAGGGTCAAACTGAGCTCCTTTGTTCTTCTGACTTTTTTTTTTATTTTTTTTTTTAAAAATTTGCACTCAATAAAGGTAGCTCTTCTTTTGAGGGCACGCTGGCAATTAAAGGCTTGCTTGGCTAGCTGGGCTGTCCCAGATTTGTTTTAAAAATATGGAGGAAAGTAGTGCATCTAGATTCTGGTAACCAGAATTCTCTCCATGACACTCATTTTTGCACAGCATGTTGAAGTTTTTTATTAAGCTATATTCGTAGCACACTCATAATAAATGTTTCCAGAAGTTCGCTATGTTCTTCAGTCAAAACTGCAGCACTAAAATAAGCTGGTTGTACCATAACTGTAGCAGTCCACAGTACATTCAGGGGTGTGGCGAGGGTGATTCTTTCCCAGTTTTTCCAAATGTAGACCTTCCCTTCAGGGGTTAGCAAACCTTGCTTACTAGCACATTACCAAATTATGTCCCCATAAGTAGACATATAAAAATTGTAGTATTTGCTGAATTTTAGCAAGATTCAAGTTTCACAAATTTTAAACAATCATTCTTTTTTCCCTTTTTGCACTGACACACACACACACAAATAGCATTAGTGCTAACTGGAAAGAGCTTTTTTTAAGCTACGTGTTAGTTTCAAAATACCCCATAAAGACTTTATTCACAAAACTCTTGACAAGAGGAAATGATGCTGCTTCAAAAGTCTGCAAAACAGTTTGATCTACTAATATCAGATCTCCAAATGTCATGGTGCAAGAGTAGAATTTCTCTGAAAGAAATAAGCATTGCCATATGTGTGTAATGCTATTTCCATGACATCTCATGTCACCACCCTGCAGTATTTACTCACTTATGACCCCCCACAAAGCTGCTCCCACAAGTAAACCATTTGCATGGTTATTGATTGCCCACAACTGAAAGCCATAGGGACATCAAGCAACTCCAATCACATCAACATCAAAACAAATTAAATCTGACCACTTACATTAGAATTTGCATCTCCCAAGCACGTGCCTTGCTCCATCACACGTGAAGAGGTGGGTGCTTTCCTTAGGGTCAGAAGATACAAGCCACTTGGCAGCTGAAGAAAGATGACTACCTTCCTTTACAGCCTTTAAATAGCAGAGGGTGGTCAGCCACTGACTGGCCAGGAGCCGGGTTGAGTTGGCCAGGTGGGGTTGATCAGGTTACAAATCCTTCTCCAGGTCTCCACCATCCAACACCTGTGGGGAGGATGCACAGGTGAGGAGCCCACTTCAGTCTCCTTCTAGAGCAGTTGTAATGTTACTGCTTTGGGTTTAATGGATATGGGCTTACTCCTAGCTCAAAGAAAGCAGAAGTTGCCACTGCCTGTGGTTGTGTAGGATCAGGAAGTTGGGTAGAGAGAGTCCTTAGTCAGTAGGTGTTACTAATGACTGCAGAGAAACAAGGAAATACGCAAGAACCAAAGGAGAAGCCAGCTGTGGTATTAGTTCCACCAAAGCCTGAATCTCAAGTGACTAGTGCTCTTGTAATCACTCTGTAATTGTACTGTATTGTCCTTCTTTGTACGCTTCTGCTCCATGTGAAATGCATTATGGCAGGCTGAGGGACCTTTTGGTGGAAGGAAGCCCTGTCCACTGTAAGTTTGGTGGTATATCTGTAAAGAAACCACACTATCCAGAGAAAGCAGCCTTCTTCCAGCAGCACTGCACAGAGCAGTAAATAAAATTAAATCCTAAGTTTTTTCTCCCTGCTGGAGGAACTTCAAGCACTGAAAAAACACAGTTTGTGGTGCACAAGTAGGCTATGCTCCCATCTTCCTACCAGATTAACACCACCAGAGGATTAGAAAGGAAGAGCCATATCTTGCACTCATATAGTGTCTTCTGGATGGGAACCAATTAATTACTGCCAGGTAATATTGTCAGAGGCTGATTAGGTGACACAGTGACTAATGCATTTCCTCAACCAGCCCATAGCTGCAGTGAAGACACTGCAAGATTCGCTTTCACTGAAAGCAAATATTAAAACAACATTCATTATCTTTTCATGAAAGGGAAAAAAAACAGTGACCTTGGCAGAATTTCTGTTTCTCCTTCTCCCTCTTTCAAAACCAAACCAAACCAAGGCAGCACCTCCCCCAGGCCCATCAAAGACAAAGCCCCCAGCAGAAAGAAGCACAGCCCTTTCAACCATTGAAGATGCTTTGAGATGGGCCTTTCCTACAGGGATTTCAGAAGCTCCAGTGCAGCTGCAGCAAGCAGATGAAGTGAAGCATGGGCCATTGAGTCAGAGGGGGAGCAGGAGCAGGCGTAGTACAGCAAGCTATTTTAAATCATCATCGGAGATCTGTAGCTAAGCTCTCCAGCGGCCTGCTTCTAGCTAAAAGGCTTCCACTTGAGTGCTTCAGATCATGTAAGTTTGTTTAAGATGCATAATTCATGAAGGGTACATAACACCATCCTTGAATAACTTTTCACTCACCACCTGCTTGACAGGGAGAGAGCTGGCAGAGCAGTGTGACTTCAGAAATCTGACATTAGCACGCCATGTGTCCTGGGAAGGGACAGGGATCGCTCCGTTGTCCCCTTTGTCAGTGTGAATGTCTGAGAAAGTTAACTAACTGCAAGAGCTAATTCCATGATTAGGACTATGTTCACCTGTTATTGCTATTAAAATAAGAGAAAGGGAAATGACGTGAAGAGTTATAACTACTTACATTATAGTTCTTGAAAAGGGTAGATAAAGAAAATGTTTTTACAGGCTTAAAAAATATCTGTTGCACACCAATGGCCAAGTACAACCACCCCTATTCAAGCTGAGTAGTACCTTGCAACTCAAATAGTCCCACTGAAATCAGTTTGAGGTTATAGAACGCAAGTAAAGAAAGCACAACCTGGTCTTTTGGTAGCAAAATAAGATGCGTAAGGAACAAATATTCAGCTAAAGTTAATGGGGTTTGCCTCATTGTGGCTAATGGGCCTGTGCCCACTTACATTAGCCTCGAGCCCACTCTTTAACAGCATGCCTGTTCCAGAGTTCTTGGGTTTTAATTACCACTGGTAAATACTCTGTCCTTAAACTTTATAGACCTTATATATTTGCACTACTTTATTTTGTAGATAAAAGCCCTACTGTGGCCTGATAGGCAATTTAGGAATGATTTATGGACTTGGTCTGCTGTTAGTAAGTTTGTTCTGTCTGACAGAAGGGAGGGATTTTTTCTATTTTATTTTAAGAGATCATGGTTGGACTGGATCTGTCTTGTGATATCTTATAAAAACGTATATATATATTTTTAAACAGGGATTTATTAAAAATAAAATAATAAAATAGGGTAAGACAAACTATAAAGAGAACAACAGACACAATAGAAGGGTTGAAGGACGTAGCGCAGGCTGGAGGAAGAGCACTGCTTTCATTATTTATGCTGTGGGCCCGTTGTCCCAGCAGTGAGCCCCTTCCTGTTCCCATTGAAATCCCAGTCTATTCTCTCTAGAACTCCATTTATTTTGTCTTCTTTACAACTGAAATGTGCCTCCTGCTGTCAGGCTTGATGTGACATTTGGGTTAAGCACAGACACCTCTCAATTCCATTTAAAAGGCAGAAGCAGTAAACACATGCACATACATCAGGACAGGTTAATTTTCAAAAACAATATATTGGGAATGTCAGCACCCTGTGCACACAGCCCCCAGAATAAACATTTCACAGAAGCAATATTTTGCCTCCTGTCTACCGCAGAGCAGTGAAGTGAAGCGGGACTCCCAGCCAGGGCACTCTGAGCACGCACATTTTAAAAGGAGATTTTTCCTCCCTCGTGTTCAGACAGGTTTTGTAATTGGAGGCTTGTATGACCCCACTGTGATTTCTGCCCTATACAATAGTGCTGAGGCTACCTGAAAAGTGATTTCTGAGTCAGACAGAAATAGTGAAATACGTGGAGCTGGTGTACTGACATGCACTTTATCCATCCTTCTGTTACTCTGAACGCTAGCAGGGTTTTCTGCTTTTACAAGGGTCATTTGAGTCTTTTATCTGAGTCAAATCCCGTTCTTGTTTCCTGCAGGGCATATCAGAGAAGTGACATTGAACGTTATTCTCTTACCAAATGAGAGAGTTTTCCCTGCCACATGGGTGCTTTCTAAGGGGACAGCCAAAAAACTGACGGTGGGAAAAAACTGTCCACTCCTCTTGCCAGTGGTTCCCCAAGATATTGTTTGCAGACGAAAAGTAGAGGAAGCTCATTAATGTAATTGTTTTACACGCCTTCCTGCGTAAATCTGGGTAGCTGGGGTAAGCATTGTTGGACATGGACAGTTGTGAGTATTTAAGTAGCTCATGGACTTCTCCCTTTCAGAAAGCATCTGTTCTGAAGCATTTCTGTGTGTTTCCACCCTGATTTGGACATGGAGCAGGTACTGTTGGTTTTCTTTGTAAAATACTTATAGCTCTGCCAAGTTTTTGAGATTTGTAAGGGAGAGAGCTCAGTGTCAAACCCTATTTCACCCAACACTTGTCCTGCAAAGGGCCCACATTGACTCCAGTTGGTTTGATCCACTATTATCCGCTTCAGTCCCTGTCCTTTTCCTGCCCATCACAGGTGACCTGATCTACCTGCCTGCTGATGAGGCCGTGCTCAGATCAAAAGGCTGTCTCTGTGCCGGGAGGTTGGAACTTGGTGATCCTTGAGGTCCCTTCCAACCCAAGCCATTCTACGATTCTATGACAGATTTGCTTTGTGACTATGGGAAGGGCATGGACAGAGCTCACAGAAAATTGACTTTTTTGGACCTTGGGAAGACTCTTGAGAGAGTCTCAAGAGAGATAGAGAGATTAGACCATCCCTGATTCCTGGGGTACATTATCCAGCGAGTTAGGTAAAAGCCTACCTCTCTCCAGTGTGCAACCCCTATTTGCCCAGGGGTGTTGTACATTTTACATGAGATGAACATAAGGCTCCTGACCCCACTCAGTTGACACTGCAGCAGCTAAATAGCCATCCTACCAAAGCAGGTCACTGTGCCAACACAGACAAATTCACGCTGCTGAATGCAGAAGGAGGAATAAATATAAGTAAATGAGAAATAAGTTCCTGCACGCTTAGATGCACAGAACCTGCTCTTTGGCTCTGCTCCTTACCCAAGCCGCGCTTGCAGATGTGCCCAGCTCGTGACCAGCTCTGTGCCAGGGGGATGTGACGAATTGCTGTGCTGCTCAGCTGCACGGGAAGGGAACGAAGCCTGAGTCTGGCAGTGCTGCAGGGAGTGAGGCGAGACAAGGCTCCCAGCCCCAGCAGGGCCCCGCTTGCAAAAAGAGGCCAACGGCGTGGCAGGGCACGTGTTCTGCACAGAGCACCGGAGGTGCAGTAAACCTTGACGTACAGCATATATCCACATAGCTGTAAAGAGGTTAAGACTCTCTTGGTAGAAACCAGTAGGCAAGAGCCTCAGGAATGATTATTTTTCTTTCCTGACTGCCCCATAGGAGAATACAGGGAACACTTCCTCCTGCCTCAGTTAATAGTCTTTCCCCCAAGAGTTTTGGTGCTGATTGAGAACAATATTGCTTGTACAGAGATGCAGTAAGAATGACCCCAGTTTCATGAAGAAGGAAATGATAACATCCAGTCTCTTAGCATCAGTGTCAAAAGAGACACTCAAGCAATTGAATCACTAACTGAATCCAAATTGTATATAATTTTCACGTTCGCTATGCTGCATTTTAGGCTTTCCTTCTTTGTTTGTTCTGTTGGTGGTGGTTTTTTTTTTCTTTTGCATCAATTTTTTTCCAGAGTTTTTTGAAGCTTGATAATTTATAAAAGCATCACACTGCACTGTGTTTCCTTGGGTCCAGTTAAGGAAATCCAATAAAATGGGAGTTCTGTGCTGTCAACGTACATATATTTCATTTTCCTGTAATGTTAGGCCTGTCAAAATGAAACTGAGAGGTAGGAAACTACTCTGCTGAGGAACCAAAAAGGAGAATAATTTTACTAGAAGTGGTAAAATCCATTGGGTAAGTATCAGAAAGCAGGAATTAACATAGTGTGCTTTGCTGTTGAGGAAGAAGGGCAGTGGCAGGGTCTAACTGGGCAAGGAGTTCAAGATAGCTGGCTTTTAGGTCTGATGCTTCTGAGAAACTGCAGTATGACCTTGAGCAAACACATTTTTTCTCTCCACAGTTGTTTCTTCCCTTAAAGTTTGTTTTGCTTTATCCATTTAAATTGGAAGCTCTTAGGATGGGGTTTGGCTCCCGGTGTGTTCAAACAGAAGCTGAAATGGAGAGACCTTCATCTCCATTGTGGGGCTCAAGGTGCTACAGTAATACAAACAATAATAAAAAAGAATGAGTGATGCAGTATAATTGCATGAATAATAGGATATCTTTAAGACTGTTCTGCCAGATCATCTTTGTGCTAATAAGTTTTGTTTACTCAGGAAATATTCAATAAATAATAAATAAAACCTCAGGCTGAGACTTTCCCCAGCACAGCAGGTAATTTAGATGTATCATCCATTAAAATTAATGCACAGGGTGCAACTAAATCCCTCAGCACTCTCAGAAAATCCTTAGCTTAAATATTTTGCTTCCAAGTGTGGCAGCCAGTGGGGTGCTCTCCACATCCAGCAGAGAGTGGGGTAGAAATTAAGGGGAGTAATGGATGTACTTACTTGGGCTCAGAGAAATAGCACCTTCCTTTCATTCATTATGCCATCTACCTCTTCTACCCCCACAGATATTCCATAAGCACTGCTCCAACCTGCAGCCATGCATCTGAGACACACCCTGCAGTGCTCTGCCTTTTGGCAAGGGCCATGGCACATCCAGCAAACAGGAGGTTTGGAGCAGCTCAGAGCCACCTTCTCTCCATTCCTCATCTCCAGATTACTCAAACCTAGTGCTAGGGGGGAGGACCAGCACCTGACTCCTCGTAAACATCACATCACTATGTAGGACAGAAGTGATGCGCTCCGAAAGGTGCTCACTGCGGCTCTGGTAGATCGCTCCATCTCTGTCAGCGTGACAGATAACAGCCTGCAGACAGCTAGGAACACATTAAAAATATACTTCTGTCTCCAAGCAATCACACACCGGTGCAGCGCTGTCTCACGGAGGAGAAGCAGAAAAGGCCGTACCTCTGGGAGTGCTGTGCAAACATCTGTGCCTGCCTCAGCTCTATTTTTCACTATTGTTCCTTCTTGACAGTTTTGCCACCCTTGATGAAAACCCGAGTGAGAGGAAAAATTAAATGAGTTCTTTCTGATGCGTGCATACATATTTAAGCATTTCTGTCACTATATGTTAGAGTTGCCGGCACTTTAACGATGCTGCTGAGTTCCTTGCTTTTTGCTTGGTGGCAGGTTGTAATATTAGGCTATGAGGTTTCAGAAGCTGAACAAATCTCCTCTTTCCTCCCATTTCATATTGGCCATTAAACTTATATTATCATCAGAATCACAACCAAACAGAGCAGCTTCTATAATTCTGTGAGGAAATGAGGCCGATAGAATCAGAACAAAATACACATCATTAACAAAGCCCTGCTCATAACAGTCTTAAACACACAGCTCTGTGACTATTCATACCCTGTTTTTGAGGGACACTGAGCTAAAATTTGGAAATTTGGGCTGTGCCATTAGTTCTTAGGCCTTCTGGGAGCAGAGTACCTAGGAAGAATAACAGCTCCCAGTGTTGTTCAGGGTATCTTTCTCTCCATGAACAAGGCAGAGGCAAGTTTCTCCACAAAATAAAGAGGTGGCGGATCACATTTAAATGACTCGTATCTCACTCTTTAAAGAAGTGGATTGTGAATATTATGATGTTGGATTCCTCATTAGAGGACAGAACAGATGGTGGAAGCGCAGAGTACAGTCTCATCCCTATGCAGAGGGATTTCTACAAATGCATATTAACTGCTATGGATGTTTCCATACACATGTAAATCCCTCTGTACTGGAAAGAGAATATCCTTTAGTGCAAAGCATTATGTCCATTACAATAAGTAACACGAATAGCTAATAGTCACTGCAATTAAACTGAAAATCGATTTGGCCTGCTGGCAATTTGAATTTAAAGCAGGAATTTTATAAATGATATTGTTCATCTAAACAGAACCTTTGATGTCAGAGGCAACTTCACAAATACAAATAGCTGGCAAGTTCAGTTACACATCAGTGAACTCCAGACAAAATCTGAATTTTCAGAACATGCTGAGAAGGCATTGGTCTGGTTAAACGTAGTTCATACATATACTAACATCTCTAGTATGCGTATGCTTATATTTACTAAAGTGGATTTTTTTTAAGAGCTCTGTAAAGCTTAAGAAACACCACAGTTCTGTATGAAAAGGCCATAATCATTTGCCTTTAATAAAAACCCACTGGAAACGATTCCCAGCTTAATGCCAAAATGACACTGAAAATGCTCAGTGCTGGTAGTTCCCCGAGAAACAAGGTCAATTACTATTAGCACAGTCTAAATGTAGCCAAATAGCCTCTGAGGCCCATGCTTGCTTCTTGGACCCATAGCTCCCAAGGAACCCAAGGCTACTGGAAGACACATGTGTCAAACTCCTGGAGCTACCTGGGTATCCCACCATGATCCTGCATGGAGTGAAATAGTCATAGTTAAGCATAGTTCATCATTTTCTTTAAAAAGAAATTCTGCTGCTTCCACACTGCAATGTGATCTTGGGAGGAGAAATTCAGTAATATATGTATAAGATGTTAGGACAGCCGTGGCAGCCATTCTGATAGGAAAACCAAGCTTGACACCAGTCTCTGGCTACCTCACCAAGACTCAATTCACTCAGCCATTTGATCCACAAAGAGATCTGCAAATTGACTATGCTTCCTTCTCTGGTTGTCTATGGTTTCAGAAACCGCTATCTGAAAACAGTTGTGTGACCCAGGTTACACCCTTAAGCAATGGTTCTTAATCTCAGAGAAGTCAGTGTGTTCTGCAGAGAATATAAACAAATGGACACTCTGCAGAGAAAATATTTGAACATCTGTTCGGAGAAGAATCTTTGTTCATCCTGAACTACTCTAACAAATTACTTACTTTCCTCATCTTCTCATTCTAAACCTTTTTGTCGCAAGCAACATCTAGTTGCCATTCAGTTGTATTGAAGAAATTTTGCAACATCTGTATGAATTAACTTGTCCTGTAGAAATCACTCAAAATGCAGTATTAAAAATATGCCCAAAACAAACTCAGAAAATATAAACCCAATAAATTATTTAGAATGCTTTTATCCATGCCTTGGCTTGGAACAAAGTCACTGTTAGACACTTCTTTGGTGTTATTTATCCCCAGTCTCCCCTTAGCAGCATCCCTGGATGGAGCTCAGCACATGCCCCTGCCAAGTGTATGAAGACCATCGAGTCTGTTTATCACAATTGTTTTGTTTGGATCTCCCTTTCCATCCTGCCTGACTACAGAATTTCATGAATCCAAAACAAGCAGAAATTATAGGAACAATGATTTATTTTCCATTGTTCACTCTTCTGAAGATAAAGACCTGCCCTCGTATTTCAAGAAAGAATTTGCCTCAAAGAGAATTTATAACACTACTAATGGAAAATGTTTTTGTGGAAAAATCCCTCAAGCAATTCAGTTTCTCTCAGAAGAATTATAATTACATTCTTGAGGGGAAAAAATTGGGGAAAAAACAAAGATTAAAAAAATCAACAAAATACCAAAAAAAAAAAAAAAAAACCAAAAAAAAACCTGAATCCTTCCAAAACAAACAAACAAACAAACAAACAAAAAAACAAAAAAACCAACATCTTATTGCTTACAAAATAAACACATGTACTGAACAGAAATTATTTTTTCCTTGAAAAATATTGTCAGGTACAGATTTGGTATTAAACCTACTAATAGCTCACAGATATCAACGGTACCTGGAACCTTCCTGTTGATTTCCACGTGGTTGTTTGAACTTAAACCAATGTTCAAGTCTTCTCTTGAACGAAGGTTCCTTTGTCTTTCTCTTTTCTCCTGTTGGAGAGAGGACAAACAGATCCACGAATGAATGGACAGATTTTCAGAGAGGTCAGACACTTCAGTAAGTCACACGCAACTAAAAAAAGTTATGCCAGTACTTTGCTACAGAAAGGCTGAGCTAAATTATGGTTCCTTTTTAACTCATTTAACTTTTTTACTCATTTACCTTTGATATCACTTGCTGCTGTCCGTGCATATGTGTAAAATAAGCACAAACCTGTGTTTCACTCTGGAAGAGGAAAGTGGTACAAATGAAGGGTCACGGTAACAGTGCAGAATATGGGGAAGTCAGCCAAGCTGCCCTTTCAGAAATGGCAGTCTTCCCAGCTTTAAAGTCTTTTGTGGAAAATAAAATATTCTATTACATTATTTCCCAATTTCAGCTATCTCCCTTGTTGGGCTCCAGGGTGGTATGTTTCCAAAGTTCAGAAATATTTAGCTGCTTACCATCTGCCTCAATAGCTGGACATATTGGATGTCCACACATCTGTTGCCCAAGGACACCAAGCAGCCACCAGTGTCGGGCCAGTGGGAATATCCATGCTTCAAATCTCTGCAGCCTCACTGACCAACACGTTACGGGCACACAAAAAAAACCTCTCCCTGTATACACTCCATCTCGTCTTGGTTTACATCAACACAAACTTGTCTCGTCAAATTTGGATGAGCTTGGTTTGAAGTGTAAATGTTTGTCTGCATCCAGAATTTGGAGAAGTGCACAGTGCAGATTTCTCCTTGCCCCTGTGCAGAGTGGGCTGGGTGCTTTCTTTTCTGATCTGCACACAAACCTTTGCAGAGCTTTTTGTGGCGTGTCACTGTGCAGTTAGTCTCTGCACACATGGCATTTGTACAGCCCCTTCTTACAGTTCAGGCTCCTTCTCACGGAAGTACTTTCATTATTAAAAAGAAGAAATATTTCAGTATGAGGCTGTAATGGAAGCAGCCAAACAGTTTTGCACTTTGTTTAAAACCTTGGTCCTCAATAACCCACACCAAGGGCTGAAGTCCCGATGGCTTGCAGGGCCCAGCTCCCACAGAGCTGATGGGTAAGAAGAGTCAGAAGACCTATTCTGACACACACGTATGCTTCCTTTCTCCTCCTTTCTCAGCCATCACCATTCTCTCTCACCCTCTCTCCCTCTCAGGCACTCACACACATCTGCAAAAGAAATGCAGCTGGTTGTGTCAGTGTCTGATGTTTTCCATCCTTTTTTCCGATGTGAATATATTCTCAGTTTGTGAGTTGGACATGGAAGAATATAAACAGTATTTTCCAATTTCTGTGTTCCCAGCCTGGGGAATGTTCCTCATGGATGTTCACTCAAATCAGGAACAGATAATTCTGATGTTGGATTCCTTCCTTAGGTCACACCAAACAGCCATGACCGAGAAGACAGTGAGATAAAAGATAGTTATTCAGGGCTACCTATGCAGCAGACCTTCCCTGGAACTTGATATCCCAGTAATCCAAAGGTTGATCTAGGAACACTGAATCAGCCCAATATTTTCAATGGCAAATACTAAACAAACAGAAAAAAAACACACAAAAAAACAAAAAAGTTAAATACATAATTCTTAAGAATTAGGGAGTCAAACTGAAATAAGTGAGATTTAAAAACATGTCAATACTTTTTCTCTGTTTGCTTATTTTATTGTGAGATACAGTGGGAAAAAAAGAAAAATAACAAAACCAAACAGCTAGACAGGCTAGGCTCTGGGCAGCTTTACCCAGACAACAGGATTTTAGACCTATTATCTTGAAAATATTCTGGCCTAAAACCCCAATAAGCTTCATGGCAACTTCCTGATTTTCTAAAAGCAGATGGGCGATTTCTTTGATTCTGGAGCAAAGCAGATGAAACATCTGGACTCTAGATGTTGCTCTCACACAGCTTCCCAGCTATGAATCCACTAAATTCCAAAGCATTTGCTCAAGTCTGTCTGTGGTGGCTGACTTGATTCAGGTGTCTTTTTACATTGTGAAAAGTACCTTTGGACAGAAACACTGGCAGGCAGCAGATCCCAGAAATGAGCCATTCATATACACACACAGTGGCAAAATAGGAAAACTCAGATGTTGTGACCACTCTAGGAAAAGATGCCCGTACTTTGGCTCCAGCTAGGACAGCATCCCTGCCTTTGGAGCAGCCAGAAAAGGGTAGGAAAACAAATAAAAACACTGTCACCCTGTAATTGAACGGAAATTTCTCACTGCTTGTTTGCAGTCTCTCTCCAGAGTACACAGTAACAAAAAGCACTCCTGGGAGAGTTGTGTACAAGTTAATTGGCCATGTCACCCTGGAAAGGATCCTCTCTTCCCTTGTTAGACAGAAATCCATTGGGGAAGGAGCTCAAAGGATACAGATAAACATATTCCTTTTCATTTCAGTGTCATTACATTGGTTTACATTACTGGAGGACCTGGCTCTGCAGACTTGCCTGCACATGGCTCAGAACAGAAGAATGATGGATTCAGGCCTGTGTACAACAGCAGTACAGAGAATCTGTACAAAATCACAGTTTTTGCTTAGAGGATACTAAGGATGAGATTTGAGTTGCTGATGGAGAGTGTGGGGGAACAGCTGGTATTTTCAGGTCAACTACATGCTATTGTATTTGGAAGTGAGAGGAAAAAATTGTTCACATCACTTTTATGAAATGTGTAATTTTCCCTCTCCCTTGCCATGCCTTAAGAGCTTAATTGGACACAGTTGATGTAGACACAAGCCCAGCTCCTGTCTCAAGCTTTTATTTCCAAAAGTCACAGATTTCACACTGATCCTCTGCATTATGCTATCATTTCCATGAGAACCTGAGGAGGGAAACATTAATTGCCTGTGACTGTAATTGGCTTCATGATGGTCGTCAGGCCAGTGGCTGGGAACGCACACCCCAGAACAGCTGTCAAACATGTAACCTGGCAGAAAGTCACCAAGTGTCAGTGCCGTGCTCCAAGCAGGACTGACATTTTCTCTGCCCACAGAGGCCCTGCAATCAAGACAGATCTCTTGACATAATGATTCTCAAAAACGACTAATCTTAAATAGCTTCAGCTGATGCAAAGCAAGGATTCAAAGCGTGCACAGGCTGCTGGCAGAAAATTCATCTTAACTTGCAAAAGGGAAATGTGCTCTTTGAGACCACTGTGTATTCAGGCCAGGACGGGCCCACCATGGCACTGCTGATACGGCACGGCCATCCCTGGTCACAGCTTAGTTTGGAAAAGCTGAAATCACAGCATAAAACCACTGGATAGTCACCAGGTGCACATTATCTAACTGGCATTATTAGCAGACCCGTTTTTTATTCTGCTGAGTCAAAACCAGTCCCTTCTGAGGCCAAGGAGAGCAACTCAGACCAATCAAATACCGACAGGCAGAAGGTGTGTTCCACCTTACCAGAAATATCAGCTCTGCTCTCTAAGACCAATGAGAAACAACCATCCTTCATGTAATATATACCAGAGTAGAGAGGTTTGAGCGTGCTTTTGCCAGTTATATCTCTGCTCTGCAAGCAATTTCTTTTCTTCCAGCTGGACCTGACTCCTATTTCTCATTACTTTGAATGGATTCCTGCTTTGCAGTATCACAGTGTATGCTCCTCTCAAAAATACTACAGTAACCATTGGCTGTCAGTGTTATTTCTACTCTAATGGAAAATTCTGTGCTCCACCAAACTACAGTGTAGTTTGTATAGCAGTATCACTACACGCTTTTCTCCTGGACTTGCTCTTCATTTCAGTGAAATTAATCTCAATTACAGCAACTCATTCACAACTCTAATGTGAAATACACTGTAAGGCTGAAGGCAAATCACAAATTCAAGTCAATGTATACCTGTCGCAGCTCATTTCCACATGGTTTTGGAAAGTGCTGTAAAAACACCACCAAAATGCCTTGGAAGCCTGCTCCACCTGCCAAAGGCAGGAAGATCCTACGCTACCATGCAAAAATATTCTTGGGCAGAGCTAAGGGGGTTGATAATGCAGTGAGTGAAGCCAACAGGATGAATCCCCAGGCTGCAGAAGAGACCGTGCAAATGTTGCTTTGCCATTTGGACCTGGCTTCAAACTGTGTAAGCTAGAAAACAGAGAAAAAGAGCAGCAGAGCCATTGCAGTGACCTCCCTGTGAACCTGGTTGGGCAGCATTTTGCTCCCTCCCACGCTTTAATTCATATTTCTGTGCTGACTGTAACGCTGTGTACTGGCCCCAGCAAGAATTAAATTAAATATTTATACTTTTGTGATGAGATACTTTGTTACCGTGTAAAACTCGCACATATGGAACTCTATTAATTTATGCTAATTCCTTATTTCTCCAGAAGAGCCTCTCTCCTCATTAGCATTTGATCGTTTAATACAACTTTACAGCACACACTAAATTGAAGCCCATAATCTTTTGTAATTGAAGCTTTGTGTGCATTCATTGCTATTTTTCAAAAGGGGAAGGGAGATGTGTGTGGTCGTGCTGCCTTTGCGTGGCTCCAAAGGGCAGTGAGCACGGTGGGAGCTGTTTGCAGGGCCAGCTGCGGGGAGCAGGGCACTTTGGAGGGCAGGGCTGACCAGGCTGCTGGTGGAGAAGCATTTTCTGCTGCCCTCCATGGGTGAAGAAGCGGCCCTCCGGCATGCTGCCAGTGCCTGCCAGCTATGTGCGAGGATGGTGGTGGGGGGACAACGCAGAAGTGGAAATTTCAGCCCATGGGGGAGACCTGCAGCAAAGAGAAATCCTACAGTTCAGCCTGCCCAAGAGAGCCTCCCGATACCTTTCCCTCCTGTTATGCGCTGTTGCCGTCCTCTGCTGTCCTTACTGAACCTTGCCAGTACCTTCCTGACTTTATGCTGAGCTCCAACATTATTGGAGAGGAAATTAAATTAGTATTTCTTCCCATAACACAGCACTGTTTCTCCTTGTCCAGTGAACCAGTTTGACTTGTACTTACCCACAGGCCTAATGGAAGGAACACAGCCCTGGCTAGAGCAGAATCCATCCCCATTGCAGGGCTGATCTTTGTTCTGGCTGCAGCTTCCTCAGCTCATCTGCTGGACTCCTCTAATGGGGATGCAGTGCCCATCTCTGGCCATAAACTGTAAACCTAAAGTAAACCAAGAGATTTCCATTTCAGAAAAGCAAGACAACAGAGTGTTTTCCTAAGTATACAGATTCCAACACAAATTGGCAGAGAATGGCAAGCTGTGCTGCTGAGTTTCACATTGCTCCCTTTTCTCCCACTTCTCCATCAGCACCTGGGAGTTTCCATAGCAATGAAGGCAGGCAACTTGCCAACTTCTGGATTTTTCTAGCCACACTACAAAATAAAATCTTTTAATTTCAAACAAGACTCTTAAGATATATGACTTACTGAAGTATGTGTCAAATTTACATCACTGGGCACAGAGGAACAGCACACTGCCTCTTGAAATAGTTTTTCTTTCCTGTAGCAATGTTCAATTTGTTCTTGATTTAAGGAAACTAGATGAGACCCATCAAGGCAACAACGCACTTGGAGTGTTTTGAAGCTTTCAGTGCTTTTGTGTTTTACACGTATTTACAAGACTCAGCTTTATGTTGCTGAATTCTCTACGCTGTCTTTCATGCAAACAGAAACTTGCACACACTTGTGTCCTGCTGCTGCTGAACCTGAGCTGAAAGGAGTAAAAGGGCTAATGTCAAAACAGAGTCAAGTAACATTCTTAAAAATGCAGATTGACTGATCTTACAGTTACGTGTAGTCTTATTCAGGTTAGGACCTCTTGATATGTCTGTCTCAAAATTATTTTGAGTTTTAGTACAAGAGTTGTCCATCAACTGCAGAGTACATTCTGGTTTCACAAAGTTCCAGCACTTACAGCAGTAAGGTTTATGGAAAGGCATCCAGCCTCCACCAGCACACCTGAGTGATAGCTCAAAGCTGGGGCAGGGCTGAAAGAGCAGAAATCATCCAGCTGTGAAAGATTAATAATTGTAATGCACAGAGGTCCCACCAGATCTCTGGGGAGGAGCTCTTTGTGAGCACTGCCTTACCTGTATCCTCAGAACTGCGCAGAGGGAAATGCTGGGCTTAACGCTATCATCTATTCTCAGAGACACACTGACAAAGACATAAACGATGAAAAAGCTAAAAATATCCAGTGCCCCAGTTAGAGAAAACACCTGCACCTTAAAACTCATTGAAGACTCATTGAGTTTGGTGAGAGTTAAAAGCATGTTCGCTGGCTGTTCTTGAATCCAGGGGTGTGAGACAATATTACGACACTTATGCTGACACATTGGGGACACAAAGTGATGCTTGCAACAGCAGCACTGCAGCCTGAGTGAACACATTGCATCAGTGATGTACAATGGAAAGAAAGAATCTCAATTTTTAAGTTTAAAAAAACACTTCCTATTTAAATGCTATATACCTTCACTGGTGCTTTCTTAAATTGTCAGTTAATCGATTAAATCTATTTGAGCTAGCAGCACATCATAGCAAATCAGTGTAATCACCTTCATCTCAATTTGAATTTAACTGGACTCAGCTCTGAATTCTGCCCCTGACCAAGTCAGAAGTGAAAAACTAGAAGCATACTTTACCAAATGCAGTTGTTGAAGCTCCCTCACTGCTAGCACCCTTTTTATGTAGGGGAAACAGTAGGAAGAAGAGGAAGAGAACTGATTACTTTCCTTGAATCCTAAGGCTTGTCTAAAACCCTTATTAAACAGCTCTTCATGTTTCGTTTATACCTGGCTCAAGCTGGGAACAACTGCATCAATGTGTCAGCAAAATAGGCTCTGTTCTCTATCAAGGTGACCATCAGCTAACAAAGGCAGTGTATTTCAGATCAGTGCTCTCAGCCAGCTACACAATCTCTCCATACACTGACCATAAAATTACATGGTAACTGCCTTTTAAAGACAGTTACCACATGGTTATTGCTGCTTTCCAAATTAGATTGTCATCACAAGTGTTAAAAAGTGAAAGATACAGGTAGGGAACCTGTTAATTCCTCAGATCTGGCAGGTTGGAGCTCCCAATGCTTATTCATTTCGCATTAGCAAGAAACATCAGAACATCTCAGCTCCCCACACCAAGAGGTAAATTATTCCTGGAGCATTGTACTTGCTTCAAGTTTAATTACCTTGTAATCTGCAGGTCGTGTTATTACTTTGTGGTTACGTGATTTTTTTTTTCCATACCTATTTGTATAGCCTATAAAAGAAAGTGACATTGGAATGGATTTTTCTAAATTGGTCCCATGCATACAGTTCTTTCAGTGTCTGAAAAAATGAGATTCTGCTCTCAGTGTCTGTGGGGTCAACCTCTCTGCTCTTTTAAGAATGAAACACCTACTGATGTCTTAGTGAGGCACAATGACTTTCTTGTAAAGCCAAAACTGCTACTAAAATTTATATTAAACTCACGGGACAAGAGCATTTATTTAAGAAAGAATTCATATCGTTGCCAATGTGAGTTTTGGTTTTAAGTACTCATAGGTGGTCCAAGTTCAGTCTGGGGATTGTTCTCTGATGGAGATGGTCCAGAACAGTGTTATTGCAAAAAATAAATTCCTATTTGATTTCTCTTACCAGTATCTTATATGATGTTTCCTATTTCTGTACATTCAGCCACAAAAAACAAGATTACGTGGTGGCTGGGAGCTCGTCCAAGAAAATTCAAGCGTAGCTGCGTGGTCCACATCCTTCTGTTTTTCAACAGTAGCCCTCTCATCAAAACTTCTCCAGAAAGAAGAGTTCTACGCTTGGAACATGCACCAACCACAATATGAGAGTGCATTAACAGTGGAGAAGCATATCCTACTCAAGCATACACAGGGACATCTCCACAACTGCGGAGGGATGATCTCCAGCCAAAGATCTGTTCTTTGACTGAGACAGAACGTTTAAGTACAAAGATTATTTTTTATTTTCACTTTTTGGGGTGGGAGAGGGAGTATAGGAAGTTACTGTAACTGTTGCTGATGGCCAGCTCTGTATTGCATTTAGCTGCATAAATATTTTACAGCCTTTCTTAATATACAGCCTGAAAAGATATTAACCTTTGCAACAAAGAATGCATTGACTTCTTCTTTGCTGCATGGTAGCTGATTAATGTTAAATCAGCTCATTGTTTTTTAATTGTGGAGACCCTCTGTGTGTTATTAAACAGTGCATAAATTCTTACTATGCAAAGGAAGAAGTACATGTATATCTTGGTAGCATTGCAGGCAGCATGCTTAAACATTTTTTGTCTTGGGAGCACTGCTAACAGGTTTTACCTCCTTAATTGCAAGTTGTATTTGTGTCCTTTTGGATTACAAGAAACCTCCCCAGTATGATCTGCTCAGTAACAGTTTGATCAGGAAGTAACTCACAAGATTCTTCACTTTGAGGGTGGTGAGACACTGGAACAGGTTGCCCAGAGAAGTCGTTGATGCCCCCTCCCTGGAAGTATTCAAAGCCAGGCTGGATGGGGCTTTGGGCAACCTGGTCTAGTGGGAGGTGTCCTTGCCCATGGCAGGGGGGCTGGAACAAGATGATCTCTAAGGTTCCTTCCAACCTGAACCATTCTATGATTCTATGAAGATGTGTTGAGGATGAAAGAGAGGCTAATACGACGTGACTCACCTTAGATCTATGAATGTGTTTTTCTTCCTTCCCTCCTCCCCCTACTTCCCTGCCTTTTTGTAAATCAGCAATAAACCCCCAAAGCCCTTTGTGATATGAAAAGGAATGCGTTTCCATAAGGAAAATTACTGAAGGCACCAAGCCTTGAGATTTCACCAGGTAAATCAGATGCTTGCAAACAGTTCTGCCTTTTTAAGGGAATGGGTGGCTGTGCTTTTTTCCTGCTAAGCTACAATCAAGAGTGGTAATTTCCACACCTGAGTGAATAAATAGGCAGTAACTATAGCAAAATATGCACAGGTGGAATCTGCAATCATGACTTTCTAGGGAGAAAGAAGATAAGCATATCTCCTCTCTTCCACCAAAGGGAAATACTTTTTACAAAATCAAGAGAAGTCTTCCCAATGCATGCAAAATGCTCCAATATGTTTTATCTCTTGCAGGAAGAAGCAGTAGAGTCAAAGGAAAAGCTTCTTAATACAGCATGATACAGACTTATTTCAGGTGCCTGCTAATTGACAAAGCAAGCCTCAAGAGCCACCTAGAGGTTGTTTGGCAAGAATCATTTTTATTATTGTATGAATGTGGCTTGTGCTTGCCTGAAACAAAGCCCAAGTTTCTCCAGGTCTTGTTCCTGACAGTAAATCAGGAAGGCCTCTTGGAACTTCAGCAGTGTGGAGATGATTCCAGTGACGGAGAAATCACTCTCCTCACCACCAAGGCAGTTGTTTTTCTAATGAGAAGTTGCATTCGTGTACTGCAAGAGAAAAGGTTGCTAATGCAACCCCTGCTTATCCCAATGGAAAACTCAGACCCAAAGGCCTAAATGTATTTTGCAAAACTCAAACCTTGCACTGACTGGTCAATCACTGAGAGTATCTATTAAAGCACTGCCAAATAAAAAGCGTGAAGTGTGTACACAGAGTAACAGAGCAAGGATATTATATATTCACTGTAGTTTAAAGAATATCCTTTGGATTTAGAGAAGTCTGTCTGACATTTCCTGTGTAATTAATCTGCTGGAGGAAGTACTCGAATACCAGACTGGAGGAGCTGAGGCTCAGAGCAGGTGGGCTGCTGATGTAGCACCAGTGAAACTGAGCCCACAGAGCTCTCCAGGGGCACACAGGTCCGTGCTCCAGGGAAAGAAGCTTCCTGCAACTAGAGCTTATTTGGATTTTTGGAGTTTCTTGGGGAACCAGCATGCAGCAACCAGCAGCACAGGTTTTAATTTCAGGATATTAAAACTTTCTGAAATGTTTCTGAAGCGATAACCCAAACAGCTGCCTAATGGATTCCCAGGGCTACTCTCTCCAGGCCACAGTGTGCACCTGTGAGATCTCTGCACAAACACCGCCTTGAAAGCCATGTCCTGAGCACTGCTCCAGCTGCTGCATTATGCATGATCCTCATTGCCTGCACCAGATGTGGGTGGAGAGGGGAGCTAACACAGATGCTTCCAGGGTAATGGCAGGGGCTTTTTGAATCCTGAGAGAGGAAAAGAGAGGTTTTATCAATACATATTATGAATGAGCTGAACTGAAATGTTTCCATAAGGGATTTCTGGCTTCAAGATGCATAAGCTGGCTGCATCAAAATGCTGAGGGTAGAAGGAGACAACAAAGACTTAAGGGGCACTGCTGGTTAGGATATGTCAGCTATTCCAGCCTTGCCTCTGAGAGTCATTGAAAACATACGTATGGTAGAAAGGTGGAAACAGAAAACCACAGCTAAAAGGTTTATCCAACAGAAAAGTATTTTTCTGCACATCTTATTTCAGGACTGGACCCAAAAAATAGCATTTAGGAGGTCTAACCTTTGGGCAAACAACTGCACTATAAGAAAATCTGTTCCTGCAAAAGATGCCAACATACAAATTCAGTCGATGACCTTCACTGTAACGTAACAGACAGCCATATAACTAAGGAAAAGGAAAACAAAATGTGAGAATCAGAAAGAATAAACAGAGCACAGAAATATACACATGTATACGTGTATACACACATGTAGTATAAATATGAGGACAGCTGTTGTCATTAATTCAGCTATGCTGCAGGTTAGACGTTGCAATACATAATTTGTTGAACAGGTGAGAACAAAATAACACCAATGATTGTAATACTGTCTCTCTGACACACTACAAACACGGCTGGCCTGCAGAGCAAGGCAGGGCTCTCACTGGGAATAGAGTCTTGGTTGGGACTTCTGTTGGCTAGTGTATCTATCTGGTGAATGAGTGGTAAATCTGCCTTTTGCACGCTGGTTCAGAGAAGTGAAACTCCAAGCCAGTGAGAAGAGCAGAAAATCTGGTCAGTGATCTTGCTTAAAATTGTTCAGTGGGCTTTTGTGAAATTTTTACGTGTTTTTTTGTAACATTTTATAACAAATCATTTTATAATAAACAGTGGTGATCACCCACTAGAAACTGCGTAGGCAGTGCCCCTGACAGCTCTAGCTAAAGGGCTAAACAGCCCTTCTAAATGAGGCTGCAAACTCAAACTCAATGTAAAAATGTAATAAATGTCGAAGACCAGGTATACTTGACAAAACTTTAAATGTTTGTAAAGATCTGGTATTTCCACATTTGCCTGTTTATGGAGATTTAATATATGCATCCCTCACTGAAGAGAAGAAAGCATTCTGTGACACCCCAAGTCTGTGAAGCCCTAGGGTTAAATGGATAAGCCATTAAGGGTCCTTTAGTCCACATGCTCACGACAGCCATGCCTTCAGATAAAATCCAACTGCCTCCACTGAGAATAAGCAAGACTGAAAAAAGACATTAGTAGGTAATAAATTATTGAGAACAAACTAAACCGGCATGCAAACAGCATGTCTTTTAAAAGCAGCTTTTGATGCCTTTTCGAGGCTTGAAAAATGAGTTTCTCCAGCCCAGGCTAAGTTGCCCACAGTCTATTACATGTCTGATTGCTTCTGACAGAGGGCAACACTTCAGCACAGACATAAAGAGCCTAAAACACTCATAAACATCAGTGAAATGTGAGAAAGAAATGCAGATAAGAGATTAAAAGGAATATCTCAGGCTGGATGCTTGCTTGTTCTTTCCTGTAAACCAGGACCTATCTGTAGTGTGGTCTTTGGAGCAATGAGGTCAAGATTTGTCCTTAATAGTAAAAAACAGTCTCTCTTCCTTACCCAGGGTTCAGAACTGTCATTCTCAAACATTCCCACAGAATTTAGTGGGATTTCTGCCGAGTAAGGAATGCATACAGGTTGCAGGTGCATTTATCTCCTAGTTCAGCGGTAATATTTCCTCAACAAATGTCTTGGAGTTTTCCTCTGTGTAAAGTGACACAAACTGAAGACATTACTTTTTAATGTGCTTGTAACATATTTGCAGTCCCACTTACCCCCGGAGAGTACTGCGGAGAACATAACAACAGTAAAACTTATATAATCAAAATCTGAAGCATTCAATTAAAAGTTTCCTTTCTAATTTGCCATGCTGCCAGCTACACTTAGGTACGCACTTTACATGATGAAGATCAATGTGTACATTTTAGAATAGCTATTAGCAAATACAGAACCACGTCCTACCTGTAGGCATTTTCTGTACAACGTTGTGCCAGTTGCAAGTCCCCATGTTCGTAAATTATAAGCTAAGACGTGGTCCAGAGCCAGGAAAGTGCTTCAGAACTTTGCTGCTTTCTTTACTTTCCAACCGTTGAAGAGCAATATGTATTTCACAGTCTAAATCTGAGCTCAAAAATAGGTTTTAATTTGGATTCTGTGTAGCTGACGGACCAAGAAAGGAGAATAAAAAAATCTGTAAGTATGAAAATTTCAGTACATGACAACATATAAATGAAAAAGTGTCACAACCCTTTCTCTAGACCATCATCTTTGTAACCCTCTGGCCACTGTGAACAGGGACTCAAAGACTCCATCTTTACCAGAAACATGTTTGAAATGCACCTGATTATCCTGAAAAAGGGTTTTCATCAAATTCTGATGGGTTATGCTGCTGTTTTTCATCTGTGGCACTGGGTTGCACTGCACCAGATTGGCTTCATCAGTCTGCAGCCTGGATCTTCAGGTGAGGAAACGCAGCTCAGATGTGCTGAGGAAGCAATCTGTCCAGAGATGGTTCTCAGGAAACATCTGTGTGTGGAACAGAAATACCTCAATCAAGAGGGACGGCGTAGTGTTCTCTGGGAGCATGAAATTTCTGGTGTGTCACACCAGGCAAGTCAAACTTTCATGGTATGGGTGCCCCAAATTAGTAGCTGCTTTTTCAGTTGCTTGGCCTTGGTGCATCTACAAATATTTTACTGTTCATTCAGGGAATTGTTTGCAGATTTTAGCTTATATTTCCACGCTTGCATCTGGTGGTGCGATGGTGTATTACAGGTCACATATAGACTGTAAAATTATGAGATGGGATCCTGTAAACTAAGATATTTATGATGCCAAGTGCCTTGTTTGCACAGCTGCTGTGTGCATGAACTCCCCAGATACATCGACTTAGCCTACCAGACTACTAACAGCCTTTCCAGCAAAGCCTGCCACAATCGTTAGCAACTTCAATCAAGTCAGTGAAGCTATTCATGTGATTACATTAATTAATATACATTAATGTTTACAACACTGGAGCCAGAATCAGATGAAGAAGAATGACACATATTAAATTCACTCAGAAAGTAGAGTTAGGAAGGAGGAGGCAGAACTACTCAGCAGCTTGGTTTGATGGAGACAAATATTTCTAATCTTACAAAAACAGATGTTTCTGAAAATTTTGGAATATTTTGTTTCAGCGTCTTTGTCCCTAGCAATGGAATGCATTTTACTCTGTTCTTATGTTTCATTTGCCATTTCTAACTGGTGTCTCTTTATCTTCCACTCTGAAAGAACACGTTATTCTTGTAAAATTTAATGTAATTGTCTTTGATTAAACGGCTTGAAAGCAAAAATACACTGCCTTGGGCAAACATTTTTCAGATGAACCCAAAATGGCATTTCTTTTAGAGTTTCCTTTTGTTTGTTGATTTTCAGCAACCATCACCAACAAACCTCTTCTATCTGAGGACCCACAAGTTACAAACCCACAAACCGACCTCGGCTTTCAGCTCGGCAGGCACTTTGCAAACATACAGGGGAGATGAAAACAAGGAAGGGCGTGAGAGTCAGAGCCCTTGGGCTTGGACCTTGCAGGGGGACAGTGATGAAGTACAATGCACCAGTTCTACCTGTGACATCTTTCGGCTCAGACTATGAATATTAGAATTGCAAAAGGCCAACGGAGAGACCCCACTCATTACTGGACCAGTTTGGTTCAATGTTGCTATATGTTACATTTTAAACTAATTCTTTAATTTTGGCCTGAAAGGTACCAGGCCAAGAAAGGCTAGCCTACATACAATACACTTCACTCCAGAAGTCTCTGCCTGATATTTCTTTCCTGATATTCCCTGACACTTTTCTCTGATAATCCCTGAATTTACCTTTTCTTATCCTCAGCCCGTTGCCCCTCAGGCATAGCTGGCTATTGTCTGCCTGTCAGATAGGCATAACATGACATTAAGCACATTTTATCCATGGATTTTCCTAGATTATATCTTTTGTGTCTGGTCTCCTTGTCAAACCTTTTGGCACATCTTTACCTTTTGCAGCATCCAGAATGAATTGATGATGGAGATGATTTGCGTGATTGAGTAGAAGTACACTTACTGGAACTGACAACTGTGTTCAGGTCTCAAAACTGGTGAGTTAGTTAAAAATCAATTTTCCCTATTAGCCAATCAATAAACTAAAGGCAGCTTAGAGGTCATTGGAGCAAAAATGTCCCCTGAGCCATGAGCTGAAATCACAAACAGCTGCATAACCAATGTTGTAGCTCCCTCTGACCAAATTTCCTTTTTGTCTATAACAATCCAGCAAGTATTGCTGAAGTATCCTGGGATTCCAAATGAATAATCCTTGAAAGCATTGCACAGAAAATATGCTCATCACTTTTTTTTGTTCTCCTGCACTACTTTCCACTTTGCTCACAATACTCTTTACTCATATTTGTTTCATGGTAACCTGAGGTTTACCCATGACAGGAATGGCTGACAACGTGATGGAAGGGCAGGTGAAAGCAGGAGAAAGATTGTTAGACCCAGAGACATTTTGAGCACAGCACTTTCAGATAGATAGGATGCATACAAAGTACAAAATTCCATAAAAGATATTGAACTCAGGATTTTTAGAAACCAAGTCTTGGCTTTAAAACGACTGCAGTGTTACGGAAAGAAACTGAACATCCCATAGAAGAAAAAGTGAAGTGGGGGTGAGAAGCCTAACATTCCCTGGAAATTTTATTTTCTGAGGTTTTTATGGAGGCTTTTATGAAACTATCTCTTAAAACATCTAGTGCTGAGGTTAGTTTACCTCTTGTAGAACTTCAAATGCTCTTTTTGTAATTGTGCCAGGACAGATGCATTCACACACATCAGTTTTAAGCATTGACACAATCAATTGCTGCTTTTTCTGACAAAACTACTACTGTAACAATGTTCCATTAAACATCTAGTAATAATATTCTATAGACGTTTCATTGAAAACCAAGTTTCTCTAAGCCAAACTGCACACAGTATACCAATAAAAATGTGAAACAAAATGTTCATACAATGAAAATATGTCTGAACCAGTAAACAGTAGTGTAGGAAACATAGAGGCGAGCTCCCTAAATAAGTTTGATCCGGACTATAAAAAGCTACTGGTAATCAAGAAATGCATAGTTCAGGTGGTTGGCTGGAATGATATCAGAGATATTGACATCAGGAAGATGACCTCTGGTGCATTTACTCATTGAAAGCTGTGTTCCCTTCCCATTGTTTACTCTATCAGCAGCTCAGCATCCAAGGGGTTCAACTGTGTTGACAATTTCAGGGCAACATTTTCACATATTTTGTATTACAAAAATGTAATCCCTAACTCATTAAAACTTCACCTTTGAAAGTAACCTGGAAATATTTTAATTGTCTGTGAAACCTAAAAGTGCTTTGATTTTGGAGAAAAAGCACAATGTTTTCCACTTTTTCCAAAAAATATATTTTCTAACCAGTTCTCTCTATCATCTCTCCTCACCAGGCCTCCCACCTCCTTGAGAATAGGCTATCAGAAAGTCATCAAAGCGGATAGAACCTTCTCTCTAGTTACAGGAATTTGTCCCTTCTCTCACTCTGCTGCCAATTTTCCAACAGCTATCTGAGTTTTTTTCTTCATCAGTCTTCAGTTCTTTTGAGTATATACTGCCCCTGATCTTCTACTTGCTATTTTGTACACTTTTTCCCATGGTGGTTGTTATCTTGTTTTTCCCTGCATTGGTCACTGATCCTTGGCTCTTCCATTATCCTTCATCTTATACCTTTCCTGTCTACTGTAGTAAATTCTCATGTAAACTTTGAAGCCTTGAGCAAGAAAATAACAGCATCCTTGAGAAGGTTCTCTAGGTTGTCACCTGCTCGACTTAGGTATGCGTGTAACCAAGTGATTAAACTCTCTACTAGTTTCTGAGGTCTTCAGGTTCGCCACTCTTTACCCCCATGCCTCAATTTGAAAGGAATTCTTAACGTCAAGCTACAAAGCTTTGACTGGTCTCACTGAGTTTGGGCAGGATTTTCATTATTCCCCTCCAGTCCATGAAAAAAAATTTCCTCATTTTGAAAGCCTTCCCTTTTTAACTTAACCCAGGAAATGTAGGCAGATCTTGAGAAATGCAGAACTCGTGTACTTTTTAACACTGGGAAGTTGAAGACTAAGTTCAATGGCACCAAGAGAGGCACAGGAGATTGAATTGGTGGCTGTAGAAACACTAAACTTGTGGTAACAACTTAGGCTATGACCCAGGCTAGAGAGATTATTCTCTTGGGTATTGCATGGTGCAATGAACTGCGTTATGGAGCACTTCAGATGCCTCTTCTGGCTGTTCAGCATATAAAACATAACTCTTGAGGCCCCACTTGGATTACAGTTCCGCAAGAAAGTTCCCCAAGAAGTTTGATAATTGCCTCAAGTAACCTTCACTAAAAGCCTCCACACCCGGAAAAGAAAAGGTTTGCCTTAATGTCTTACTTCCCATTTCTGAAGTGGATTAATCATATTTATTTTCTTTCACCTTACTCATGCCTAATGCTCTCCAGAATAGAGACTGTACCCACAGTGAAGTTCCTCATGATGTGCACGAGGGGAATGTAGTGATTGCCAAGAAAAGCTGTTGTAGAGTTGTATGTAGGGTGATTGTCCAAATGAACTTCACTGCACCTCACACTACACATCCCTGGTAGCACATTTAAGCTCATCTGGCTAAGGAGCTTGTTGGGGAGGAAATGGATCTGTCATGCTCAGGAACACACCTTGCTGGATGGCCCAAGGGCATGAGCTCAGAGATGCACCAGCTTACCAGGTCATACAGAAAGATGGCAACAGTAAACGTGGAGGTTTTCCCTAGGAAGACCACATCAGCGTGCCTACTCACCTGCTGTGCCCTACGTCCAGAGTGCACAGTACAGCTTCTTCACATCCAGATCAGGGATGCTTGTGGGGGCCTTCTGCAAGCAGCTGGTCTAGGAAATGAAAGCAGATCTGTAGAGGTACAATGTATATTTTTCAGAAATGGAATTCTAAATTAGAAATTGAATTCTCAGGGGAATCTCCTCTGGGACCAGTGAGATGATTCAGCTCAAAATGATGAATGGCTGCTGCCCTTTCCTCCTGCCAAATGAACATTTTGTCCCTCACCGCTGGGGCTGGACAGCAGATGCAAAAATACAGCACAGAAAAAGAGCATAATTTAGCCATAAAAATGTTGCAATGAGCGTTGTTATATAACTGAAATGCCATCTCCTTTAGCGCATCCACCCACTCATTTTACAACCAGTTAATATTTTTCTGAACTTTCATGCTGTATTCTATCCTGCCGCCTCTGCAATCTTTTTGCCTATTTTTCTGCCAAAGCCACAAGAATAAAGCTGTCAACACCGCTACCAAGCCATCTTTCTTGTCTGGCAGACTGTCTAGTGGAGACTATAACCTCCTGGCTGCTCCACTGTATAATCTAAGTATCCTATCTTAACAAAACAGAACTTAAATATTCTTTAGATGCAAGATATCTGCAGGGATCTGTGCAGAAACAAGTTAAATATATTTCCTTGACATTTTTTTACTTTTCTCCGGTGGGAATGGCACAGGCATTCATACTAAGCTGAACACGTATTGACATGCTTAGAGAGATGTTATATGGCTTTTCAACTGAAATATCTCCAGGTATTTGAACTACAATAATAAATATGGCTGCTCCTGAGGGAAGGAAGAAGCAGCAAGAAAATTCCCCAGAAGACTGTGATTAAGAGCTGAAGCGAGCCAATGGCATACAGTAGTTATGCTTTGAATGTGATTGGGATTTATGATTTCAATTAATGCTGGAGAACAATTTTAGAGAATTATTAGCAAGCTACTGGTTATACAGAACACGGCTTATTTGTGTGTTCCTCTACATTAGCGATTTCACTGTGCTGTTTACAAACACAGGGCTGGATCCTGCATGGTGTAAATCGGTGTGGCACAGCCCAGAGCCGTGGAGGAGCTGGCAGGTACACACAGGTCGGAAGCGTTGCCTTGTCTCTCTGATAGGTTTTAGCATTTTGGAGAAGAGAGATCAAATGAGAAACTTGTAAGGAAACTCACTGCTTCTCCACTGTGTGTCCCAGGAAAGGCCCAGGGCTGTGCGCTCAGCAGATGTAAGCTTGTGGGATTTATATCAGACAAGAACCTGTGCCCTCCTGAAGTTCATTTGTGATTTAGAAACTAACCAGGGCCAGGCCCAGCTGCATGTGTGGGCATGTACTGTGTACGTGTCTTAGCTTGTCTATATTTTCTATAGGCACAGCCCTCCACAGCTGCCTCCTGACTCTGGGATTTAGATGTCATCTGTGTTTTTAAGGCATTGCAGTCCAGCTCGGGCAGGGTGCTGCTCCGTGGGAGTTCTTTGTGCCCCCAGGAGAGCCCAAAAGCTGAGGTCTGGATCCTGAGCATGTCTTGGCTCACTGAGTTGAATGAAGCTATTCAGAAAGGCAAAGAAAATCAGGTGTAAGCAGCTGAAGGCTAGGGGATTAACGAAGCATTCATGAGGGAAAGCAGCAGAGTATTTTAGTCTTGCCCCAGAGAAATGGAGAAGGGATGGGGGAGGAATAGGCTCCTCATTGCCACCGGTGGCAATGGCAGTAAGCACAGGAATGTGGCTGCAGTCTGCTCCTCCTGCACCTGGCTCACTCACTGCACCCTGTTCTCGTTTAGATCTCTTGTACACACAGAACAACACAGTGAAAACAGTACAGACTCCTTCATTTGTATCAGGCACTAAGAAATCTTTATTGAAGTCTCCAGTATAACTACTTTGCTTTCTAATGATGGTAATGATCTTCCCAAAAAGAAATACTAAAATATCTGCTTAGACAAAGCTTTATACATCTTGTCTCACTCAGTGACAGATTTTGCCCTCTGTTTTTGTACAGCTCCAGGAAAAATGCAAGGGACAACAGACTTAGATCTCTATGCTTCTGTATTGCCAAGACTACAAAATAATTCACCATTATTTTATACAGAACAGTTTTCTGTGAGAAGCATTTTTTTCCTTCATTTGCAAAACAACGTATCAAAGCTTTGTGCTGGTTTTGAACCCGTACTGTGGCTACCAGCATGACTTATAGTTACTGTGGCATAATGATATTTGTCAGTGACTAGAAGAGAAATCCTCAGTGAGGTTTCAGGCACATCTCTGTGCCTACAATGTAAAGTAATTAACTTCTGAAGATGACCATTTCAATCCCCACATAACAAGAGAATCCTTCCACCTGCAGGTCTGGCGTAGTCCTGAACAGAGACACCCAGGCCAAATTGTTCTAAACTCTGCAAGTTAAAGTTAACTTTAACAACAGAACCCACAGATGAGGAAATGGAAAAGAGATTCTGCTTTTCAGTAGTAGTTGTTATCTGCAATTCTATTTGAAGCCTGTGGGAGGCAAAAGATCTGAAAATTAATCACTCAGAAATCTTGACACTGGTAGAAGCACCATAGCTGGGGACATGCTCTTTGAGGTCTTGCTTTCAGTGGAGTTTGTGTGTGCATAACTCCGGTCTCAGCACGGCTCTTGGACACCAGCTTCAGGATGTTGGGAGCTCCACAGAGGCTGTGAGCATGGAGCTAGCAGGGGACAGGCAGCCCTGTTCCCATTCAGACCACAGCCTCTGTGCAAGCCACTTTCCATCCTGAGAGGTGAGAGATCCAAGATTAAGGGTTTGGAGGGGGTTGGGAAATTTGCTGAAGCATTTCAGGAGGGACTTTTCTCTTCTTGTACCTGATAGAGCCACTGAAAACAGATAGGGGAAAAAAAAAAAGCAAAAACGTTGTTTCTGAGTATTTCTAAAGCAGACGTTAGCCCTCCATGGCCTCGAGCACATTCTTATTATTACTGTATGTTATCTGTTTTACAGTTTCAGAAAATTGCGGGTAAAGTGCTTTTGGCTTGCTTGTTTTTCCATATGGCAAAGGCAAAGCTTTCCACTTCGGTTCTATTGGATCTAAAATTGACAAGGCTGCTCTTTAACAACTCATACAGCACCTTATTCTGCCAAGACATCTTTGTTTGTGTACCAGCCACATCAAATGCAGTTAGCACAGGACTGGGAATACTGCTTATTAGTTAACCACAGCTGCAGAACTAGCAGATGGAGCAGAGTATATTTTTGCTGAAAATCACCTAAAGTAGCGAGTACTGTTCTTTTCTTTCTCCTTTTGTTTTTAAAATGTCATTTCTCCATGATGGTGTCGTAGATCTCAGTAGAGACCGCAAAATCTTGTAGAGAAGACAGAGCATCTACTACTTTAACCATTCTCCCCCATTTGTTTAAACTGAAAGTGACTTTACTGAACTGAATTATTTTCCTCTGCAGCTCACATGAAGAAGAGGCACTATAATTACAATCAGGCTGAAGTTTTAGAGTTATAACACTTGTAAACTACAGTAAACATTTCCAAAAACCTGTAGAAATTACACGTATATATTAAAAGGTAAAAAACATTTGCTCACACGCCACCTTTAAAAAAATCCCTTCTCACTTCTGTGAGTTGAAACCGAGATCCCAGCTGAGGTGTGACACATCAGAATGACCGAGTGGCCAGCAAGATCTGTTTCCACCAAGAGCCCCCAGAGCAGAGACAGTGATGCAGCCCAGAGCAGACAGCAGCAAGACTGGGGCTGCCAGTTGTTACTCAGAGCAATTCCCACTGGCTTAACTAAGTTCCCTCCAGCAAAACAAACAAACAGAAAAACGAAAAGTAGGAATTTTTAGTCTTTTCATTTCTAGCATTGTGTACAATGAAGCAAGCATGCTGCCGTTGTTTGTAATCCCTGTGGTTTCGTGTCGTGTCAGTTCCCTTATTACAAACTTCCCTTTCTTTTTACAGTCTTTGCACTGGAGCCTGCACATCTCAAGTTTCAATACCCAGAGCTGTCTGTAGTCTTTAGGAGAAATGAACATGAAGAATCAAGACCTCTTTCCCAAGGACTTGGTATCAGAACTGCTGTAAAAGTTGTAGACTTTCTGTAGGAAAACTAGCTCTTCCGGAAAAGAAGAGCAGATAGGAACTAAAGGAAAAAGAAGTTTGGTGTGATTTTTCTGAGTAAACAGAAAAGAGAGGCGAGTAAGAGGAAGTTTTCTTATAGCTGTTATATCAAGAAAGCTTTCTACATGGCTGTTTGGGTGAAATAAGAGAAAAATGTAGGCTAGGCTAAGCAGTACAGTCATGAGTTGACGTGTGACCCAGTGGTTAATACAGTGGACTAAAAGAGAGGGATTTTCTTACAACTCTGCTAAATGTTTTTCAACAACTCTGCAAAACGTTCTTTGCATTTGATTAAGACTCATGGCCTCCTTGTATCCATGCTGTCCTGTTTATTTGCCCTTTCAGACAGTAAGTTGAAGGGAATAAGTCTTTCTATATGCTTCCACCACAATGGGAGACCAGCCTCTGCAGAGGGTTAAAACAGTACGAAAAAAATAAGAAAATCAACACCAACCATACCAAAGCAACTCCTCCCAAAACTGAATGTGAACTAGCTCCGATGATGGTGTTAACACATTCCCAAAATGCACCTTTACAGAACATAACCTGCAGAATGGGCTGTACCTGCAATGATATTCGGAAAGAATTTATGTTGTATGCAGTGGTTTCATGATTAAGTGTCTTAACGCTTCCTGCATCCAAAGAGCAAATCATTTTTGTGTTTTGTGTCCTCAGTCAGTCTAAGATGCTGAGAAATAAATGCCAAATGACAGCAGCCATTCTAGCTACAGACAGTGTTAGGTGTCTGTCTAGAGCAAAGGCTTTATAAAACTGCAAAGGAAATGAGCCATGGCCAGGAGAACTCTTACAGTCACGATAAAATTCCTCATTGCCACTCTATATCTCAGTCACTGAGCAAGAACCACTGAGATCAGCAGTGGGACCATCTCTGTGGGCAACTTTCATTACACTGGCCAGGGAAAGTTAAGATGCCTTATGTAGCTCTCCTCAGAACATCCCCAGTGTATCCCTTGCAGCACACGACAAGCCTACATATGTGGTTCTACACCAACAAAATGTCCGAGACATGAGGATGCTTTGCTGTCTGCTTAAAGCAGCTATGGCCAGCACCAAAGACCTGTCTCCTCAGTGAGTAATATCCTTTTCACTCTGAGAACATTACTGTGATAAAAGTTAGTAGTCTCTTGAACAAAATTGGCACGGGTTTCTCAGAATCAGAGTTACTGGGAACTGGTAGCATCGAGCATCTCTGAAACCAAGGCTCCGGATACACGTAACCAGAGTCTGTCAGCAAACACTGCTGCTTTGTATTGTGCTAAGGACACTCATAAGCCAACACAGACACTCAGATAACTGGGGTTAAGATTTGCTTTGCTGTGCAAAACAACCAGTCCACCTCTGGTGCACAGTACATGGCTTAGCTCCAACACTAACATGCTATTGGTGTCAAATTTCAGACCAATGACAGACACAAGTAACATAAGAGATCTGGATCTTTTATCATCCCAATGAATTTGAAGCAAGAATGAATTCACCAGTATCTCTCTACCAGGCATTCCTCTGCACCCCGCTCACTGACATACATGTTGTATCTGAGTGACACATTAACCACTCAGCTTTCATACATTGGAAACGTCCCTTCCCCAAGCAGCAGTTGGGCATCACCTCTGCTGATGGCAAACTTCTCTTCTTCTTGCAGAAACAGGTTCTTCCAAAGAAAAAGAAGAAAAACAGTATAATGGTCAGAAAATTGGTTAAAGACTCGTGGTATTCAGGCAAAGTGAAATTTCTTCTGTTTTTCCTCCCCGTGACAGCATTTGCCTTTCTCTATTAATGTACTAATCTTGGTAGTAGGTATTTGGGTTACATTCTAGCAACATATCCTCTGCAGATATATCCAGCCCTGATTAAACCAAAGGAATCCAATGTTTTCCTAGCCATAGGCTGCTTGCCATTGCCACCCACTTGCTAACATTCTCTTTCTCAAGCCAAGAAGAGAATGAGCAGCCTTCTAATCAAATTACAAATTAGTGACTTAAGCCACAAAACTTCAAAGCATCATTAAAAACAGAACATTGTATGAAACATGAGGTCTTTGATGCCTCATTTTCGTGACAAATATAAATAGTGGACTCCTAACATCAGCCAACATTATATAATTCACTGATAATTGTATAACTAGTATGATGAATACTGGGCACTTAACTTGTTCTCAGATTGGATTTCATACTAATAATATAATAAAAACTGTTACAGCAGTTTTCTCAGAAATAAACTGTTATCTCTGAAGCAAGAAAATATGCAGCAGACGATGGCCAATCCCTTCCATGCAGAAATCTTTGAATACAAAACATAACAAAAACTCAGTTTAAATTTGTGTTTTGCTTCTGTGTCTAATAGGATCTCATAATCTCTAAGTGTTTGTGCAAACTGGTTTTATCAGCTTACAGCATCTGGAATTCAGGAATTCTATAAACCAATCAAAAACTAACTCAGTATCTGGGATAGATAAATCTTAGAGGACGTTTGCAGAACAATCTGCCCTTGAAATAAAATTAAATTGGATACCCACATCCTAAAGGGGCTACCACAGATTTAACGAGGTCCAAGTAGAAAACCTTCACTAGGGACGTTTTCCAATCAAACTATTTAAGTATGGATATCTGATATAGATGTGTAATACGGATATAGACACCCACACATTGGAATTTATTAAATGATCCCCTTAACAATTTTATACCTGCACAATACTACATAATGCCATGCGAAGCCCAAACATAAAACACCATCAAAACATTATTTCGAAGTGTCATTTTAAATTTCAAAATAATTGCTGCTACTACAGTTTGTATGATTTTAAATAATTTAGGATATCAGTTTAAACTTCAGTTTAAAATTTAGTTTTAGTTCTTTATAATTATAGCTCCAGTAATTTCTAGTTCATAAAAAAACAAACAAAAACTGTCGAGAAGTTTATTATGCTTTAGGCTTGCAAGTACATAGAATTTCTCCTAGCAGAATGACTTACAGGATCTGGGATGAATAAGAGATATGTTTGATTTATTGACTTATAGGGGCATTTATAAAAGGGATTTGGCATTTGGCAAGCATTTCGTGAATCTTGAGATATGTTTGGACAGCTTGGGAGATAGAGTAAGAAAAACAGAGTAATACTGTTTAAATCCAACCCCAGACTGAGGAAGAAGCCTTCCATCTCTTCCATCACTGATCTTTTATGTAAGTACATTATTACCACAGAGTTTGGAAATTAGTGTGCATAATGTGGAAGCAGGAGTATGGTCGTTAGGCATGGTAATAACCAGCCAGAAAACCAGAATGGCTGGCAGGTATATCATAATTCCTGGAAATATCCCCAGACCCTCAGGTTAAAAAGGATTTAAGTGAATTTCTGCACGTATTTCTCACCTTTTTAATATGCTTTTGGCTACTTAGAATTGCTGTCAAAGAAGGGAATCTTTGAAGGAGCCTGCCATACTGTCCAAGTGCATTGTCTTCCATACAGCCCAAATCAATGGCTCTGGGAGGGAACCTATTATCCCATCAGTGCATGAACCTTCTGGCAGATGTTCACTCGATCTGCTTTTAAAAAATGTCCAACAGCAGAGCTTCCTAACTCCTCCTAAGCAACCAAGTCTGATGTTCACTCTATCGTCATAGGAAAAAGGCTTTTCCTAGTATCAATTAAAATAATACAGCTCATTTATCTGAAAGATGCTCCCTCTTCCCTTTTGCTAGGATATGCCAAGGATACCCTGACTAGCTTTTAGAATGGCATCCAAAAACTTCTGACAACCTCAGCAGAGAACCTGCAAAAAGGCTTCATTTTTAAGCTATTTATAAAGACTTTCAATAAAAGCATTTTGTTGAAAGGACCCTTCCAGGTGACTCAAACTGGGAACCTGAAAATGCAGATCATCAGGATGATGCATACCTCTGGGAAAACATCAGCCAGGCAGTTCATAGTATGTGCTCAAGGAAGTCAATGTTCATCAAGACAATTAAATACCGTGCTTTATACTGCTGTCACTTGTAATCTAGTTAGACTGCAAATGAAGAATAGCTTGTCTATGCAATTGGTATGATAAACACCACAGAAACTGTGGAAAGATTCACAATACAATACTAAGTTGCTATTATCTCGATGGCAGGTCCATCCCCTTACAGAGCTGTAAGTAATAACTCGTTTACATTTGCAAAAGAAAGCAATATTCACACTGCAAGGATGTGTCCTGTTAGTTTGAAAATAATGTCAATAAGGTGCTCTCCTTAGAAACATCTCCACCATCCAATTGTTTCCCAATCACAATTCATTTACTCAAGGACTGGACTCTGCTAGAGAGTAGGAATGATCCTGCTTTTATAATTGCTACTCCTATGTGGAAACACTGACAGCACACAGACAATTCTGGCTGATTTAGCCAAGTGAAAGGTTAACGCTGAGTAACTGCAGCCAGAATATTTCTTCCAGCAGGAAGATATTCAGCCTGCAATGAAACCTCTTCCCTGGCTACCTTTAAGCCATTGTGCCAGATCCTTGCTAAACATGGCTTCAGAGAGAAAGCAAGTGCTGAAGCACAACACTTTGACATTGTACAACGCAAACACTTGAACAGTGAAAATCCTCAATGGTTCTGAATCCCCATTTGGTGCTGAACTGTACCTCCCTGACACTCCACTGAAAGGCATTTAAGAAAAAAAATAATTATGCTTTACCCATCCCAAGAGGGTATCCAGAGCCATATCCTTTATCAATTATTACTCTTTATCTTTTTTATTTTTTAAAGCTGTGACTTCAAAATACAACAATCTCATAATAACTAAGCAGTTACTGTGTACTGCCTTGCATTCTTCAAGATGCTTCATCCAAGGGAAAGCACTCAAGAGTCATATTCCAAGTTTCCTGGTTGACAGCCATTGATCTTGCTGAACTTCGACAGGGTATTTATCACAATCAAGCACGTTAGATGGAAAGACTTTCCCAAGTGGCCCAAAGCAAAATACAGTACCCAAGTTTTTGTACTTTCCCATATTATATAAGGTGAAATAGCATTAATTGAAACAGATATATGCATGCCTACTGTCGTCATTCCCAAATTGCATGAATAGCAAAGTTATTCACACTCCCAGTAGAGCTAGATTCACCCAAGACCCACACTGAATATCAGCTGTTGACTTCTTAGGATGCTAGGTGCAACTCAAGCCTGTCCTCAACAAGGTGAAGCATCTGTTGGAAATTTATTCTAGTCCACGTTTTTGCAACATTTTGGTTGTGTGCCCCATGTGTGATCATTTGAACAGGACTGAACTATAGAGAGCATTAAGACATTTGAAAAAAATCATACCCTTGTAACGTGTCTTACACTGAGCAGCCAAGAATGGATAGAGTTGAATCACTGTGTATTTCTGGTCTACATTTTGAAAGGCAAAGATGAAATCAGACACTGTGTCTAAAAGTGAATTCAGGATGTTTTGAACAAGGGTAGAGGCTAGTAATTTGCTAGGTTTATAAAACTCAGATTCTGTTTAAGGAGGTTACACTTTCTGTTGATAAAAGACAACTTTAATTGCAAGAGGTGTAGGTGGCCACCCAGTGTATCAGTTCCTCTCTTCCTCTATCGAGATAAAGCAAGGGGAATTGAAACTGCTAATAGTCATATGAATACATTAAACAGCAACTTAGAAAGTTCTCATGTATATACGCTGCAGCATAGCTGCGAGTAAAATGGGTACTTTTTTTAAACAGTAGCCCTATTTACTCTGTCATCAACTCAGTATTTTTTTTTTATTATTCTTCCATAACCACTGATAATTACCTAATATATTTTGTAAACTGCAAGTCCATTTTCAGAGCAGAAATGGCACTTAGACACGGATTGACTCCAATTGGCTTCGCCGTCTGCTCCACAGAGGAACGGCCATCATATGGCTTTTAATCTCATATGAAACAAAAAGATTAAACTGTCAATATTAGGATGAGCCACCATGACGACTGCCCTGATGGAACGGTGCTTCTGAACTGCTCCTAATAATATGTATGCAAGGAATAGATTTTTCTTTATAATGCATGTAATTAGAGTACAGGACAAAATGTTCTGTTCAAATTCATGACATGCACAGCTAATAGAGAAGGAGAGAATGAGACCCTTGGCTATTTATTTGCATGAAAAGGCTTCAATATAGGATATACTTTAGAGAAATTAGTTTTTAATCTAGGTGACTAGATGAGATTTTGACCCTGAACTGTTTTTGAGTTGACCTGGGAGAATTTATGCAGAAATAAATGCGATGCCCTGAAAGCCAGACGGGTGTCGCTTTTTTCATTACTTTTTGAATGTCTCACGTAGTCAAGAGGAGCAGAAAATCGCTCCTTTTAAAGG
The DNA here is from genome assembly GCA_013396635.1 of Penelope pileata. Lineage (NCBI taxonomy): Eukaryota > Metazoa > Chordata > Aves > Galliformes > Cracidae > Penelope > Penelope pileata. The sequence goes on from WBMW01004283.1 coordinate 1,072,900, forward strand.
CTCACCTTATGTGAATTTGCTTTGATGAGACACAATCAAAAAAAGCAGATAGAAATCTTAGCAGGAATGTATTCTTTGTAAATTTGGGCATTCAAGAAGTTAGATACATTGATTCAGCAGCGATTCCCCCTGCTTGACCTGCATAGAAGAGAAACCTACAACTGTAGCTTTCTATGAATACATTAAATAGGGCAACTCACTCTCCAGGCAAAAACGTAATACAGAGAACTATTGCTCTACAATCTTCATAATAAGCAATCCAATAAGTCCTGGAAGGAAGGTTTCAGAAAACAACTACTTTTTAGATAACATTGCTCATTTAATGGCTGATATGGGAAATGTATGGCAATTGCAGGTGAAGATTTATTATCAGGTCAGGGTACAAACCTTGCATCCCTGTGGGAAGGGTACTCTGAGCATACCTGAAAAGTACCTGCATCTCCATCTTGATCAATCACTGTTACTAACATGAAATAGGGACAATTATTTCTAATGTATTAAACAATTAAACTACTGTTTCTTCTGCATGTTGTTAGTAACTCTTAGCTTGAAGTCAGATTTTAGAAAGAAATTTGCTGTTTTTACATAAAAGCTCTCTCTTAAATAATCAATTGCCAGAGCCTTTGCAGGCACGAGTCACTAATATGCACAGTGTTATGTACCCCTAGGCCTCATCAGGGCTGGTATAGCTTACCTATTCCTCCTTATTCAGCAACACATAAGTGCTCCAGCAGATACCCCAAACCCCACCGTGTTAGATACTGTCCAACACTGCCCCAGCATTCCACTGTTAGAGCTAACAGCACTTCTCTGCTAAGAGGAGTCCTGGCCATTCCCCTGATTCAGCAGTCAAATTCCTTCAGATAGGAAAGGAGCAATGTAACAAACACACAAGCCTCACAGCAGCAAAGGACATGGAAGCATAAATTATTTCTGTAGAAGTCACCACATTAATTAGGGAGAATGTATAATTTCTTTACAGTTTTAGGCTTTGAAAGAATATTTGATGGCTGGGGAAAAGCAAGGGCAAAGTGTCTTCCAGTAAGCTGATAGATAAGCAGGTCACAGCAGCAGAGGGAAAGAGAGGCTTTCTGTTCTGGCTAATGAAAAGGATATTTCCATGAGCAATGACAGAGGTTGGGACAGGCCAGAGCCTTTTCCTGAGGCTTTGGTAGTTTGAAAGACAGTTTATCCACAAATTTCTGTGATAATTGCTAAAACTGCTTTTTAGGAAACTCAGTTTCTAGCCTTTCCTCTGCCGTGATCTACTGGGAAGCACGAGGCATGCTGCTTAGACTCTCCATGCAGCACGGTCCCACCTGCAAGTATGGGAATAGCAGCCACCAAACAGTACTGGTAACAACTCACAGAGGTGCCGTGCAGTGCCAGGTGCTACAGTAATGAAAGGAGAGGTAGGAGGCAGGGGAAAACAAACAATGACATAAAACAAACAACAACAAAATATCTAAGGAAAAGAAACATTGAAAATCACCATGGAATTTCTTCCATGAAGTGAAGATTCTTCTCTGAGGTTTTAGGTAGAGCACTGATGAATGAAGGAATAAAACTAAAGTCCAGAGTATCTAACGTGTGAATTCAGGAAAAAGAAAAAAAGTAAAGGAAAAAAAAAAGAAAAGCCCTATAAGATATGCTCTTCTTGTGTTGGAAGACCAAGGCTGTCCAGAGCATGAAATTTGGCTTATTTCAGTTAACCTACTGTGTCTCTTACAGCATGCATCTGTTTCTTGGGACTGTCTCTCTGTGTGATTTTATAGCAGCATCTCACCCACTCAAGTAACACATGAGTAATCAGCTCAGTTCAGAGGTTTCCATCACCCATGGAGCTTCCTTACAAGGTCCTTTGCTGACAGAGGCATTTGATAGCAGCACCCTCCCAGGCCAGAGCTCATGCTCTGGTCCTCTAGAAAGGAAATAATAATAAAAAAAGTTAGTTGAGAGCCAATTCAGATTGTGATAAAACACAATCTGTTTCTCTATGTCTGCAGAGTGCATGTGCCAGCCTGTGAAGGGTGACATCCTTGGTGGATGAAAACACTTTCTGATTGCTGTGAAATCCAGAATCAACAGATTTGGAGGCAGCCTGAGAGCTTTCTTGAGTGCTGAGCACATCTGCCCAGTGCCTGGCACATCTGCATGGTGTGTTTCCTTTAACACTCATACCCATGCTGCTTGACACAGTTGGATGTTTTTGTTTGCTAGTTTTTTATTTTTCTAGAAGATCTTGAGTGGTGAAAACAAGAAATGCAGATGGAAATACATTTGGAGAATGGCAATGAGGGACCATAAAGGGTTTGCTAATACAGACTGTACACTCGTATCCTCAGCTTTCTTTATGGCCTAATTACTATGCAGGCTCATGTTTGGTTTCTGAGCAGTTGGGAAACTAGTTGGAAGGTGTATGCTGAAGCTACACTGTCTCATTATGCTACATGCTTCCTCAGTTGGAAAAATCATCTCTGACAAGCCACTTTCCTGGGTGCAGAGCTCAAAAGACGCCAAGAGGCTTGGGGCTCGATGAAAGGTATTTGATGTCAATAGCATTTGACATATGCAGGTTTGATACATTCCTGGCTTCTAAGTGATGCCAAAAATGCAGCTTATGAGAGTAATATAAAGGAAGAGGACAGAGATCTAACCTCCTTCAGATAATTGCTCTGAGTTGTTGCAAGGTGACCTTCATCCCCACACAGACAGCTTATTGGTGAGAGTGCAAAACAACATTTCTCTCTCTTCAGTTCCTGTGGGCATGCAAGAGGCAGACAGTGCTCACGAGAAAACACTGATGACCCTGTGTCTGCTGCACAGGCAGGTTAGATGGTAGCCTTTATATGAGCATAAGTGTACCCATCCTGACGCTTCCCGAGACTTTCAATGTTCACGTGTTACAACACCCTTGGTAAAACCAAAAAATGTGGTTTGCAACCAGAAATGCTTTCCCAAATAAGAAAACATAAAGACACACAGCCACGCCACCCTTCAGCCTCCTCATGCTCCCAGGCATGTGTTTGGGCATGTATGCACAGAGAAAGTTGTGCTAAGGGCCAGCACTGCTCCTTTTTCCTCAAATAGCAGGAAATAAGGCTCCCAGAAGTACAATCCTACATTGCTCTGTCCCACCCTTCACTGTCTGGAGAGCTCAGTTCCTGTCTGCATCCCCTTTCACAGATGTGATTTGCTGTGATTGAGAGAGCCCTGGACTGGGCTGTGAACTGATTATGATTTAATTGGAGGTAGGGCAAAACATAATAATACAGACAATCTCAGTGCTTGCATGCTGGGCAGCTGGCTGGAAGCCTGTTTCTCCCTTGGGCAGTCACACAAAGGCAGACACTGACACAAACGGCTCCATTTCCCACCACCCTCCCTGAGGACCAGTGCAAGGCTAAGAAAATGCGCCAGGGGCACAGCTCTCAGGTAGAAGCTGTCTCCGATTCCATGGCATTATTTGGCTGCGAGTGCAATGCCTGAGGGGTCCATCCATCCCTCCTGCCCCACATCAGCACATCTCACCCCGCCAAAGGGCCCTGCATGCTCAGTCAGCAGGCCGCAGCAGTGCTGCCAGACCCTGTGGTCACTGAGGAGACCACAGCGATGGCCGCCATCTTGGCCCACCGCCCTGCCGTGAGGAGAGGCCTTCAGGGACCCTGAGGCAAATACAACTCCCCACCTCAGCACAAAGGGGGAGAAACCTGTGTGTCTCTCCAACAAACATATCAGTTGTTATTTCACTGTCTCAGTCACATGTTGCTGGATTTTTCCTTCAAAGCACTCTCCTTGCCTCTGGGCAATCCCTCCTGGCATATCTGTTCTTGGGACAGACATAACCCTATGCCTGGTAGGAGATGCCAATGCCCAGCGCCTCCTGAAGGCTCTTCTGTGGCAATTTCAGCAGAAAAACCCATGGAAGAATAAATGAGGTTACTTCCAGTGATGAAAGTGAGGGGCAGCTGAGGGGCTCCCTGGCTGCTTAAGACTCAGGTAAATGAATAGCTCGAATATATCACACAGAATCCTGTTGTCTGGACATTTCCACGAAATTTTGCTCCAAGGTAAAAAAAAAAAACAAAAAAAACTGCTTTTCATGCTGCGCTCCCAAATGTAGAAATGAACAGGAAGAACAAGCTTCTCTTTTACTGATTCATTTTCCTTGGTGTCAAGGCAGCATGAATCAGGAATGTTGATGATGCCCAGCCTGGCCAGGCAGCACTGTGCAGCCCCTTATCAACACGCGCATGGAGCACTGGGAGAGCAGAGGATAAGTTTGTGCCTCTCCTTGCTCGTGGAGCATTTCTGTATGTGGTTTCCTTCTGTCAAATGCTCACCTTACCTCTCTCCCTGAATGTTTTTGGTTGTAGATGGTTGTCAGCAAAATACTTTGCTGTTTAATGAGACTGCCTTTCAAATAAGGCTGCTTATATTTTACATCTCCTAATACAGAGGCCAAAATTAATCTGTCCTTCTTCTGGGAAATGTTTTCTGTCCTCCAGCTGCCCCAGCTCTGCTGAAAGCCCTCACCCATGTAAGAAGCAGTTGTTCCCAATAAGGACACAGCCAGTTTAAAGTTATCTTTGAAGCCTATTCCACTCTAAATCTCATTGTCAGTCCACTATTTCATTCTTGACCATCTGGCAGACCAGAGCCTCCAGGGAAGCTTGGTTCCTTGATGATTATTAAAATGAACTTGAAACAAGCTTGCAACCGACCTTTACAGACTGCCCATCAAACTGCCTGTTCCTGTGGGGCAAATGCTTGACTTTGTGACACCAAAAATGGATAAAGCCTTAAAAAGAGTTCTTAGTACTTCTGCCTCCTACGCTGTCCTCAGAAGCAAGCAGAAGGATGCCACAGCTGCCATCACTGAAGTCCAAGTGACGGACAAAACCAGAACTTTCCTTTCCATAAACCACATCCTTCAAGGGCAGTCAGTGCAGCCATATCTCAGCAGAAGCTGTGGCAGTTTAACAGAGCTCTCATCTTTAACAACTTATAATTCACAGCTATGTCATCTCACAACTGCAGCAGAGAGAAGAAGCACTGGGGATGCCTTTCCAAACCTGCAAATCCATAGGTGTCCTCAGATAGGGTAGTGACCACAGGAACCTGCTTGCCTCCAGTGTGCTCCAGCTTCTGCAGCAAAGCCCAGGACTGCTCCACTTCCACGAGCAACATTTCCTGGCAGTGGCAGATCTGCTTACACCATCAGTTCCACATCTGCTCAGTGTTTGTGTTCAAACTGGATTGGTTGGGATCATGGTGTCGCGGCAAAGTAGATTCCTAACAAAATGAAGATGTTTCATTCCAAATGAGTAAAGTAGACAGTGCAGAGGTGCTAAAGGGAGATACTTGCCTTTGGCTTGCACCTTTAGAAGTGTATTAGATTTATCAACAACTTGTAATGTCACATAATAACGGATAGCCAGAATGAAACATACACAGCATGCTTCAGAATCAAGTCCTATACATGCAAGAAGCAGTACTGCATGCCCAGAAATATCTTGCTAAAATCTCCAGAACACAAAATTGCTATTTTCTACCTTTTTCTAGCCTGTTTTCACAATCTGCAACTCCCACCTATTCAAATTCATGCCTTTTACCCATTGCTATGTTATTTTAGTGAAAGCCTGTGTACTTCTAAATACTATACATCATCTAACCAATTACATTCCCTTTAGGGTAGGAATGGTATATGCACATAGTGAGATATAATTGTAATTTGAAAGATACAGACAGATAAACGTTAGGGTACAAAGCTCCAAAGCGGAACTGTTGCACACCCTTTATATCCCTCGTTCAAGTCCTACAGTAGCTACTCAGCTGGAAATCCAAACATCAGACCTGGAAACCACTTTTGAATGCAGAGGCCAAAGAGAATGAGTAATTTGCAAAAGACACACAGTGAATCTGTGGGAGCACCAAGAACAGGAACAAGATCTCCCGAGTGAAATTTAAAATGCTAGTCATAAAATTCATCTTGGAAGAACACTATGCATCTGTTTCTCTGCTTTCTTTGTTGAATTTCTCATATACACTTCTAAAATATCATTTAATAACGTTAAAAAGGAATAAAAAGTATGCAGGTGTTTCCGTTTACGAGTAAGAAACTTTCTTAGAAGTTCACAAGAACAAGAAATCAATGTGTTTTCCAAAGCACAATAAGATTTCTGAGCAAGACTTCTTTATCATTCAGTTTAAGCACAACCAAAATATATAGCTGCTTCAAATTTGGTTCTGATCTGAAGCATGCCTTGTAGAACAATGTTTCTGTCTCCCTGCAATTCTGGCTCCACAACACCAGTTTCATTTGCCAGGCCTTACAAACAATGATCTATCCATCCACGTCATGCATATTATGTCAAATATATTACGGCAGCTTTTCAGCATATTTCCAGTCAAAGCTTCATTCTTCTTACGGATTCTGCAAATGAACAACAGTTTTAGTTACAAATGCCTCCCCGTGAGGCAGCACTCCTGACAATAGAACTGAACTTACTGTTCAGTACTTACTGTATTTCTTGCAAAATTGTGACACCAGCATAACCAATCATTATGACACATTGCTGAGAAACACCGTTTTGCTCTGCTGTTGATATATTTCCAATTCAAAATGAGCAGGAGTGATACTGGGAGTCATTCAAGCCTTGATTAGTACTTGAATAGATCAAGCATACATCTTCACATCCCATTAGGAGAAGACAACCCAAAGAATTAGCTGCCCCCAGCCAAGGCCCTGAACCTTGGGAGAAGTTTGTTCCCAGAACAAATGACAGATAGGTGGAAACATGAACATCAAATATGCACAGAGCACACTGTGAAACAGAGAGAACTGCAAGATGTTCTTGACAAATGGTGGCAGTGCTAATGAGCGTCTGGACTAAATGATTATATTCCCTTTTTGATTGAAAGCACTTACAGATTTACATTAGCTCTGACCCAGGAAAGCATTAACACCTGCTTGTACCCAAGACGCTGATGCTCGTGGGCTGTGAAGGCAGCGCTCACGTGCAGGTAGATAAATGAACTGGGGTTTCAGGAGAGAAATGCCCCAGCTAGCTCTTCCCAACCAGCAGGATCAGTACCCAATAAGCATGCCAGTGAAATGTTATTTTCAGGACAGGAACCAGAGAGTTCCCCTCCTTCTGATTTTGTCTGCAGAGGAGCAGTGAGTCAGTCCTGTGGATCTGCAATGCAGACAGCTGTCGCCAGGTGAACTAAGGAACATTTATGAAAAGCTCTTTTTCATTTTGCTGCAGGTTTGACTGTGGTTTCCCAGTCCTCCCACCTCTATAAGCCTCACAGCCTCTGCAAAGTGCAGCAACAGTCGCACTTCTTTTGGCAGAGGTAAAGCAGGGGGCTAAAAGTTTTGCAGCATTATAGTATACATTAAATTCTCATTTAATTACGCGCTTCTCGTGAAGAATTGGGGTTGGTTGTGCCATCAGTACCAGACTCGGAGAAGAAGACCAATGTGATTAATCATAAACGAACCAAGAAAAACTCATGATGGAATTTTGAGAAGTGCTCTTGGAGAACTTGCAATTGTAAAGTTATTGAGCATCAAACACGATCATTTAACCTAGCGTGCCAGCATTTCTCCTGCTTTGGAAGTCTATGCCAGAAACTGAAAAAAAGCAGGATTTAAATAGCTGTCAGAAAAACCAAAAAGGCTTTCCAACTGTAAAGGTCTGAAAGAAGTAAATACAATCACTCAGAGTATTTTTTAAGTCATGAACAAACGGCTCTGAATAAGCTAACAGTGGTGAATTTCATAAAGCAGTAAACAGGAGTATCACTCTTCAGCCCTAGATTTTACAAAGGAAACCAATGTCCTTTGGCAGATGAGAAACTGAGTTTCTTTGAGTATCTGAGCATCTTGGTCCCCCCAGACACCAGCTGGGAGGCGTCAACAAAAGGCAGGTCCCCTGCACTGCATTTCAGTATTTTTCTTACTAAGCAACACTGCTCATGCCCATAGTTGTGTAGCTACTGATGACGCCAGCTAACACTGCAGGGCTCAGTTCTGCCAGGTGCTGAGCTCCTTCAGTGTCTCTGCAGCGGGATGGGTTCTGGTTTCAGTCCAGCTGATGCTCTTCTCTCTTTGAAGCAAGCATGCAGGCTAAGCCATTCCAGTGCTGACAATTACTAATTCCCACCCACAGGACAACACTAATTCTATTTTCCAAATCTCAGTCGCCTCAAGGACTGTACTGGATTTTTCAGCTCAGCAGGAGAATCACTGAGCCCTGTGCAGAGTGCAGCACAACGGAGGACCCCGTGTCGTGAAGGGGACTATCCACCAGGTTGGGTCACCAAGTATTAATCCCTAGGTTTAGGTCCTGCTGCAAAAACAGCCCCAGGGCTTAAGTTTAAAGCAGCAATGGCAGGTGACAGCACCAAAATCCACGTGCAGGGGAACAAAGCACTCTCTTCTGAAGGGATACAAGCAAGAAACCCCTCTGCAGGTCTTGGTTGCAATGAAGCTGGAAGTAGGTGAAAGTCTAATGAACTCCTCAGAGGACAAAATGAACTAACAAAGACAGCAGCATCCATCCATCGCTTGTCAGGGAACACAACCTCTGTCTTTCATCTTTGCTTATAGCAAAACACGCGTCTAAGTGGTTTCCTGCAGTGCAATGTCTTTGCTGCACCGAGGCCTGTAGGATCATTTTCACTAGTAAACAACCTTGTTTTTCACTGAGCAGATAACACATGGATGCAAAAATGGAAATGTGGAAAAAAAAGATTTTGTAGCAAGCTCAGAATCTCATAAAATAACTGGCAAAAAATTAAAAGAAATGGAAAGAAAAGTTCAGACTTCTCCAACATCCCTTGGAGACCAACAGCTCCTTCTCCAATAAAGCACAAAGAACAGCTTCCACAATGTCACATCGTAGGTACAGTGCAATTTGTGCATCCAAAGCTTTCTCATCAAAACCAGAAAACACCCACAAAAAAATAGATGTTGACTCTGCTACAGTTTTGTCATGTGAATCAATCAAATACCAACAAAACATTACTTCAGATTCAGTATGAACTCTCATTTCCTAACTTTCTGTGAAAAACACCCATTCCAAATGGCCATTTGTCTCCAAGTGCAAAAACAAATCTTCAGCTACAGTATTTCACAATTAAGATTACTGTTCTCAAAGAAAAAAAAAATCTATTTTCCAATCATCCATGAGTAAAACACTTTACTTCCTAATTCTAGGTAAGACTCCTAGAGCAGAACAGTCCTGTGTCTGCCAGGTTATGAATTTAAGGTGCTTCAGGATTTTTTTTTTTTTTTTTGGACTTCACACTGTATTAATTTTTTTGGCCTTTAACAGCAGCAGTGTGCAAAAGATACTAGCATTTCTAATTAAAACCCCCAAATTTAAACAATTCCAGAGTCTGGAATAGTTATTTATTTCCTGAACATAAACAAGATTGTTCAAAATATTCTCAGCATCTGGAACACTGGAAATCACTCAGGCCTTTGCATGCTTTGCATTTACTAGCATGCTCTTTTTCCTCCACATTATTTTTACACTTCTTTCCAAGTTTGACCCATAGTACCCAAGAAGTAAGAGCTACAGGAATGCAAGGCCAAGGAAAACAGCTGATAACAGAATTCTTCCTGTAGGTTTTTTGTTTGTTTCAACTACAGTGAAGAAAGCAGTACCTCTTACCTTCAAAACTACTGAGTAGCTTTGTGAGCACCAGTTAACAAGCCAATGCTTGTTAATCTCAAAATTTATCTCAAAATTAAAAGCTGCCCCTCTTAAGGTTAAACCCCTATTCTTCCTTGACTGCACCTTTTTTTTTTTTTTAAAAGTCATACCAAGAAATTAATTTCTCCTAAATATTTCCTTCAAAAATGTTTCCATCTGTCACTGTCTGTGAATTCCTTTTATAACTTAGGGAAAAGATTGCTTTAGCTGCGTTTTGGTTATCCTTAGCTTCACCATAATTACAATGTGTTTAAACAGAGAAAAACTGTGATTTCCTCTCCCATGCAGGAATTGGAACTGGTGTCAGAGCTCACCCATAGCATTATCGCTGGGCTCTTAGTTGATTTGTCATCCTGTGGAGGCCACATCTCTTTCCCCCTCATGGAGGTAAGGCAAACATTGATAAAAAAGGAAAAAGAAAAAAAAATAGGAAAAAAGAAAAAAGGGAAGAAAAAGAAAAGAAAAAGAAAAAAAAAACAAAAGGAAAGAAAAAGTGAAAAACTCTCAAGTTTCTTGAAATACAGCCTGCCATGCTTTGGGCTGTTTTTGATAGGCTTTGGTATAATTAGTTCTTGCTCGCAATTTCGGTGATAATTGCACTCTATATTAATTGAGCATATATTGTACTCCATGCAGGCAGCAAGTGATGAAGCTGTCGGTGTTTTGTTAGCTATTACACTGCCTGATTCGTATGGGCTGTTTGATATTGGTAACAAATTAGCCAATTTATACATCATAAATAAGATTCAAAAGCCCTGCTTTATCAGCTGGAGAGAAAAATACTGTTATCTTGGTTGACAAAATGCTTGTGTTAAGATTCCCAGTGCCTTTTGGCAGGAATTCATCAGAGCAGATGTATTCCTTCTATTGGGCACCATTTGGTTCAATTATTCTTAATGTTTAATGGCAGAATAATTGGACTAAATGGTAATATATACTCCAATAAAATACTTTCATCAAATACTTTAATTGCTGGATCTCCGTAACTGCAGCGCTGAGCTCTTTACTCTGCTTATTGACATTTGACACGCCATGATCTTAATATGCCATTTTTATAAATCTCTTGATGAGTTTTTATCAGTGGTGAGCACTAAACCCATGGAAGCAGATCCTTCTTCGGTAAATGGGCTGGGGAGTTGGAACAAATAGGAAAAAGAAACCAATGTGACATAAATCAGCTCCATGGTGGTACCTGATGTAGGGAAGAGGAATGCTGGAATCTATCAAAACGTCCATCACTGCGACTAATGGGAAGAAGGAGACAACTGTCTCCTTACAAGTCAGGGAAGGCATCCCAGACCAGAAGAGGACTGCTGGCATCCCAAGGTACTGACCAGCTGACTTCTGCGTTGCCTGTTTGGATAATGCACAATGGGCCCATGGCCACTGACCAGGGCTCCTCGCTGTGCAAAGACACAGGAATATGTTTTGTCATACATCCAGAATGGCCAAAAGCCATCAAGGAGGAGATGAAGCTGCTTTCTTACTGCCTCTGGGAGATTCTCAGGCTATCAGCGGTGACAGATCTGCTTTTAACTGAGATAAGGGAGAAGCACAGAAGTACCTGCTAACGCTACCCACACTCACATATCCACACTGATCTCCAGATCACAAAATCACTGCAGGCATCCCATTGCCTTCAGTAACTGCACCAAGGCTGGGACCTGGATGTGCTCATGCAAAGAGCTGACATCCCAGAGTCTGCAAAAGAAGAGGGTGTCGGGACGGAGGGAGAAAAGAAGACAGCAAGAAAAGCGAGTCCCTCCTGGGACCCTTAACAGCCCAGACACCTGCTTTAACTCCAAACACTAGGCAAACAGCAAAGCAGTGCAAAGTCCCCTGTGCACAATTCTACAGGGGATTGCCACAGCGTTAAACAGAGCAGAAAGAATGGGGAAGAGATGCATTTCTCAAACTCCTCGATCAGTTTCGAATTGCTGGCATCCAGCCAGTGAGAGGCAGTGGGGATGGAACAGCTGCTGCCGCAGCAAAGACCCCACGGCCAGCAGAGCTGCAAAGGCAGAGATGCGGCATGGGCAGCCTTCACCCACGCTGCTTCTTGCAGTTCAGGCCTGAGAAATAAAACATTGTCATTCTGGATTTATTTGCTCCGTCTAGTTAAGAAGCACAATTTTATCAGAAGGGTGTTTCATTTTCACCAATCTGCTTTCTTTTGTCCCTTCTGGGGAGAACATAGAGAATGGACTGAAAATTGAAGGGGTCATAGTGTGGTGGGAAAATGTCACCCACTGAGATGACATGACCCCACCCTCCATCACCCATCCCACAGAAATATTGGGCAGGAAGACCTCGTGAGCACCTTTCAGTTTAGAGGCAGCTCAGCTTCACTGGAGCAGCGGGCATCTACAGGCGTGGTAGGCCTCAGCCACCTCTCCCTGCTGTTAGAGCAGATGTGGTACTCCCTGCCAGGTGAGGAAAGGGTGTTACTGCAAGCCATTGAAGGAACACCTACTCCTGAGTTGCCAAATTCATGTTGCATTGTGAATTGTGAACCGCAGGTACCGAGGCAGGGGCCTGGGACAATTGTGGAGATACTGCACAGCTGGTCCCGGAGGCTGGCAGTGACACAGGCACTGCCTGAATTAGCTGCTTGCAGTGCTCGTCTTAGAAGAGGCTCAAACACAGTGGGTGGGTGGTTCTGTTACACCAGCAACAGACAGCAGAACAAAAGGGACCACACATAAAAGTCCTGCCACACCGGCTGCAAACATAGGCTTTGCTTCTGCTGCTGTTGCTGCATTTTCAGATCTTTGCAAGATCTGGAAACGACTGGGGCGGAACGCGTGCTGTGATGTGAAAAAGCTCAACCTTAATGATGAAACCTGGAAATCAATCTTTAGAAGGAGGCATAGCTCTGGCAGACCCCTCTGTGTCTTTTGAAAGTGAGCCATTTTCAAAGGGCAGCCTCATGAGGATGGATCTGGGAATTTCCCAGCTAGAAAAGCCAATGCAGCTGTCATGCAAGAACAGGCTAGCTTCAGCAGATGGAGCATGACAGAAAGAATTCTTTAGGCTTGCAAGCAGCTCTTTCTAAAATGGGTATAATCCAGAGGATAGCGGAAAAATCAATAGATGAGTAATGTTAAGGAAATCAATAGGATTGAAGCTCTGAGGCTGCGTTGTTCACATGGAGAATTGACACCGGTCTGGTGTTGTCCTGAAGAGTTTTGTCTTGATGAGGGTGCACTCAGCATTCTGGACATCGGTGTGAGAGCAGCACTGTTCTGCACCCGCCACAGTAATAATGGAAAAAAAGATTAATCCTCTTGCAAGCGACGTTCTGCATGTCTGAGAAAATCCACTTTCTGCTCCAAGAATTCTCTGAAGCAAATCTAAGGACTGATCACCAGCTGTTCAGCAGACAAGCTGTGGAGGTGTGTTATGTCAAACATTCCATCAGGGCTACAAGACAATAGTTATGGAAAACTAAATGCAAAATAATTTATGCTCCATTTTCCCTGCGTTTTGCACATGCTTCCAGAGCACAGCTCAAAGGGGATTAACATCTTCACATCTGAAGTGGCAGTTCTCCTGCTGTGCAGTGTGGGAAAAGCACTTGGGAAAGCAAGGCTACTGGCACTAAAAGCTTCCCAGGTCGTCAGGAACTCGGGATTTAGGCTGAGCAGTGCTAATCTATGAGGGTGAACTTCAGGGGACAGCCAGGTAATAAAGGCCCAGGAAAAGGAAAGGCAATTTTGTGGCTCAGCTCACCCAAGCCTCTCCAGGAGCTCCCTGCAGAGAGCTGCCCTACCACCCAGCCTTCCCAGCACCACTTCCAGAGCAGCCAGGCACATCCAAGGGACCTACACAGGAACAGAGGATTTTAGGGCTGATAGCTTCTACCAGAAACGAACAAACAAGGATTCACCATTATGAAGTTCAAGCTTGTCTGTACATGGCAGAGACGTGCCAAAGGGCAGACCCAGGTTTGTGTTTGCTGTGCAAACCCCATCTCACAGGCAGCATGAGTCCTTCCAAAGCTGCAGGCTGCCTGTACTCACAGGCCCAGCTCCTCCACAGCCCAGAATACTGCAGCTGTAGGAGATTAACACCATGCAGCTGCCAATATCCTTTGAATGAAGCCTCTGGTCCCACCCAGCTGGGGAACAGGTCAATTTTGCTATGCAAGAAGCCCAGGTAAGGCAGGGCACCAAATGCCATTTATTTCTTGAACCATGCTGCCCTGCATTGGCCAGTGTTTGGTCATGGGGCCAAACAGAGCAGTGCTTGGGTACAAAATGGCATTTTCTAAACCCCTCTACTGACCCATGTGCGAAATAAAGGAGGAATGTCACTGTAAGCACTCGCTGCAATGCCCTTTCTTGCCTGTTATTTTGTATTACTGTTTTGGAGCGGCTGGAGAGCACCATTCGGCACCTAGCTGCAAAGAGGCTGCCAGATGCAATTACTGAGAAAGTCTTGAAGGACACAGTGCTGAAACAGAGACATCTGAAATAAAGGGAACAGCTTTGTTTAGCTGTGTGGCCTTTTGCTGCCCTGTAATTCTTTATGTCGATTATAATAGAAAGATCAAATTTCTCATTTTCCCATCTCTCTATCTAGAGAAATGCAAAATCTCTTACACTTGATCTCTCTGAGCCCTCCTTTCCCATATTCACTTACTGATAGTTTGTCACTGTCACCTCTTTGACAGTGGCCTCCTTGCACGCTTGCATTTGGAAGAGTTGCTCTGGTAAATACAAAGGACCCAGTTTCCAAATCCCATCATGTTGCACATCCCAACAGCACTTAATAAATGGAGTAACCTACTTCCGTCAGTTGTTTCCTTCTCTCCAGACCTGGCTATTCTTATTAGATTTCATTTCTAATTACCTGGGATGTAGCTGGGAACTGGGGCCAGGCTATTTCCCTGTTGTCAGTCTCAAAGAGGTCCAGAATGAGGCATCTCCTGTCCCAGGGAGATGGGAGAAGGGAATATATTACCCGTGGCACTGCTTTTCCTTCCTCCTCTCCTTGATGATGTGGGAACACTCCAAGGACACAAGGAGGGCAGAGGTGGGAAACCATCACAATTCCAACGTGAGGGTTCTTCCTTGCAAGCAAGGTGGCATCACAGCCTGGCACTGTGATGCAAGGCACACAGAAAACCTTTCCCTCTTCAGTGCTCCACGTCCTATAGAAAAGGAGTGGCCCCAAGAAACGGGGAGCATCACATGCCTTGAATTCCTCCAGCATTGCTGTCCATACAACACTCAGCACCCGCAAACAGAAGCAGGAAACACAAAAGACAAATTCAGATACACACAAAAGATCCTCCTGCAATCTGCAGGAAGGGCTGCTAGCTCTTGGATAAGGCAGGTTTTATCTCATACGAGGAATAACATGCAATAATCCACGCACATTTTTATTTTTAATCCTTAGCTGATACTTTGTGAAGCCAAACAAACACACAGATGTGTTCAGGTTTCTACCAAGGGTGCATCTGTCTCCGGATGAAAGAATCCCGACATCAAACTCAGTGCAGCTGGGCTGGAAAAAGTTTTAAATCACTGCGATCAACACAAGTTTTGCACCAAAGTACAAACACGAATACCATGATTTCCTCTGGGTGACAGACAAATCCTGTTATTCTACTTATGAATGGGTCTCATTAAGTGAAAAAAAAAATGTTGATGCAACCTGTTCCCTTTTAAATTAAACATATTAAAGTTGATAGATATCCCTAATTCTCTGCTCAACCTTTTATGTATTGCAATAACACTGCTCCCATTGTTAGGGAAAGCCTTGAGTCTGCATAATCTGCTTTTCATTTCCCTGGCAGCTGCAGATCATTCTCAGTGACTAAATTAAAAACAGTTTCTTTTAAGAATCCACGAGATCTGTCCTCTTTATTCCTCCCTGCACCTACAAGTCACACAGAAAATGACAAAACAAAACCTTACCAACAAGCATTATATCCTATCAAATCAGGCTGGAAGGTCACCTCATCCATCTTTCTGCCCTGAGGCAAAAATCAACTCTTCTTAAACCAGCCCGGAGAGATGCTCATCTAACTCTAAAACACATCCAATGATGATTTCACAGCTCGCTCCTTGGCTCACCTCTTGCCTACAAGTTTGACCTAAATGTCCTTTGCCACAGCCTAAGCCTCACTGCTTGTCCTGTCCACAATGGATGCAAGGGCTGTTTCTCCTCAAAGAACAGTATTTCTTCTCTTTGAAGCAGCCTTTTGCATGCATGTCAAGGTTTTCTATACTTTTCACCCCCTTTTTTCTCTCATCCATACCTGTTCACAGCTTTCCCCGTGCACAGCCCCACTTCAGAGCCCAGCACTCCGGTGACATGCAGCGATCTGCCTTCCCCAGCTGCCCCTTACTGGAGCTGGCTGTGACTTCAGAAGGAACTCCGATTTTCTGAAAGCCAACAAGATGACAAACGACACGAAATCTCACCATCAGTTCCAAGCCTTACAGCAGCACCTGGTAGTTCACACGTAATGAAGCTCTAAGCCTGGTTGGTTTTTGGTGATTCCTTTTACAGGACACAGTGTTGCCAGCCCTGAGCCTGGAGCACACAGCCCAGTGGGGATGCTCAGGTTTGTGTTTTGGACCACTCTCAGCACACTCATCCAGGTCTGAAAATGCCCACAGCTCCCAGGCAGGGCAAGCAGCAGAGCTCTGCTCCCGACGGGGCAGCACGTTGCACTGTGCAGGGAAGCACTGCCTGGGCTCTCGCTGATCTGCCCCGATGTGCTGTTCCAATCACAGCAGTTCTGGTGATGCCAGCTGCTTTTCTGGATGCAGGGAAGGAAAGCTGACAAACAAGATGGTTAGTGAACGTTAAGGACATTACTCTGGAACTCCCAGCTGTTCCATCTCACTGTGAGAATTTAAAGGTATCTTGTTAAAGACATAATACAATGTCAGCGTTAACAGCTTCCTCTTGCTTTCCCTTCTAAGTGCCCAGTCCTACAGAGCTTTACTAATACAGGCTGAAATCTCAAGATTCAAAGGCTAACTAAATCCCACTTAAACCTTCACAATGGGGATTAGCAGGCACTCGCTCGTTGTTTCCACCGCTGCTGGCTCTCTGCAGGAGGGGCAATGCTCCGTGTGTGCCCTTTGGGTTTTGGTGATAACCTCAGGACATCGGGCTGAGGACAGCTGCTGGGGACAGCAAACCTCACTTGCACCAAGGTGCAACTCTGCGTGCTTGAGCAAAGAGAAAAGCACCCCTTCCAGGTACTGCATTTTGTGATTTATATTCGCTAAAACCACACAAAATGTAACTAAAAGCAAGGGAGAGCAAAATAACCCACGCAAGTAATAAACCTGTCCACAACAGCACACAAAGAGACCTCTGGCTACAGAAAGCCAAAGGTGCCATGGCACGAGCAAAGTGTGCTGGTTCAGAAACATGCCCAGATCTAAGGAAACTTTCCATGTAACAGCTGAAAAGTAAAACACGATGTTCTATTTTGCCTATGGCTTAACAGGAGTAAAACGTCTACTGTCATTAGACTACGTACAAGAACTGGGGCTGGGATGGGAGAAAGATTACATTATAGATAGGGAGGGTATATTATGCCTCTGAATATAAGTTCCTCCATATTTAATTTCACCAACCTGTAACAAAATGCTGAATGTAAGAATGCAGAATACAAGAAATAAACAATTTTATATTTTCTAGAGAGGACAAAGTCATTAAATGGGTTCATTTTTACATTTATTTGACCAAACAATTGGTGTAGATAATGTTAACCTTTGCAGAATAATCATGTACACACACAACAGTGGTTTTGAGACCAGAAGTAGATACACAGTGTACGACAATATTGCATAAACTGTTCTTCCACAGAATGCCTCTATTTCCAGTATTAAAATACATAAGAGTGGCTTTTGTGTTATTGTGGTGAGGTAAACATTTCTTCCTTCAAAGCTCTGCACTTCCATGCACCTTCACAAGAACTGCTAAGGACACCCTTCCCCTTTGTTCAGTCAATAAGCACATACCCAGTGGCATATTTATTGCTGTTCTAATGGTCATACATTTTTGCCTTGAGCAATATGTGGAGAGAGGAATGGAGAAGAAAAAACCTACAGAAACTGATGACAGCAACCTATCTCTAGTATTTGTGTGAAGAGGCAGAGAGTAGTGGAGGTAATTTGTTTTGAATGGAATAGTTTTAATGGAAATGTCAAGAAAAAATTATTTACATTTTTCTAAGTAGAACATGGTATTGATTAGAGCCGCTCAAAAATCACAATTAAGAATTTATTAGACAAATTTTAACCTCTCTGCCCATTTACAAAGTCTTCAAGACCAGATCACATTATTCGCTCATTTGTTCACCGTTCAATTTATTGATGAATTTCATGCATTTCCTGTGCAGAGTGAGATCTGTACTGATTTCTTAGTTACACAAGCCATTTGGTATTGTCTTCTGTTCCCTGAATGATTCATGTAACTAACACCTTGCTTTTTGACTGTTACATAGATACATGTAACCTAAATAAATTTTAGTCAATATCTGAGTACTGAAACTCGTATTTTCTTGCACATATTTTTGCTGATGTGTTGGAAGTACAATACTTTAAAAATTGAAAAGTTCATTTGTGTTCTGTTGTCAATAAATCAGAAATGTTTTTTGGGGGGCAGTTATTTCAAATTAAGAATACTCCATGATCCTGATAGAAGACTGCTTCGGTATCTCACCTTATTTTAAAACCTCACACAGTGGTATACTTATGAAAGAGGTTATTTTGAGAAGTGAGCAGCCGTTTTCTGCCTGACAGACACACTCTCCCAGAGACCTCTATATGACACAGTTACACCAAGAAATACTGCACCTCATTTCCGAAACCTAGAAAATAAAATCAATCACATTTCACCTATTTATAGGTACAGTGTGAGAATGGCAGGTCCTTTCACTGCCACCTATTCAGTCTCTTCTCCCATTGTGAGGTATACTTTTGCATCTAGAAAAGAAATCATCTTAAGGCAAAATGTGTGCTTTCTAAAAAAAGAAAATAAACTTTCATTTGAATAAAAATAGATACAGCAAGCACAATTTTTTACATTGTTGTAAAAATCCATAAAAATATAAATCCCATTATTAGTTTGCTGACTCTTTACAGTATAAAAAAATGAACGGTAGTATTGTGAAGCAGGTGAACTATGTGTGTTTGACTAAAGAACAATCCTGTTGATAGAAGTCAATTAGTAATTATTGTATCTCCTCATGAGATTATCAGTGGCAGTTTTGGAAGAAAAGCAGAAAAAGATTTATGAAATTAATTATTACTTAATAAAACCCTTACTAACAAGATTACCAAAACTAGATGGAGACATACTTTTCAAGACGGTAACTGCAAAATTTGCAAGGCATAATTTGTAAGCCTATAGCCTGAGTTTGCCATGTGTCACAAAGTAAGTCCCCCATACACTGATGATAGCCTAGGAAAATTCCAATAATTCTCTCTGACGGAATGTTGTCTTGTAAAACAGGCACGCTTTCCACGAGATCTCTTCAAGGAGTTATTTTTTGGCCACACTAGCCACTGCCTTCTTCGCTGCATCTTCAAGGTCATTTGCAGAGGTGATGGGGAGTCCACTTTCATTCAGAATGCGCTGGGCTTCATGGACATTTGTTCCTAATAAAGAACATTGGCTATAATTAGTAATTAATATTAATGAATAAATGAGCATCTTCTACTAAATCTCTATTAGAAGAGTTGATGCTTCAAACTACACATCATTCCATTTAACATCACATCCAATGACTGATTTAGACTGAGCTGAAAGGAATGAACTCTTAATTTCAATGACAATTTTGACAGGCAATGCACTTCGATAATAATATCTGCATCTACAAGAGGGGCTTCGTGAAGATTGGAGGGTCAGTCCAATATCCACCTGAATGGGCAGACATCCAGCAAGAGCAGAAGATAATGGATCACGTATAATGCCTCAAAGAGGCTCAGAAAATCTTAATTCTTCAGAACCTTCCCCAGCAAAGACAGTTTTGATTACTGATGTTTTGCATGACAGAAGAACTTCAAGTCAGGTATCTCAGTGAGCGAGAAGAATCCACCCTTCTGGATCACATCACCAGCCACATGCACAGGACCCCAACTAGATCCTCTTTAGGATCATTTCTAACCCCTCCTGCATATCAAGTTTCTTGTTCATTTACCATGTCAAAATGCTTAATTACTTTGTAATTCCTAGACCTAGCAAAATGAATTTTAATTGTATTTGGAACTACACCCTAATTACACCCTTAATTATTAACCAAGCAACAAGCATAGTCTGTATTGTACAACTTCCAGAATGTTCATTTTAAAGGGTGATTTTGTTTTTTTGGCAGATGTTATACAATGTCTGAAATTACACGACAGAAGTAGAGAAATTCCAAAGTCTGTATCAGCAGCGTGCTCAAGTCAGAACTCCCACAACTGGCACTGAAAGACCAAAGACATCTTCTCTGTTAAATTCCTTACATTTGTGTAGCAATTCCCATGAAATATGGAAAGTTTTATTCATTATTTAGATACAACTTTAAACACTCAAGATTACACCAGCTTCTCAGACAGGATTCTGCAGGTGTTATCAGGAGAATAAATGGAGACAGGGAAAATTTTGTCATGGAAATCTTCCCATACAGAAAAATATGCTGTTCACTGAAGAGCCAATATTCAGAGGTCTGAATAAGAAAAATACATTGGGTCTGTTCTGCACTGCATTAATTGTTCTGCACACTGCTCGTCTAACATGCAGCGCAAAATCAATACGAAACACAGGCCACAGAAAAGAGAGGGAGGAGTTTACGCAGATGAATGAAAATATGAAAGCTAAAAAAATCTTGCTGCTGTCTGAAGACCAAGGTTACATACTGTATTTACTAAATAAAATACCAATCTACGGGTAAGCCACACAACTAAATGTTTTTCAATTATTCTCTTTCAACTATTCTGTTTTTTGACTAGAGCTTTTTATCCCAGCATGATCAGTATTTTAGACATAGAGAGCATATAGACATTGTAATGAGATCCTGTGGAAAGCAGTTTTAAAATTAAATGTTCAGAAAATACCTGGAAACATAAGGATTTACAAAAGGCATCATCTTATTGCAGTGGATGTTAAAAGAAACAAATAAAGAATCCCACTATTCTGACATTAACCTCCTGCCACTGGATGGTGTCAGAGAACTGTAAACAGAACCCATACGTGGGCTGCCGAAATAACCTACACCGTAACTGAGAGAGTGAGAATTCACAGCACTGAAGGCTATGAGGCTTTGTTCTTGTTGATTTTTTTTTTCCTCTTGTCATTTCGTTTTTTGTTGTTTTTGCTTTTTTAAAATTGACTATTTGGAGTTTTTTCCTTCTGACACATATTACTATCAATGACACTTAAAGAAAAACACGAAAGCTCTAATTTTACCAGTATATACTTTCAGACTTTTTATTTTAAATGTTCTCCTTTGGAAATCTGGTTTATGAAATAACCTCTGTATTTGTGTACATGTAAACTGTCACATTTACATTCCATTGCCTCGAAATCTCTGCTATCCCTAGCAAAGAGAATCTATTCAACTCATTGCTCCCCGTAATAAATATTCTATCCAAGCTTGTTTCTATGAACTGTAAGATTATAGCAGCACACACTGTTACTAATGAGTCAAGGGGACTGCATAGGTTGAATGAAAACAAAAAATAAAGCACCCCCAATCATACTTCAATAAGATTTTAAACTCAGATGCCTGAAGAGGTGGATATAAAAAGAGCTCTAAACGTGACCTTGCAATATCCCATTCTTCACTCTTGATGGGCAATGTGGGGCACTAAAATCACAAATAGATATAAAACCATGTTTGTGCTGGCAAGTCACTAGGAATAAGATACAAATTGGAGCAAAATTCCACTTGTGAAAGATTTCTGAATTGGAAAAATAAAAAATAAGAGAGAAAAAAATTGTTAATGCTGAAAAACACAGAAGGTCATGAATCACATGGCTAAATATAACAAGAAATTTTGGATTCCAGCATTTGAACAGAAATCAGTTTGATTCTGTGTTTCAACATATTAAGTAGTTCTAATTCCTCCAAATTCTTCTTGTCCCATGACTAGAGCAATAGAATTCATTTGTTGAGAAAGAGAGAGAGAGACAGAGAATGGAATATTTCCAACACAGGAAGAAGACATCTAATTCACAATTCTTTTTTATTCTTTCCTATTTTCATCCAACATTGAGCTACATAAAAACTTGAGAAACAAGTTTTGGCTTCTATTCAGCACTACTAGTTAGTTCTCACAAAACTTAATTGAAATACATTACATTTTAAAGGAAAAAAAACGTCCTGCATAAAAACAGCAGAAGTGAGTTTTCGACATCTGTAAAAGATAAAGTTTGGAATATGCAGTTTCTCCATTTGTCTATGAGCCTTTCAAACAACAATAATCCTGTGTCTCAGCTGGTGAGTTCTTTACTGATAAGGCAAGTAAATACATGTAATTATAAAGTTACCATTTTCAAAGAGAAAAGTAATCCTTTCTTTATCCACTGGTAAAACAGCTTGTAATTATACTACAACTGAGAACAAAGATTTGTCCACAGAATCCTGCTAAATCAAGGCAGATTTGACTGATTAAAACTCTAGTCATCACGACATTTGTAATACAGTGCATGTGGGCAAAGACTCTTTAAAGTGCAGGTCACAAATCTGTTAGATTTATGGGAATAATCATGAACCTTCTATTGGAAAAATGGAAATCCAAAAAAGTGCTTGTCCCTTTTTCATCTTTTGAAGTGTAAAGTGTTATCGGTGATGTTTTAAAGTCTTGGATAGTCTTATTACTTCCACAGTACTCATCATTAATTCAAAATTATTATATATTTGGATAACCCAGTACGAGTTCAAAGAAGAACAAGGAAGATGATTAAGGATCCAGAGGGATTGATTTCTGAGGAAAGATTAAAAGAACCAAATACATATACTGCTTGCTTGGGTGATTAAGGAGACAGAGAAAGCTGGAGCTAGAAACTAAGAGCTTCTAGGTACAATGTCTGAAGGCTGTAAACATCAGAGGTCAGCATCTGGAACTAACTGACAGGTAACACTGGAAATAACAAAGAATTTGAATGCTTTTGGGACAAACATTATGCAAAAGCGAGAGCCTCAAGTATTGTAATGGGACAAAGTTTCCTATAGAAAACGTGGTAACATCATCTCCTGAATCACCAAGAAGTCTAGGAAAAACATCATCAAACCTAGCAAAGAGTCTGCAGTCACAGGAAGATGGCCAACACAAGATACTGGTGTTGAAAGGTGTGTTTGACTTCTTAAAGATTCAGCTTTGACCTCTGTGCATAAGCAGCATGTGGCTCTGCTGAAGGCCGTGGGCCCCACGGCAGAAGCTCCCCCACTCCTCTCCTCTTTCAGGCAGCCCCATGCAGCAGCACCAGGGCTCTGCTAAGCCAGCCTAGGGACCGTTTTGCCTCTTGCAACCTCCCAGAAAGTTGCATTAAAAAAATAAATAAATCACCCTTACTTGTGTACAGTCATGGAAGATGTTAATCAAAAGCACTGCAGAAAGGTAAAACAATGGCAGACCTAACAGACTGCAGTTTAAAATGAGCGAGTTGATTCTCTTGTTTCTCCTACATTGGCTCCAAACATTGCATTACAAAAAACTATCTGGTTTAGAAGGAAAGCTAATGACTTTTCCAATATCTTCACTTCTAAAATGACAGACGTAATAGACAGTTACATTGCCATTACGATAAACTTTTTGCCAGCTACAATAGACAGGAAAAGTTTTTTGCCATGACGAAAAGCTAAAAAACATTGCCTAAAGCTGATAAGCAATGAGATTTTGTACTGTAAAAGTTCCCTGCTTTTAGCCAACATCCATCAGCCTCTCCTTCACCCGTACTGAACTGCCTAGTTCATCTCGTAAGGCGCTCAGTGGTGCTTCATCATCCAAAGAAAATCTTTGCCATCGGTCTCACAAATCCATTTTAGAGTATTCAAATTTTCCTGTGCTTACCATGGCAAATGGGTACCCATGATAAGCAAAAAATATTTTTGTGCCCTCTGGGAGGTATTTGAGCCTCACACTGAAATGCACAGTGGAACTTTGACAGGACACAACCTCACGTCACAGGCCATGCCGCAAACATGGCAAATGTGATGCAAACCATGCACTATCAAAAAAGGCCAAAAAAGCACTCCCCTAAACAAAAGGCTTAATGGGGCTGCCTGTTCATGAGTCTTGGAAACTTTATTTTTTTAATAAGAAAAGGTCTTGGGTAGTCAGAACCGTTTTTGTTTTTTCCTCCACACTTTCTTGTGGTGTTAAAAACTACCGTACTTAAAACAACTTCATTTACCACCAGTGGTGAGTGACAGGATATTATACACCGTTAACATGCACCCAAATATGAGTATTTAAAGAGACAAAAAGCCTCTATTTTTCCAAGTCTATTTAACCAAAAAGAGATTTTCAAGTATACCAGTGCTGTGCTGATTTCACCCAAAGCACTTTCATCCAGCAGCAGCAGCAGAATCCCCCTTCCTCCTTCAGGATGCTTTTCAGAAGTTAGAGGCAGAACTTCTTACTCACTGCCTTTAAAGAAAAGGAATCAGTAACCACCAAGGAGTGCTCCTGCTCACCTCTTCATTACTTCTTTTGTTTCCAACTTAGCAATGCTGGATTTCCTCTAAAAATTATTCCGCACCATTAGCAAGTATTCTGTTTTTAATGGATTTTAGATGGACACTTTGATACTTGGCAAGAGAACACATTACAGTTAGCTCTCTCAGAAATGCTATTTCTAACCTCTTTTAATTATATTGGAGTACATTTAAGAAAACTATTTTGCTGCAGGTTTAGAAATAACAGAAATACATTCAGTAAAAATCACAAGAAATACCTTCCAGTGAATAGCAACTTGCATCAAAATCATTTCTATTTGCATTGCAAATGTTACAAGCAAAACCATAATGCTTTCAGTGCAAAATTTCATCGCTTTGCATACCACCTGGTACCAGGGATATAGAAATATGCAAGGAAAGATAGTTTATTGGCTTCAGGTCATGCTATGGATAAAGAATTACACATATTCTTAAGGTGCTGGACTTGAGTGTTTAGAGCTTAGAAACCAACACAAGCTGAAATAGATTACTGTGAGCATGAGGGAAGATTTTGTCTGGGACCACCAGCACTCACCTTCCAGCCTGACCACCAGAGGCACTTTCAGCTCGAGCTCTCGGCACGCTTTGGTAATACCATTGGCTATAATGGCACAGTTCACAATGCCCCCAAAGATGTTTACAAGTATTGCTTCCACCTGTGGGAAAGGAACAAAGTGAGAAACAGATATTTCTAATAAACATGCATAAAACATGCAGAAAACACTATCTGGGTGTGTGCACAGACTTGCCTAAATAACATGGGTGCACAGTTTATTGTAGGTGGTATGGAGAAAATGGTAATATACTGGCCCTGTCTTGATAAAGAGGAGTACAAGTCCCTTTTAATTAATAAGGAGAGTTGTGTAATGAAGAGTTTTCATTGCTAGATTGATAATAGCCTCAAAAAGCTGCTATTCATCAGTTTATAGAAACTGAAATTTCTGCACCCATTTTACAACCCAGATGCTTTAGGCCCCCAGCTTGAAAAGGGCATCTGATTTTCATGAAATCAAATCCAGTAGCAGTAAAATCTAGCAATAACAGCAGGTAAATAAAATTGACTACAAAGTAGCTACTTTGAAGTTTTCAATAGAAAACAGCACAGTGCAAAGTCTCATACAGACAATTTTCTATGTGTGATAGAAGGACAGTTACATCAACTGAATCCAAGTTCACGTGCCAGGCTTCCCACCACAGCTCATCAGGTTGGGGGAGGCATTACCTGGATGCAGCTGTGCTGCTTCTCGTGCCACAGCTAGGCTAACCCACAGCACTGGGGCACTCCACAGTTACCTTCCCTGGGAATCACAAACAGCCTTTGCCAGAATCACGCTGACTTGAGGGAGGATGAAATAAAGAGTGGGGATGAGGTCTGAAGGAATGAAATAACGCTGGATTTCACTAGTGCGTGATGTCAACCGCAGTTATGCTGAAGTCACTGCACAAGATGAACAGACCCACTTTGCCCTGCAGGCAGACAGCCACCCACTGGCACCGAGAACATTCCCTGCAGCCACGCGTTTGCAGTTCTGCCCCCCAGGTCTAGCACTCCTCTGCAGACAGAACGTGACAGTGGACTCCCGAGATGTGCAGTCACACAGACTGAAAGCTCACCACGGTTAGCAGTACTGCCATCCACAATGCAGCAACAAAAAGGGGAAATATCTCAACATACGCTTTGCTTCCCACAAGTAATCAGCTCAGCAATATCCTTCAGCAGAAGCACAGAGTGCAAAGCCATCATTTACTGTAAGCATGTGCAGCGTCTGCAGGGCACTGCAGAGCTCCAACGCCAGCTCCACAGCCCTAAAATGAAGGTGACAACGGGACCACCTTGCTGACTTGACTCAACACCTTTTGCTGCTCCCAGCCTCAAGACTTCTCATGACGCTGCCCTCTTTAGACACAGGCACTTTAATGTCATGTTAAATGCTTACATTTACCAGTCCACAGTTTTATGAATATTAAGTTGGTGATGTTGCAATTATTTATTTCACCTTTATGTTGTTGTAAAATCCTTCTCCTTGTAGAAGCTACCGATGGTGAAACCTTACAAGGCTCCTTCTCTGCTTTGCTCCAACTGCTCATGCGCATACAAATATTCACAGGCTTGGGATGTAAAAACACAAAGAGAAAATAGAGCCCTTCAAACTTTTATGCTATTAACCCCTACGGTAGGGAGTTACCTATGCAAAGTGCTTTGATGTTAAAATGTACTAATATATTCGAGCAGGACAAGCCCCAGACACTGCTTTGCCCTTCCCAACACATGCTCCTTAATCAGGGACATTGCATCAGGCACGTGACAGATCAACTTAACCAAGGGTGTTTACATTATTAGAGATAAGGAGGAGGATATTATGCTCAGTACAGATATTTTAATTCCTAATGCAGACATTCTCATTTAAGGATCTGCTTTTCAGCTTTCAAGCTGAATTCTAATCAGGTCTTCTAATCCATTGGCAGCAAAAGGAAAAAAAATGTTGAAGGAAATTAGATGCAGCTTGGATAATTGATGTTTGTATGCTTGGCTTTAATAAAAATACACTGTTAAATTAAAGAGGAGTCTAAAAGGATTCAATCAATAAGAAACTGAATCAGGTAGAGAATTCAATCTTAGGTTTTATTGTAATCTTCCAAATAAGCCAACAGATCAGTCCCAATGATGCTGAGATTCACTTTAACTTCACTGAAACTTGTGAACATTGTTTATATATGCTCCTGTAACCTGACTTTCTAGTGTAACATGCATTTCTAGTTGAAAGAACTTTAACATTCAGACCCAGCAGATGGATGAAAAGGTTTTCAGTATTTCATGTGCACAGAGAATGCATATCTCTATGTTATTCAAGTCTGTAAGAAAAAAAACCTCCCATCTTAAATCAGAATTGTTCCACATCAGGATCCTCAGTATCTAACGCGCATGGAACATTAGATTCATACAGTCACTGAGGTTGGGAAAGACCACTAAGATCACCAAGTCCAACCGTCAACCCATCCCCATCATGCCCACAAAACCCTGTCCCTCAGTGCCACATCTATCCTTTCTTTGAACACCTCCAGGGACAGTGATTCCACCACTTCCCTGGGCATTCTGTCCCAGTGCACTACCACTCTTTCTGAGAAGAGATTTTTCCTAATATCCAACCTGAGATTTATATTAAGAGGGCAAATTGCTCACTACAAGACAGGTTACTTGGTAGCATTATTACTCAAATTACCATTTCTCCCCAGTAGTACATCTTATAAAATTACTTTGTATTTCAGCAACATTAAGGAAATTCAAGATACTAGTATATCCGAAGGCTGGACTCTTTCCATCCACCAAAACAATTGCTAGATGGGAAATCACCCTCAAATGTACTTGCAATTAATTACGGACGCCTCTAGAGAAATAAAGGAACCCACAATAGCATTAAGACACCACCATCAATGGTGGGAACAAGCTGCAGTCTGCCAGCTCCAAGCACCAGTGCTGGAAAGCAACGTAGAAACTAAAGTGAGAGCTGTGATATTGCTGTCTTCATGCTAGGTACAGTATGAGGCAATACCTATCAATCTCACAGCTCCTAAATACTGTATGCACATATATACAGACACACACAGATAGCCTTTTCTCTCTAAGTATTGTAATTTATATGCCTTTGCTGCATTTTCTTTTTTTTTCTTTTTTTTTTCTTTTTTTTTTCTTTTTTGCTGTTCTGAAATGTTCTTAGGCCACAACAAAATGCACCGTGACATCTGATCACTTAGGGATGGCAGCACCTGCAGAGCACTCCACCCTTCCCAAAGCCCATCTACAAATCCATGCACTGCTGAGCACCCTTCAGATTCACACTAACACCACATTCTGTATGCAAAAACAAAGACAGCAAAACATGAACACTTGCAAGCTGCTTCATCTCTTTCACCTTCTACCTTTGTACACCAGAGAACGATTAGAACAGACTTTGCACTGCAGCACAGAGTGATGCCACATGCTCAGTTCTGGTAGAACCCCAAATCTCAAATAAAACAGAAACCTCTATGTGACTGCAAATCAACCTGGGGCTTCACAACCATTTGAAGATGGTCCAAGCATGGGTAGCCACCAGAGAGGGCTGTCTTGCTTTGCCCCATCTTTGTCCCTTATATGCACAGACAGATGCATGAATACTCACAATGAAGTGTAAATATTATTATAAAATCACCAACATGATCTCTGACCTTGCTGTAAGTTGTTGCTCAGAAGCTCAATCCATTTATTTTAGTTGAAAAGCAGCTACTCAACAACTGTTGGTAAAACCACACCTGCAGCAAATTAAAAGCCAAGCTAGCAAAGAGCTTGCTTACAGCTTGCATTGACCAAAATCTCAAAAGCCACCTTTACACCTCATGCTAAGTTCATATATTGACCACTCTTAGCTCTTTCACTAGCTAACACTGCACGCAGACACTGAAACAGCCTTTGTCGAGATTTCTTCTGCAGGACATCACAGCTCACCCCACCCTGAAGACAGTTGGTTTGTGTGCTGCAGTTGGCAAACTCTGTCTTGCCTGGAGGTTCTGGTGCTTCCTGAGGTTAACACATGCATTGCACCTCCCGGTCCTGGTCAGGGGGGTCTAATTTTGTGCTCTTAAAAATACATTATTTTACCAAACTAGCTCATGAATTTGCCAGAAATCAAACAAGATAAAGCCAGCAGCACACTGTCAGGCAAAACTGAGATGAAAAATTAAATACACGGATAAAGTGGGATAGGCACTTCTTCACATTCAATCTATTAATGTGTATTTAATCCTTTCCATTTTTCCACTAGTCTTTACTATTCATTTATTCACAGTTTACAATATTTGTTTCAGTGTGGGAGAAGCAGATTACCTGCAGCTCTCAGCATCATGTCACAAAACACAGATGCCACACACTCACACCTTTGCTCCACCTTTCTGCTCCCATTGGTGAGACACAAACATTATTAAAGGTCCCTATATTACTATAACTTGACCTCAAGTTATACTAACTTATTCCTGTCCAGTTTTGAAATCTTACTATAACCCACTAGCTTTTTATATCAGACAACATTTAAGGTTCATTTGCAAATAAAGATTCAGCCCACTGCAGCAGGGAGAGATGAAAGTCGCCAACAGAAACAATTGCTTAAAATATCCACTAGAGGACAGTGCAACTCAATGTGGAAAGGGAATATAAAAATCCCCTTGGAGAGAAGAACAGTTATTTTTCCTACTTAAAGCCAAACTATCTTATTTTACTTTACAAAATGAGAGGCAAAGTAATATTTTGCATCTTTAGGATGGAATTTTCAAAGCCTGAAGGTGATAAAATTAAGGAGGATGACTCAGAAGTAAAGCAAGAATGCCTGCAGTTAAAAAATATCAATACCCTGCAATTTTGAAGGTTTTTGACTATGTTAAAATGGGTCAGGGTTTAAAATTCACTAATAATGCACCATCATGTCACAGCACGAGAGGGATGCTAATGAATCTTCCAAACAAAATTCAGATTTTCTTTTGGGGCTGGGGGACTGTCTGACAAGTAAGAAAGGCACATTACATATCTTCTCCAGTGCTATTTTTTGGCTTCTATTTAAGAAGTTCCTGAGGAATGTGACTCCCACCGAGTGATATTCCTGCTACATCCAGTTGCTGTATATTAAGCACTTTTCTTGCATGGATGGTGAGGCTGCAGCCCCCTGGCCAGCACACCAGCACAGGGGAGAAAAGTCCTTTTAGCAATGCAGCTCCATTGGTGACAGTAAGAATCCCAAACACCATGTTTTGTAAAATCAAAACTTTGCAGCTTCAGCTTCTGATGTGCCAAAACAGCCCACAATGCTGAGGATGGAGCTGGAACCACTCCCTGGAGACCTGCCTTTGCCCAGCTGCAAGGAGCCCATCTTTTGGGAGCAGAAATACCCCCACTCAGTGTACACAGACTCCTTCAAACTCCAAAGCATCACAGCAGCCAGCAAGGTAGCCTTGGAAACCTTCATTTCAGTATTACTTGTCAGCAAGTCACGTCACTGGAGAAGGATTCTGGAAGATTTCCCCACCTGCAGGTCATGCACCGGGCACACACGTCACAACGATGCCATTGCTGACGTGCAGCCTCTGGCACACGCTCACACTTCAGGTGTGCTTTGGAAGATGCAAACCTTTGTCTGTTTCCGTGCCTGTGCTCCTGCCTGCCAAAACCTCAGTCAACTCCTGTCCAGAAACCATGTTAACACAGTCCAGAGCACGAGCTAATTAATCCTACTTCAGAATGCAGGCAGAGCAGGCAAACGAGTGCCTGCAACCATGTGGGAATGTTCCTTCGCTGATAGCAACCTCCTAATGTAATCCTTATTTATGGTAATAAGGGACAAGAACAAGGAAAGAGAGGGAAAGAAAAATCTTGAGGCCTCGAAGTGCTGTTTTAAAATATATTTGAAAAGCAAGACAACAGGTTTTATTATCATTTGGGAGATGAAATGCAGCCGGCAGTTTCTAAAACAATTGCATTTCTGGCGCCAATATGAGAGGATAATGATCATGGGTACAAGGAACAAAAGAGTACAAAATTGTTCTGACTATTGTTTAAGTATCTGAGCTCCGGGGAGATCAAGACCTTGGATGAGCTGATCAGAATGCAGATCAAAATAAAATTAAGGGATGACGACTACCTACATGACTACATTCTGCAAGAACAAAACAGCACAATCAGTTCTTCTGCAATAGATGACGGTGTGATATTTCAGATGTCTTTTAGTTTTCTCTTTGTGCACCCAGAAACAAGGCTAGTCGCTTGTTTAGGGCTGATTGGGGGATTTTATCGTAGCGAAACCAATGCACCCATCCACCCCTCTCGTAGGCATATTTGGAAAGCACTGGTCATTAAATACTTAGGGAATTCATGTTATTTGACTATTATTAGCATAATAAGTTATAAATACTCTCCAAATCCACTTACCCAAGGTGGTTTATAGACTGTAAAAGGTCTATTAAAATTGATCCAATATTTGCTAAATTTTGCCTTTGTACTTCTTAATTTCTCAGTGAAACAGTACTGTGTGCTACGCTTAACATCCTCAGTGTCCAAAGTTCAAATTAGATTTCCGATGAACAATAATCAGCTTTATGAAAAATAAGGTAGCAATGTGATCATCATTTGAGCAGTGCCATGCAACAGGAAGCACGTGTTGCTGCTATCAGCAATATGCTGTGCCCTGGGATGGAGCTGTGAAGTTTCATCACCCTTGATGATGTGTTAAGAGGCAAAAGGTCAAATGATTTTACATCATTCAAACTCAAAAAATGCAATATTC
This sequence comes from Penelope pileata, assembly GCA_013396635.1. Taxonomy (NCBI): domain Eukaryota; kingdom Metazoa; phylum Chordata; class Aves; order Galliformes; family Cracidae; genus Penelope; species Penelope pileata. Next base: position 1,104,612 of record WBMW01004283.1, read on the forward strand.
CTGGAAGGAGGGAGAAGACGGATAGATAAAAACGGAACCACTGCAATACTCAAACTGCAGCGCAAGTCCTGTCAGATGAATTGTTCAAATACTAAGTTACGCTGTTCGGTGCATTTTGGTGTGCCATGGTGGTGGTGGGTTGATGGACTAGATGACCTCAGAGATCTTTTCTAATCTTAATTATTCTATGATTCTGAACAGCTGGCAATCTACCTAAACTGACACAATTAAATGATACAATCATGAACAGCCACAAAAGGACTACTGCAAACAGACCTGCTGACTTGATGATTAGTTCAAGTCTTTGTTTTCATTTCAAAGGCCAGTTAAAAACACATGATAATTTTATGATGGTCTTAAGGCGTGTCTTCTCTCTACCTGTTGTCCACTGATTTGATTTTGACATGATGTTCAGCCCAGATGTGCCTTACTGTAACCAGTTAAGGGAGTAACTCCGTAATTCAGGAGAGGTGGGAACAACTAAGGGCTGAAATCTTGATGTGAATGACATTTAGGGAATAACAGCCAAATTTCTAAACAAAGCACAACATATTTTAAAACCATTTAAAACTTTTAAAAGAAGAAAAATAATTCTTACTCTATAAAGTAGTCTTAGGATTTCTCTACCTATTGAAAATTGGGAAGTTCCTTTATGTGAAGATTTCATCTTCTGTTTGAAGAAGGAACAGAAATCCAGGAGCTGGAATTTTAAGAGACTTCACATTCTAACACTCACACCCTAAGACTTCCCACCATCCATCACTAACTTTGCCCATCATTCAGCTCTACAGCTGCTTCTGAATAAGGGACAGGCCCAACCACTACTTTTCAAACCATTGTGGCAAGGAATTTATTTCTTGAAACTTTCAGAAAGGAATTCTGTAATTCCGGAAGCTTAATTACAGTATAAAAATGCATTGTTATGGGTTCTGAACTGCATATACACGTCTGAAATCTCCAAATAATTAGAAACAGTTCCTTTATGGTAACATGGTAGTCATCAAAAATGTGATTTGCTGTGCTCATTAGGTTCTGAATTGCTATCACATAAAATCAGCTAACTATTAACACATAAGTAAAATCACAATAGAAATACTAAAACTAAGAAAGGTACAAAGAAGGGTAACAAAGATACTGAACAAGCTTTGTGTATGGAATGAGCAAATAAAACAGGGCTGTCCATTTCAGAAAAAAGAAAGCTGAGGGAGGATATATAGGGAAGACTGCAAGTAGCAAGAGGAAAAGGAACAAGGTGCAACCAGTTAGTGCCTGCCTCCAGGTAATTTTATTGCCTAGCCCTTGGTTTGTGTAATGCCAGAGATGGGGGGAGGGGGGGGGAAGGAGAGGGGGGCACTTTTTCTGTCATTTTTCAATATAGCATATTGTTATTGTGAGGATTGCCACAGGATGTTGTGTATGGCAAAAGCTTACATGAGTTCAGAATATACAGCCATAAATTCATGGAAGGAAAGGTAAAGGCTGGTAAATGCAAGGATATCAAAGATCACTAGAAAGCAGGAGGAATATTTCAGAAAAGTATCCTCATACACTTGCCCTTTGCTTACTCTTTTCTAGGAACCTACTTTTGGCTACTGTTGGAGACAGAAGATTAGCTCAAGGCAGATCCTTACTCAATGCAGTTGTGTTCTTCCATTAAAGAAAAGGTATATTCATCATTTATTATTCATATTAATCCCCAGTCCAAATTAAATAAAACAATTAATGCTTGAATTGTTTGCTCCTTTGAGTTTTCCTGACTACAGCACTGCCTGGTCTCAGCAGTTGCCATTTAATACCACTGTTAAAGTACATGGCATTGGGCAGATGATTGGAACAGGCAATCAACAGCCCTCCATAAGGACTTACTGCTATCTAAATGTTAGTAAGAACTTCTGTCCCAGAAACATCTCTTTGGAAAACTGGTCTGTATGGCACTGTGTCTTAAAGACATTCAGCTGATGACTGCTGAAAGATGGACGATGATCCTTATTATTTGCAAGGTTTATGTAAAGTCATGTAAACTAAAAAAAGAAGTGACAGTTTAAAAATTAATGACCAGTAATAACAGCCTCACAAACAGAATGCTAAGAACTGCATTATTGTGAAATAGGATGAGTCAGGAGCTGACAAAGTGGTTCTACAGCCTTTTTGGACTGTCTTGCTACTTGCAAAATCATAAAATTCTACTTAACATTTTCTTTTGCCTTAAAAACAGAGGAGAAAAACGTCCTGAGGAACTGGTGATGTCACTTTATTCCCCCTAATAATCTAACCTCTCATCTTCATTTTCAGTAAATTTTTTAAAACTATTTTCTGCATTGAAAAAAGGAATCAACTTGAGAGAAATAATTACTGGATAATGATCTACCAGACACTTTTCACAAATTTATCAAAGCATCTTATAATAAAAACAGAGTTGAATGTTTTAACCACAACCCCAAAGTGATAAAATCAGCAAATCTGAACTGTGAAAGAAGTTATACAGCTACATTGAGAAACAGATGGAGTGAGCATAAAACAATCACAGATAAGCCAGCATAAAGGAACTTAACTGTAGAGTAATCAAGGTTGAGATGCTCAAGGCAGCCATGGGGAGCCATAGACATTGAAATTAACAGGAGAAGCATGTAAATCACAGTCTGCTTCTTACACTACAGTGCAGTTCTGTACAGAGCAACACAAGGAACTGCAGGTCTCTCAATCACATTCCTCTCTTTGACAAGAGATTTTTCACTATGATCAAGGAAAAAATATCTAGGAGAGACAGTCTGAGTTTTCTAAATCTACCTGAAAATCCAGGTATCTGTTAAGTTCAATGAGAAATAGATAATATTATCAGGATTTAACACTTCCACCTATCCAGAGAAGAAAAAAACATTACCCAACTCCCAAACTCAAGCACATGCAAAATAGGTTTCTTATTCCATGAACCGGTAGCATAAGAGGGAAATTATAGGTTTAGGATCCTCTTGTGGCCACTTGTTGTATTTCGCTGCTGGATGACACATGGAAAGGAAAAGTTTCCCCTGATCAAGGGGTCTCTTTCATCACCCAGCACATCTTGTTTGCAGAAACACACAGTGCCTAGAATCTATCACAGTTTGGGCAAAGCTGTACAAATAAATGCAAATTCAAAGTCTCTATTTCAAAGATAACAATACAAATGGTTATAAGCAAGGAAATTGATGCAGGCAGAAACAGTTTAATGCATGTATTGGATGTAGTTTTTGTTAATTACTTTTTAAGTACTTAAGCACAGTAGTAGCTAAAGAGAATTTGAAAGAAAGATTACACAAAAATGCTTCCAAGTGGGTGTTTCCCGCTGAGCTGCAGTCTGCCACAGCAGCACTGATTAATCAGGGAAGCCTTCCCTTCACTTTCAAGGCCCTTAATGGCCCACCACCATCCATTCCCACCCTCCCTTTTCAAGCATCAAGACAACTTCCTGCCTCGATTCTGTGCTGCCAGCTGATGGCAGCCACTGGCTGAGCTGCAAAAGTCAGCCTAATGCGTTTCCTCATCCTGACTCTCGTGTCTAAGAACAGCTTTCCATTAAGATTCCCCAACGCCACTCCACTGACACCTTTTAGTTATGATATCCTTAACCCTTCAAAAACCTCAAGGCTGGACAAAGGTAACCTGAAACCACGGTGATTGTAGCTCTCCATCTCCAATTTCCAGCCTAGACCATGATGGAACCTTAGGGCAAGTTCCTGAAATGGCTGGAATCCAATTAAAGCATGAATGGAAGGAGAGAGGAGCAAGACCTCACCTTTTCACCTGAGCTAGCTGTGATGCAAAATCACCTCCTAAGACTTCGAGCTCTTAGAATTACAGACTTGAATTTTATTCTGTGTTGATGAACTGTGCACAATGCAGTCCTGGGCCATTGAGAGTCAATGCAGGAGGAGAAACACGAGCAGTAATGGCACTGTGCTGCAACAGCAATTAGCCTAATTCAGCAGCTGCAAAATGACTGCAGTTCAACAGAGAACTAACGTACTGACCCTGAAAGCCAACCCATGTGCACTTCCAGCTATTGTCTTTTAATTCCTTGCAGTTGCCATTTTAGTGCTGCAGTTCACCTTCACAAGGGTGACGCTAAATGAATGCAGGTACCTGCAGCCAGCACCGCAGCCATGTGGGGATATAGTACCAGCCCTCAATAGACAGACTGTAGTTCTGGGAAGCAAGATGACAACACACAGGTGTGCCCAAGAAGATCTTACCCATTGCACATATTTGTGACAAGTCTGTTTTCTAATAGGCCCTTCTCTTTGGGAGGAAAAACTTCACAAATGATCCTGTTTCCAGGTGACACCAGCCTGAAGTAGCATGCTACGTTTGGTCTTTAGGGCATCAACACAGAGCTGAGAAACGCTGAATTCAAGAAGCGGTTCTTCAATTATTATTCGATTTGATAACGGCATCTATCAATTAAGTGTGGACTAAAAACCACACTGAGCGCTTTTCAAAAACCAAGAAACCCTGCAGCACTCAGCAGCTCTTACCTTGGTGACACCTCAGAGTATTTACAAATAGCAAACGAGAGGACTCTGGTTTACTTCACCCTAATTAAAATGTTTTAACGGAATTTAATTACAATATGCCAAACCACACAAATGTAAAGATCTTTCCTACAGAGAATTAGTGATGAATTGAATAATTTTATTTTAATCAAACTGTTGGCAAGCGATGTGGGTATCTTGTTTGTAAACAACCATACTAATGCTAAACATATTTATTCACAACTTGACACGAAGTACAGCTCTGTAATTAATCATTTTCCTATCTAATTCAGACAAAATAAAACCCCAAACTTGTATCCCTCTCTTATTATGAAACAGTCAGTTACACACAAATGAATAATTATCTGAATTATCAACTATCTGCAGATGCGCAGCTCTTTTCAGCCCAGACAATGGCAAACCCCTGGTGCATACTGGTAATCTCCCACACATTCACTTACTCTTTGTTTCGAGTGGGAAAATCTCCTCACATATTAAATAAGCTCAATCATGGGCTATTTAAACTATTGTTTCAGGTTATCTATTAATTGCAGGCTTCCCTATCTGTACTCATTGCTAAGATGCCAGCAGTCTTATTAATTGAAAAATGCCTGCATGAGTGGGTAAAACGTCAAAGGCCACAGGTTAAGACTAATTCTATAAAAATAAGGTAACACTTAAGCTGTGAAAACTTGTCATTGGAATGAACTGCTTGAAATCCTGTCTTATTTTGACAACACAAAGGCTAAGTTGCAAATAAAAAAAAATATTCATTAGAACTTATTTAATTCCAGTCTTAAATAATTTGCAAGAATTGTTTGCTTTCCATATCAACAGATGTTTAAATCTGAAAGACTCTATGATTACATTTCCTGTAAAACAGTATTTTCATCTTCTGAAATGCAACAATTAGGAGTCAATATGAAGACAGAGAGAACTGTGTTGCTTATATAAAAAGATTAAGTTCTCTGTAAGAATGTTATATCGATCCCAAATTAGAACAGAGATGTAATATGCTGCTTGATTATGGTTTTGAATCTAATGGTAGAACTTGTATGGTTTTTTGCTCCACTTAAATGGGAAAAATGGATTCACAACATCTTTACAAGCTCATTGCATTCTAATAGAATAAAACTAACACACAGGCATATTGTGCAAGTGACATCTTCGATGGCCAAAAATTTCTGCTGATAAAAACACAAACATAAACCACAACACAAACAACTGAAGACACAAAAGAACTCACCACATGCCAAAACCTAGATTAGAATACCATGATGCCACTTCTTTCCAAGGCTTTTTTTCCCTTATGTTTAACCCCTGAACTACCAAAATGCCAAATCTTTTGCTACGGGCTTAATATAAGCTTGCTCTAGAAGCCTAACTTAGAAACCAACCTCTTATTTTATGTTCCTGTAACTACCTACAGTATTGCAAACTGGTTTTCAGTGATGTGGTGGAAAGATGTGGGGGGAAAGGAAGAGACATGATTTAACTTTGTAATCCACAAAGTCAACTGAATGATTCTTGAAGAACAACAGATGATAATACACTTATTATCAGTTTCCCTTTGTCGTTTGTCTTCACTGTCTGCAGCTGACAGATACAGTCATTTATAACCCTTTGCCAGTTGCAGATTGAGAAGTCTTTTCAATCAGTCCCTCACCTCGAGCCTATGAATTCAATTCTTTCCTCAAATGACTGAGCAATGTTTTAAAACCTTGTTTCAAGACACCCACAAAGTCCGATATTTGACTTAACAGAAAAAAAACAGGTTATTTCCTGTATTTGCAGTAATGCCAATTCTTTTCAGAATTGCAGACAATCTGGATAAAAAATTTTAGACGTATCATAAGTAAAGCATCATAAAAATCTCTTTGCTCTACAAACTTCTGAGCAGTTCCAGTTTTGATCCAAATTTATCTACGAACTTTTGATAGAGTTCAAATAAAAAGTTTTTTGTTTTAAATCCATTTCATTGGCTATAATTTCTTCTCACCTAAAAACCATAAAATAGATCGGACCCTGCTGTTTATATCCATGAAGAAAAATATTTAACTTTCTAAAGCTATATATAACTTTCTTTTTTGTTCCAAAATCAAAAATGTGTCACAATTGAAACTGCATAAAGAAAAATGTATGCTTTGCAAAAAGTCCACAAATTAATTAAAGCCAAGGTAAATAGTACAGTGATTACTGTATCACTCCTTTCCTTTGGGATTATTCTGGTCGTATGGAATGAAATAGTTCACAAAAGCTTTGATCGTGTGCTCGTAGAGGATATCTCAGAAATGGGAGGATTTCAACTCGTCATCACGTTGCTGCAATCAAAATTGATGCAAATCAGAAATGAGAAGCACTGGAAAAGCGAGAGAGGTCCTTGCTGAGATAATCAGTACATTTCTCTCACAAATACTCAAATAATTTCCATTCACATCTGTCACCATTTCTTCAGTTTTCAACTAGCCAGATGACAAAATCCAAACATTTGATTAACAATGTATCAAGAGGCTTCAGAACTCAGAATTAAAGGAAGAACAATCTGTGTCAGCAAGTTATGGCTACCCATGCATTATGATTAAAATAAACAAGTGTTTCTAAAGGTTCCTTTGCAGGAGATTGTCAAAGTAGTAACTTGTTGAGGAAGAAGCTGCGTTATCACAGATCTAAATGAAGCCAGCTAGGATTCAAAAATGCAAGGAGCAGAATGAAAGGGTCAGTGTTCATTTTGGCAGATATCTAGTAGTGAATGACTCAAGGTTTCATTTAAGATACATGGAAATTCTCCAAAAAGGTGAGAAGTCACATAGCAATCATCATAGCTACACTTTTATTTCATTAATCCCTACATGGTGAATAACACCAGTTCACAGGCAGACAACATTCTTTATAGTCACCATTATCAGAAGAATATACAAAACAAAACAAGTCATTTTTATTGAAATCATATTTTCAGATCAACCTTTACAAATATATTTAATCATGTCAAGCATATGAAGCTTGTTCTAGAAAAGTCAATACGAAGTTTTGGTAAATTGAAATATGCATAACATTTTTTAGGGTTGTAATTGCCTCATATAGGGTTCCCTTAATCTGCCTCTTGGAAGGAGCCATCTGTTGAAGGTTACTGTCAGAGATGCAATGACTAGCAGCAATGACAGTTCTGATCCAAACTGGTAATGCTTTTGCTCATGCCTGGCATTTACTGATTCTGTATTCTTTTCCTTGAAGAACAGGTTACTTTGGATGCAGGAGCACACTAATGTTCCAAAGCAGGCTTATTCAAGCAAATTGCCAAGGCAAGACCAAGAATGTGTCATATCACCACTCCCAGGATGTTTGGATTCTTAGTTTAAACAGTTATATCTCTGAAATGGCCATTGTTTTTTTGCACTTCTTAAAAATGAGCACTCATTCAATGTCATCATCTCAGTTATTTTCTGGCCTGGACTTCAACTTCCCATAAAATTTCCTTTCCTATAAAACAACTGTGGCCCAGTTAATCACCATCATAGCCTGCCTCTATTATTACCTGCTAGGTTTTGATTACCAGCACCTCAGCAAATCCAATATCACTGATTTTTGCCTATAGCTACAGCTGTGATGATGACTTCTAGAAAACAGTGGAACTGGCAGAAAATGCTGAAGTAGTTCTACATTGACAGCTTGCTGCTTTCCCCTTGGTATAAAATCCATGTACAAGTTACAAAACTACTTTTGAAATCCTTTTCTCTTTTTTTCTTTCAGGCTTTGAAATCAAAGCCCAGCAAGACTTCCCAAGTCCTATTTGTGTCTGTCTGAACTCTTCCACCATACCCAATACAGTGGAATTGCAGCTCTCCTTTATGCCTCACATTTATTATTTGACAAATGAAATCCACAAACACATCTAATGGGAGAACTGTGAATGCTTCCAGTGAATAACGACTCCCCATGGAAAAGCACCAAAATTCTTTCAAATATTTTACTGCTAAACAACTAAGAACCTACTCATTGCCAGCTGAGAAAATCAGACAGCTACGTTGGTCAAGATCAACATTTAGCTCAATCCTACAGGTAGCAGCACAGGCAGGACAAACTTTTAAAACAGGGAATTCTACAACAGTTCAGCTCATGTACTGCTGGATATGGATGTCACCAGGATACCTGGATCCAGAGTCTAAACACCATTGGTTTAAGCACTCATTAGAGCACCACTCATTCACTGCCCTAAGCTTCAGTATTTTCAGGCCTTCACTTGCATGTCACACACAAGAGCATTCTTCTAAAAGCATGTTGGACCATCCATACATCAAAAAGCAAGCATAGAATCCATTAAACATTGCACACAGCTGGGAGCGTTGTGACTCAGATGCAAAACCTCAAAGAAACAAGAACCATTCTATTGATTTCTGGATAGCTCTTTTGGTTTTCCAATTATGAAAAAGCTACAGGTAGCAGTTTTCTTCAGTATAACAAGATGCTGAAGTTGTCGCCTGCTTCTCATTAATTTTTCATTTCTACAAGCAAAAGTCTTTTTCTGGGAGTGCTCAGTGGCAGTACAAGTCTGTTCCATTCACTTTTCAACACCAGACACGTATTTATTCCTAAGCTTTCAATTTCATTGCATAGCTTGCTATGCAACTTGCACACATCAGCCACAGCAGCAGACAGCTTTTCACCAAAAACTTGTAGCTTGACATATACCTTGTCTTGCCTTAGGCTTAAATTGATTAATTCATCTTTCACTTGTGGTAAAGTCTTCCATTTAAAATGTTTTAGTAGGAAGAGGCAGATTTTAAAAACTGAGCCAGAAAGAATACTTCCAGCCTGCTTTTCATATGTAGTTCCAATACAGTATTACGCGCTGCTGTTAAGGAAGTCTTTAACTTAACTTTGCTGTTGCTATCTCAGTAACTACCTGGTTTTCATATATTCCTTCCTGTGCAAGAAGACTACAAAGCAACGGCTGTCTCAGTCATTTCTCCTTGGAGTTTTCTGGTGACTGGGCAGTCAACTGAAATTCTCACACAATTTTTTGCAAGAAAATTGAGTTGGAGAAAGTTGCTATAATAAGAACTCAAAAGCTCACTTGACTTCAGAAACTCAATCTCTTACATTTTTTGAATGGAAGATTACAGAGTAAGTTTTGTTTGAGCAGACAGAAGATACATAATACCTTAGAAGACAACACTGTACTGCAACTTGAAGCACAAACTTTGAAAATTCAAATGTGAATCAGAAGTATGAAATTAGAAAATTGTGGAAAAACTGACAGGTATCCTCCTAAAATAATGAAGTTTGGATATGAAGATTGAGAATTTTTCTACAAAAATATGACTAATTCAATCAAAGAACATCCAACTCAAAGCAGGGATTTTTACTCAAGATTTTGCAGAAGTCAGACAAGATGATCTAAAAGGTCTTTCCTAATCTTCAAATCTGTGTCTCAAGAAGTACATACAGATTTGGTTTTGGTGGCAGCCATGACATTCTATTTAAGCACAAAAACTAGGTCTGAAGCACTGCTACACGGACTGTTCTCTAACTACGCAGCAGCACACGTTCCATTCACATCTCTGAGGCTGCATTTATCCTGATGTTACAGTCTGAATTAGTGAATAAAAGCAACCTAGGCAGTGGAAATCAAACTATTATTAAACTTGTAGATTAATGGTGTTAGTGAGTGTTCACTGTGCAAGAGATACAGTAGGCATGAAGTAGCTACTAAACCATTCAAACCACGTATTTTAGAAGTACATATGATCCTTCCTTTCTTTCCCTCCTTAAATATTTATTTTCTAATAGCAATAATGACCTCAGCATTCAAGGCAGTCTTCCAAGATTAATGACCAGGGGAGGTTAATGGTCCTTAGCTACTCTTCGAGCCATCAACTCCTCCCAGCCAGTCATTAATCCCCAAGAAATGCCTTAATGCTTCACTTATTACTGCTTAAGCATCAAGCCTTGTAAATTTTCAGGGCATTAAATCTCAAAAAGTAACCTCTCTCTCTTCATAGGCTTCTATTTCAACAAAACAGACAGATGAAATGAAATTAAAGATAACTTCATTTTTGTAGGAATTCTCTTCAGCTTTGCAAAAGTAGAATTCATTTTTGCTTCTTTGCATGTATTTGTTTTGGACACTAATAAACAACATCTCCTTTCTTGACAATTAAGTTCCTGAAAAATACTGATACCAAGCCTTCTTCAGCCAGCATGTCAGCAAGAAAAAAAATAATACTGAGAATGGTTTTGATTAGTTTCTTTCCACTGCTGGAGAAACCACAACGCAGAGGAGCTACTAGCACTCCACACTTCAGCTGAAGATGCTGTTGATCTCTGCTACCTATAGAAATACATATACATGTGCACTTCTTAAATTTTTTTCCCCAGAATGCAGCAGCAGTGGTCTCCTGCAGCAGAAGACCACATGGTCCAGAGGATGTGGCCCTGCATGACTCACAGCCACACAATGAGGTTTCTAATGAAGGCTCTGCCACTGCGATTTAAGTAACCTTGGGAAAGTCTCACTGCTTCCAAAGACCTTTTTCTTTTCCTGCTGCACCTGTTTAGACCAGACTGCTAATGAAAAGGAAGAGCTCTTCTCTGCAGGATTCTGAGTAAGAGACCTTAATTTTGGCCAGGGATTCTACTCAGTACCACAATGCAAAAAACTACAACAAATCTTTTCCAATAGAGCATTAAACTCAGTGTTTTACATGGAAGTACTTGGTACACCAAGTGGTACAGCATGTAAGAAATTACCTTTCCTCCAAACTACTTATTAGTTGTTTTGGAAAACTGTGATACATGGTAAAGTACTTGTTTAATTGTCTCTGGACTCCAATAGAACAAAACAGCAAAACCAGCAAAAATAAGTCTTTATTCAAATTGTGACATCATCAATCAAATTTAATCTGCGTTCAATTCAGAGGATCAATTATTCAAATGCATCTAATTTAGACTGTACCTGCTCCAGGCAGCCCATCAATCATTTAAAGGGCAGCTTTCTTTGCCTTTTTCTTTTTTGTTCTCCTAGTATTTTAAATGGGCATCAAGATTAACATTCTTATCCAATTGTCATATGTTGGCTAATAAGACCTGTTTTACAAAGCACTGACAACTTGAATTTTCTGATGATCAAAAGAGAAAAAAAAAACCTAGAGTTCACTGTCTGCAGCTATGACAAACAAACAGAGATTTCATTATTTCTCAATCATTTTTCTTTGAGGAAAACACCACAATTTAGAAACACGTTGACATTACATTTAGCAGAAGACTAGACATGATGTCGGACTATTATCATACCCATTTATATTGGCACTCAACTAGCATTAGTTGTGAAGGCAACAGGACTAGCTGTCAGACGACAACATGCAAATTGACAAGTTATTAGAATGCCAACTGGATGTATTCAATTAGAGAATTTACTCCTGCACTGAAAAAACTTCCTTTTAATATAAGGCAGAAATGTAGCCTGTTGACTGGGAAAAAAGTGATAGAAATTAATAAACACAGAGAAAAATTAATCCCTTACTTTTTGCAATAAACACTATAAAGAGATTAACTGTAAAACATTAACTCTGAAAAAGATAATCCCTAAAATGAGTCAATGGAAATAAGCGTAGAGAGGAGTATGTAATAGTTTTGCTTCTGTAACTGAGGAGCTCTGTGACCTTCTAGAAGCCACTTTGAGACTCTGATCATGAGACCCTTTGCTCTTTGACACTGACTTTTTCCTCAAGTATCAAACAAATTCCATTCCCAGCTGCCAGCAGAGTTGGGAAAGTTTTAACAACCCCGAGGACAAAACAATGCAAGACCCATGACCCAAACCCAGAGCATCAATTAACCCCAGTTCAGAAACAATGTTAGGAACACAGGAACCCATATGGGGAAAGATGAAGACAGAAGTAGCAGGAGAACTGAGGAGGTAATCCCTGTAACAGTTTGGATTTGCTCATCCCATTACCAGATGCAAATCTAGAAATACACCATAGCATCTAACAACCTTTCCACCTCCAATTTTCTGTGCATGCAACAGAATCACTAATTAAAGAAAAAAGTACCTACAAGGAGTTTCATTTGCTCTATTGACAAGCTATTTTCAGCTTTTTAGTTTTTTACCTTTATTATTTTCCAGAGATTTGCTTTCTCCCTTAGAAATTAAATGCCTTTGGACTGGATTTTGCAAACAGACACGCAGAGTGGGGAAGTGGAGAACCGAGTCAACCCTTTACTCCCTTTACTTACCTGCATTAGGAAGAGCAGATACCAAACTAATTTCAGGATTGAAGTCCCACGATACAGCTCTAGATGTTAGTATTTTTTCTTGGTAACATTTACTGTACTTTGTTTTTAAAAACAAGTTCAATTTTTATCCAGAATAAAAAACTGTACTCTCTCTCTCTCACCTTTTACACACTTCAAAATACTGAGCATGTTCCTGTTCCCAGGGATGTTTTTTTCACCCCCCAACATTCCTCCTTAACCCTTTCACCTCCTGCCTTAGCTTTTTTTGATGCTCTTTTTGTAAAACTTTTGTGTCTGGATATATCAAAGGGAGAAAAAGAGGATACTTATGCCAGGTCTTATTTATTAAAACCTACATGGGAATGACTTAAAAGAGTAGGAAATAAAAGTTTTCCTTATTCACATATTTGCCAAACGTAGTCAAAAGTCACCACCTCCTTTAAAAATGATGATG